>JARK01001411.1:26783-65597 GCA_000688135.1 Ancylostoma ceylanicum
CCCCCCCGCCCGCCGGGAACTTGGGCTCGAAAACTTTCCACGGAATCACGTATACCATCCTAACCAACGGTCACTGGACATTGTTTCAATGTAAAAAATCTTTAAAAAAAGCGATTTAATCTGAACACTGGGATGTAAAGCGGCATTCCTTGATGGGGCGGCGCGAACACTCTGTGATTGGCTAATTGGGTTGATTGACCATTCGCCGAGCTCAGCCGCACTACGCATTCCGGGTTCAACGCAATACATCCGGGACACTGCCTTTAGGCACAAAGTATCAGTACTAGCAAACACAAACGTGTCTTCCCTAAAGAAACGTATGCCATTGGGAATGCACCAACATAGATTTCGCGTCACCCAAAGAAGCTCGAAGCGGCACTAGGAGACAGCCTAATATTGGTTCCATCACAAAAAGAACAGATTGTGGGCTATCCTGTGTGGCCCTTACAAATATCACCCAACATAGACCTCAAAGCCGGAAGCGCCGAGATTGAGACAAGCAGTTTTCTGGAATACGAGGTTGGCATGTAATCTTGCACTCACATGCACATGTGCTTTACTTACAATTCCTGCCCATGTGATTCATTCCACCTTTATGTTAAATATTACCTTTATGGAAAGATCCGGAAAGAATGTATAAAAATGCTACAGATGATTAATGTAGGGCACGCAACGTGTTCTTTCAAGAAAAAGACCGACATTCCAGGATAAAAGTTGTTCTCAGCAATAATGCCTAGTGTCTAATTGGGGTCGCATCACCATCCTAAAAAAAAAACGAGATAATAGCAGAAACTGATTGTTTCACGAGGAACCAATATTACATTAATAAATGTAACATTCAATTAGAGATTCACATCACCCAGTACAAATGGTTGTTCGGTAAAACGTGAGGAATAATGCCAAATTAACATAATAAGCTCCTACGTGTAACCCTTAATGCAGCTCCTAAAACAGCCTCCTAATGAAAACGTCCAGGGAAGAGAAGGATAGCATTGTGCCCTTGGCATTTGGTAGTGAAAAAAATGAGTAAAATAAGTAAAATAAATAAATAAATAAATAAATAAATAAAAAGTAGCGATCACGTTATCGAGGAGTGAATGGAAAAAATAAATAGCACATATATGAAACTTTTCGTGGCGAAGTCACAAAGCTTGGGGAAACAGACCTGAAGAAAATGTTTTGGCAAGACATCCACAGCGCCTGGATGCATCATTGAGACTACCCAGGGTAAAATTGTTAACCTCAGCGTAAAAGATAAGAATACTTATGTATACCTAGAACGTGTTAACACGTTTACCTTGGGTAATCTCAATGGCGCATGCGGCTCCGGCGGTCGTAAACTGCATGCATTCAAGGACCTATACACCATTCCATACCTATCGCTTTACAATTATTTCAATACATAAAGCACCTGCTAGCATGTAGCTTTTTTATTGAATTAATTACCCGCCCATTACCTCTGGGAATTATTTTTGATGAAAATTTGAATTTTCAATCTAATTAATCTCTGCTCCTGGAAAAAAATCCGCCTCGAAAGTTTCACGTTCTCGCTAATCTACTGTATGTGTCAATAATCTTGCGTAATGGACGAGGTCCAAGATGAGGCAAGTCTCGTCACATCGTGGTACTCCTTACCGTTTTGGATGTGAGCCAACCATAGCAAAGTGGCGGGACCTACCTCATCCTGGACCTCGTCCAAAGAGCAAGATAGGTGAAAGAGACAGCATATGCTGTGTGCCCATTTTTCTACGAACATTATGTTTTCTTGTAAGATGGAAACCAGCAAAACATGGTAAACAATCAACTTCACAACGAAGAATCCTTCAGAAAGGCACCGCTATCGTGCTACATCTTGAACAGCAGTGTCCCACATTATTCTGGATATAGAACATATCTTGGTCACTTCTTCAGACTCTGTCGCCCTACGTTCTCTTCGTTCTGCTAATTACAGCGAAGCAACCAAGAGGTCACCTCTACAGCCAGTATTCCTTCTAGAAATTTCATCCACATTTGAGATGATAAAAGGGAGATATTATACTGTAAACACAACTCTACCTTATTCAATTCATATTCTATTATATACAGATAACATTAGTTTTTTCATTACTAACAATAAATAGTGTGTTCATTATGTCTCAAACACGGACGAAGTGCTTAGTGGAAGGAACCGTTGCTGCTCTGATGACCTCTTGGCTGCCCCACAGCAATTATCGAAGCGGGTAACTGAATCTGAGACACTGAACCAGCTTTGCCCTACGGGGCTAGGATTCACGAACGCAAAACAAAGCGAAACCAGGTCAACAAATCAACTTTCGTCTGCGCCTCTCAACGTTATGTTGCCTATAGGAAAGTCTGTGACGCCAATCACCGTTGGTTTGCTTGGTTAGTGTCTCATTAATCCCAGCCCAGAAGAATGAAGGCCAGCGCTCTTCAAGATGTGCACTTCCCGCGCTGTTACAGACTTCCCTGCATTCGTTGCTACCCCATAATTCCTGCAACGGTATCCATCCTCCTTAAGCATTCAAAAATTCAAGGCGACACCAGAACCTCCCCTTCGAAAATTCCAGTAGATGCCGTGAGTTTAAATAATTGCGAAGTTACTTCAGCAGCAAAACTTCATCACACTAGTTTTCTGCTGCAAAAGCTGTTGCAAAAGCTGCTACACCACTCGCAAACACTGCAAAAAAATCCAATTTCTCTCACTCCCTACAATCAGGATTCCATGGGAACCTCATCATCCGTGAGATTTTCCCACACAAATGCAGCTCTACAACACTCGAGAGGTTTCAACTAATCAAAGAATTAGCAATATGCAAGTCGTGTGCAGGCTTCAGATGACTAATAAAGCCAGCGGTTATTGCTGCTCTAATAAAAGTTATAACACCTTAAAAAGTACAACCAGTAGTTTAAAAAAAAACCATAATCCTTCCAAGCGGTCTATGGGAGCCCTAAACTTGGCGCTAGCTTCACTATTACCCCAAAAAGTTAAAAATGTCAAATCAGAACTCATCTTCATGCGTCTCACGCCCGTCCATATGGATTACTCATTTACGTCAGACATAGCCATAAAGTGCAGGTCTCTCACGAGCAGGAATGTATGCTTCCCATCATCCGCCTAAGCCATAATTTAGAACGCTACGCATCAGAAGGCGACAAAAAAGCCAACAGAGATAGATCTGGATTATTGCCCGGCTATGAAAATCTCCATTCCCCTCCATGCCTATTCTTCTCCATAAAACTCAAACCTTTCACAGCACCACCACCTCAATTAAAAAGGTTCTCTCGTCACTCTGATGCCCACCAATCAACTGCGACCACAAGCGAACATGTTCCATCCAGAAAAATAAGCTGCACCAGGCCCCTTTTAGCTGCTAAGCGCTGCGATTCATCTTCGTGAGTTCGTGAGTCTCGCACTTGTCCGTTTCGCGGAACTTTCGTGTTTGCTGCCAAGGGTTCTTATAACTCTATCGACTTTAAATAGCATTGAGTGCTCTGCCGGAAGCGCAATTCTCACGAAGATCCATCCATGACGAGATGAGCTGCGACAAAATAGAACATTTCCAAAAATGACAACTTTCTTTAGATTTCACCGCTTGAAATATCTGTTTCAGTTATTAATACCAGTATTATGGCACACTTTATACGTGTATCAGATAAATAAATTAATTAATTAAAGAGGATGTTTCTAGCCCGACAAATCAATGTTTGAGTGATTTGAAGAGCTCCTCCCTTGCTTGACCCTCAAACAATTTAAACACCCAGCAGACATCCCTACTGCTCCAGCTGAGGATAAAATTACCAAATACCCAATAGCATATCTATGCATCACCCCTACAATATAATTAGGATAAAAACGGATAGCAAGAGTACATTTACATTCCGAAACAGCCAAGGCTAATTCCCGCAGCTCCCTCTATAAAATGCATCTCTCCACTTCATGAGGCTTCTCCTCAATAGATGTCATTGAAAAACTCTCATCGAAAGAGAATCTCTATCCTTCCGGGGGATTGAAGCCTCTCAAGAGATGAGGTAGCCGTGGGATTTCACTGCCAGAAAAAAAAAGGATTCCGGTGATGGATCCGTAAATAATTGCATTCTGTTCAGAAAAAAAAAACATCTTCAAGATTTCCAGACAAGATTTTTGCAGACTAAGTTTATTTATTTATCTGTGTACGTACAGTCTGGTAGCATACACAGGGCCCATGATCTGACATTGTCCGCAACTACGTCCGCTTGATTTCTAAGCCTAATTCATTATGTTTTGATGTGAATCCTTCTATTTTGGCGTGCTGCATCTATCTCCTTCAAAAGGGATTCTGTAGCGTTCTCATATCGCTGGAAACAACTGTGGTCGTAGTTGCGGACAATGTCAGATAATGGGCCCTGTGTGCGCTACCAGACCATACCTTAAAGGCAGTGTCTCACCTGATGTTCCATTTTGGGTTACCGACAGAATCTGGACCTACTCGACGCGCTAAGTTCGGTGATGTCCATGGTTTCTAACAAAACTGTCAGGAAACCCGTTTTTGAGGGACCAATTCATACTGGCGCGTACGAGTTCCTCGGCAAGGAAGGTGCATGTCCTGCCATACATCTCCGTTGATCTCATTGATCGCAGAGGTGTTCTCATTGCCAAAAGTAGGGAGGCGCCTCGTAAACCGGCCGAGAGTTTGCACGAATTCTCGGCCAGTGCATTTGAGGTGAGACACTGCCTTTAAGGTGCGCCATAAACAGACATTTGAAAAAAAAATGGAATAGAACGAACTCATAACAACGAAACCAATTCTGAGACCGTCTTTCCATCATGCAATTCTAAGTAGTGATTGTTACCCAGTAGACCACAGAATGGTAAAAACTAGAACTTGGTAGCTCAGAACGCCGTTGATCATTGAGAGGGAGAGCTGCGGCAACATGCATCAATGAGATTACCCAGGGTAAATGTTTCAAGACCATACAAACTTATACATCGTTAACACGGGCGTCGACGCGTTTACCCCGGGTAAACTCTATGACGCATAAAAGCCCTGATGTATTCCGGTGTTCCAAACAAGTGAAGTAAAATGCCGGAAAATAGAACAACATGGATTTCCCACTGACGAAGAAACTTCCAGGATTTCTTCCAGTCAAACTGCTCAACTGCTTCAAAACTCTCTCAGCGTACTTTAGCATTCTGAAGCGGACATCCGACTTCCCTTTCACTGGGCCATTTTACACTGCAGAGCTGAACAATGCTTAAACCCCACAGCAAAAAGTAATAACGACTGACGACAGCCACTGCGTAACAGTCATTTTAAAGTGAACTAGGAAATACTGAAGCACCATAGATTACTTTTTAACATAATCGGCAAGGTTTTTCATGGTAAATGAGTAACGAGTGCATTAGTAGAGCCTGGCAAGGTTCGATTATGGCAGGCATTGACATACATATACAACATATTTAAGCACAATTTACAGAAATAAAAATGTTTTAAAAAGACGGACAGACTTGTGACGGTCCAATCATCAAGAAAGTTTGGAAAACATTGCATAAACGGAGATCAAGTAGTGACAATTCAATTTTTTCCCGCGCGTCCCACCCCCTCCTCGCCCACATTCTGCGTCCGCCACTGACAACTGAAAATAGTAGTTGCTACACCCAATACAAACACAACTACAATGTCCCATAACAAAAGCAATCCGTAAGTAATCCACTAACTATACCATCTTAATTACACCATTCAACAAGTAAAAAAACAGTGTTGCACAAAAAATAAAATATCATTTCAAAATAAATCACGTAGTGCAAGGCTCAAATCCAGAGAAAAAGAATCAAAAATCATAGTACACGTAACGGGTATCCATTACCTAACTTCGTAAAGCAATATAAGAACAGGCTAGACACCTGACACATACAAATACAGTCCATCAGTCTGACGTCAGCTGTTCTTAAATTCATCTAACTCACTGAAAAGCTTTTTCATACACTAGCCCGAGGAGGGAGTTAGCAAGGAAAGGACAAAGTGAGGAAAAAAAGAGAAAAGTCTAAAAATAGATGTCCTCGTTAGCCATGGGCAGCTTGCAAAATCCCAAAAAAGACAGAAAACAATAGCGCCGGTTCAAGTAGGCCGAGTGATGGCCCATAGGCGTTTTGTAACAAAAGAAAACATTACTACGGGCTACGCAGGTACAAGGCACCGATCGCCGCCAATCGGAGAGAATGGCTGGCAATATTGATGCAAATGAGCGAGTGAGAAAATTGGGTATGAGAGGATCTGGGTAATGCTGTGAGTGAATCTGGGTAAAGCTACAGGAAAGGGTGGGTAATACCTGCATCTAATTACCTATTCAAAAATGAACTTCTCGGAAAAATCCTGAGCACCTAGTGTTCACTAAGAATGGGAAGTTATTGGATTATTCTGGCTTAAGGCACCCGTAATGACTAACCTTATTTTTTTATTTTTTCTCTTTTACCCTAACAAAACCGAGTTATGAATTCTGGGGGAAAATCCATGGAACAGGCCGCGGATGCCAGCGTAAAGTGCGTCAAAATATTCAGAAACAATGAATACCAGTGAAAATTTGCATAATTTCGGGGAAGAAAAGATAGAAACGACCAAGGACAATGTTTAGCATATCATGTTACGTGTACTCATTCAACAAGCAGTAAAATGTAATAACAGGAAAAGTTTTTTTTTTCAGGTGTGTCCTTTGAATAACACATTTACATGCGAATAAATGCATTGAAGCAACAATATTGGAAAAGCATTGATTGAATAAGCCAAGCAACAACTACCACAATTTCGATTTACTTCTTTTCAATGGTTTTTTGTATGTTTATTATGTGGTGAAGCCATGTGGAGATAAAATAACAACAAAAAAAACGAAAGAAAATGTCCAAGTAACCGTAAGATAGACATCTGCTAGGGTAAAAAGATTATTAAATTTGATAGCATTTGTATACCAGATGTTTCCAGAATCTACCTATTTCACCAGAAAATTAACCCCCCAAGACTGAGGTTTCTAATGCATGAATGAACAAAGCACGGGAAGCAAGCAATCATCACCTGAGCGCTCCTTGGCCGCTGAATCTGCTCGGGCAGTAATTCACCCTCGTCAATGGAATGCTTGGTGCTCGTCCACATCGGCGATAACAGCGACTGATAACTGGTACTCATAGGAATAGTAACGGATGAAGCATCACTCAAGGTAGAAGCGAAGCTGCTACGACGATCTGGCGGTGGTGACGATGGTCGCAGGGGATCAAACGCGGGTCGCAGGGTGTCAGACTCAGACGGGACTTGTAAATACATCATATCGGAACCCAGATTCTCCTTTATGGTAGATATGCTAGCGTCCGTCGGCGATCTGGCATACGGCGGACTTGGTGGATCCAGGGAAATTTTAATGGACGCCAGCTGTGATGCCAAGCGACGCATACGAGGGCTCCGAATGTTTTTCGCAGCAGCATTCGAAGCCATTTTGGAGTAGTAGACGTTCTGGATCTCAACAGTACGTTGAGATGACCGTTGGCAGCCACTGGCGATACGCTGGACTCAAATGTCGACGACAAAAACGCGCGCCACGCCCCGCCGTCCGCCCATTTGCCTGAGTGAACGCCGCGTTGAGCGGGGCTAAGCCGTAGCAGATCTCCTCCAGGTCTCTGTGTGACACATTGCTTCCGTTGCTAACACGCCGGGACGGAATTGATTACACATCCTGATGACGTGAATCCTTATATCCAGATAAGAGCCCGGCTCAGTGTCTGTGAAGGATATAGAGCGGAAGTAGCCGGCAGAGCATAATTACCTGCGATTTACGTCAGAATTTTTGAGACAACGTATGCATACAGCCGCCTAAGTTCTTAATAACCGCAGACATCACAACTAGCATTGCTAGATCACGCTGTTCAGGGTCTAATCCTATTCAGCATCACTAATTGCAAAAACACTGACGTAAACAACAAATAAAACATGCCAGCCATGCGGACATTTGATGAGAGCGCGCTTCTCATTCGCACAACTTCAAAGCCATTCGTTCTCAAGGAGACTTTTAGTCCCAAGCACTTAGTCCCGTCATCGCCAGATTGCACAGAGGAACGCGCATTTCTATTATCCATGAGAACTTCAGGATAGAGGGGGGGGGGCGCCTCCAGCAGCTATAGTGTCTTATAAATACGGAGATTTCCTGTCCACCGTCCTTACAACAATCATTCACAGCCTGGATGCATCATCGAGACTATCCAGGGTAAATGTGTTGACGCCCGGGGCAACGATGGGTAAATATGTGTGGTTTTAACACGTGAACTTTCGGTAATCCCAAAAATCCGATGCAGCATCACATTTATTAGAGCATTTTCGAGATAATGCCGCATTAATGATGTACAGCTAAGCTGAGATTATGACCTCCTACGATAGAAACGTGCCATCCTCCGATTAAGAATATGTAGAGCTTCGATGCACCATAAAAATTACCCAGGGTCAATGTGTTGGCGGGTAAGCACCAGACCGCACGCATTATTAAGATTACTCAAGGTAAACATGTTGACACCACAAATCACTATCCATCGTGAGGATGGGCGTCGATACGTTTACCCTGGGTAATCGCGTTGATGCATCCAAGCCCGACAGATAAAGCGCTAACCCTTGGTAACCCTAAGCTATCTAGCCGATAATTCGTCAAGTCGAGAATAGGAATTTACACAAATAATTGCTAAGATCGTATTTTTGCTGGGGACGTAAGTAGTGCATTAGAGCGGGAGAAAGAGAGGGAGAGAAGAGAAAGAAGGAGAGAGAGAGGGAGAATAGGACTACATGGGTAGAGGGAGAGATGTTTTTTTATGGTCATATTTTTGCCGGCTGCAACAAGGATAGTGCCAGGGTCATCCTTTTTATCATCACCGTGCTTGACGCTATCCATCAAAGAGGCCATACCAATGGAATGAAGAGAAACTCTTCCCACATTCTTGCTGAGTACGCATCCGGCATACAACTGGTACTGAACTGATGTAAGTGTTAGTTTATGCCGTCGTCAAGCTGGCGTGAAAAGCGGTTAATTAAATGTTATAAATGCAAATTACTAGAGTGCATTGCCAGACATTTCTCATAGGACTGACGATGCACTTTGAGAAAAATTGTAGTTTAAGGTAAAAATCAAATGTTCAGTATTATTCAGACGGGGCAGTTGTGTTGACTGCACTATTACACTAAAACATGTAGTTAGAAAATAAAAAGACTGTACAGGTACACTTACGAAGCAGTGTTCTGTGCGTACATAGTTTGGAGGTCTCCCACTGATTCTGAGTTCTCGGGAATGATATTTTTACTGGAAGTGATCCCATGCCCATAAAACAGTGCGAAAAGCAAGAGATTTTCGTAGGAAAATAGTGCTAGCATGGGGCAAGATAACCTGGTGACGCATGCATCTTTTTGATTACCCAGGGTAAACGTCTTGACATTTGGTGAATTTACCCTGTTGTTAGCAAGAGCGTCAATATGTTTATCCTGAGTATAAACATGTTACCACCTAATAAACTCACCCATTGTTAACACGGGCGTGGACACGTTTACCCTGGGTAATCTCAATGAAGCATCCAGAGTCAAAGGGCGGTCAAGAGATACCCGAGTTAATTGGCACCACCTATGCAGAAATCGTCTAACAACCTATCTAACAGTTGTCTAACGTAACCTATTTAACGGTTTTGTGTGGCCGATGACAGCGTCAGAAGGTTCTTGCGCTGTCCTTGCTCTGATTCTCTCCCATTTCCACACTTATGGTGAGCTTACGCTACACTGCAAAATCCAGCCCTTGGTTGGTTAAATATGTGAATAAATATATGAAAGCTGGAAGATAAATAACAGGAGTCCTTAAAAAGCTTGCGGAATTTGAAAAATAAACATTGGATGATTTTAGTTTTCTTTTTTCTCACTGAGAAACAACTCTACTAATTAGGCCGGGTATCTCTTGACAGTGACCCAGAGCCAGACTTTGGCTACAGTGGCTTTTGCGCAGAAAAATCGGTCGGTGGATGCTAACCCACAGCCCGGATACATAATCGAGATTACCCATGGTAAAAACGTTGACGTCTGCGCTAAGGAGTGAATTTGTGTGGTGTTTTCACTTACCCTGGGTAATCCCAATGCTGCAACAACGGCCAAACGTTGGCTATAAGGGTTATTTGCGCAGAAAAATCGCTTGCTGGATGCTAATTTAGCCCCTGGATGCATCATTGAGTTTACCCATGGTAAACGCGTTGACACTGGTGT
Source organism: Ancylostoma ceylanicum (assembly GCA_000688135.1). Taxonomy (NCBI): domain Eukaryota; kingdom Metazoa; phylum Nematoda; class Chromadorea; order Rhabditida; family Ancylostomatidae; genus Ancylostoma; species Ancylostoma ceylanicum. Next base: position 37,025 of record JARK01001411.1, read on the forward strand.
GATTGATGGGGATGATTGAATTTGGGGTAAAATGGAGTTGGGGGGGGGGGGCACTTGGTATTGATCGATAATATGACCTGTCCTACACGTTTTGACGTGTTTCCATTTCAGATAACTATTGTACGTTAGGAGAGCTAGCAAGTCAAAGCGTTCTAAATGTGTCAGCTAACAAGTCGGAACGTGTAGGACAGGTCATATTATCGACTTTTGTTAGGTGCCCCCCCCCTAACTCCATTTTACCCCTGAATTTGTGTGGTACTGACGTTTACCCTGGGTGATCTCAATGATGCATCCAGAGCCAAACATTGGCTACAACGGTTACTTGCGCAGGAAAATCGCTCGGTGTATGTTAACTCATGGCCTGTGTATATCACAATGATTACTCACAATAAATGCTGTGCTAAGAATGGGTGCATTTCTGTGGTGTTGACACGTTTACCCTGGGTAATCTCAATGACACATGCGGGCCACAAAAAATCAAAAGCTGGTGGCGTTTTTATAACTATGCAATATGATTCAGTGCTAATGGGCACTGTAGTGCTACAGGGCTCATCCAAGCTGACAAAACTAATCCTACACAGTCTCAGCATTTCCTTAGAGCGACAACAACCACTTTTTTCCAAGATGTTTGGAACTTAGACGACATTAATCAGGAAAACATATCTAATTAGAGCACCTGACTACTTCCAAAAAAGGTTGCAGTTGTAACAAGTTCCGCATTCGCATGTAATAATACACATTATGTCCTGCTATACGGAAATGAAACCCGTTTGTTATCACTGCATCTACATACCTCTCATGCATAATAACACGAGTCTCAGGACCACGATGTCCCTAAGCCAGACTTCACCAGGTCTCAGCCGTCCCGAAAGAGTGATTATATTTCAGTTTGCATTATATCTTTCACTAATGGAATACATCCTGAAATCTGCTCCATCCTACAGAAATATTCACAATCCTGAGCTCACACACCAAACTACAAAGGACCACATCAAGTAGCCAACGGAGTTCTTCCTATTAGCAGTATCATAACACAGGAGCTCAGCTTAAATCCGCTTATTGATACCCGGCCTTGTCATTTGTGAAATTATGTTCCCTTCAGCATTTTGTACTGAAGCTAAACCTAAAGCTTCTTCCTCAAATCATGGATGAAAACATCCAGTGGCTGGATCCTGAAACGGAAAACAACTACGGGATAGGAAGTTAGACCGGAATTTAAATATCCCATCTCGACTTCATATAAATGAGCCTCCAGGGGTACTTCCAGAAAACGCATATCCAAGAAGCTCCAACTAAATACGGCAACATACCATGCTCTGGATGCGTCGCTCAGTGAGATTACCCGGGGTAAACATGTTGACGCTCACTTCACGCTAATGATGGATAAGTTGGGGGGTGAGGGTGTTAACACGCTTACCCTAGGTAATCTCAATGATGCATGCCGCCCCAGGCTAGCAAATCAACCTTCGCGTCTCACATCTCCAGGAATTACGTGGTCCCTACCCCTACGATAACCAATCATGTTAACTTTAGTAGATTTGCTTGGTTGTCGTTTCTTGAATCCCAGCCTATGATTCTCGGGAAGGGGGGGGGGGCAATACCGAAACCCCAATAGCCAAGCATACCCCGTCTTATGCTCTGGGGTGTCTATCAGCGTGAGGGAAGAAGGGGCGTAACCAGTCGACTCTGATTGGCACATTTGGGCCGCCCGCCACGCCCATCTATTCGAACTCGAACGGCGTCAATGCCACAATGCATAGTCTATTAGTGCTCAGCGCCGTACGAGTCAAACGAGTACACGTGGCAGCGTCCCGAATGTGCCAATCAGAGACGCCTGGTTACGCCCCTTCTTCCCTCATGATGACACACCCTATGTTCTGGCATTGCGTCTAAATTTGAAACGTATTGAATAGCAGCGCATACTTACTATCCAGATTCATTATCCAGGAAGAAATCGAGAATATTTCTCATCATGTTAGTCACCGAACAATTCGAGAAAAAATCCAAGAAAATGCATTTCCAATTTACTCACTGCTTCTATTTTAGACAAGGATTAAAGTAACGTTACAGCCCCTCAGGCCCGCGTGATCATTTAATCCGCGGCCATAATACTGAGTAGACCCGCTAATCCAATCCAAGGCAACTCGCCGACGTAATTTCTGCTCTGAAACACCAGATATTTGCCAAGTTATGCCAGCTCTGCTGCTTTCAAAATCGATATGGAGACAGCAGAGGTAGCGGGATGGTAACATGACTATTCATGCTATTGTACTATAATCGTTACTATAAATACCACTACAACTATTGATACAATGACGCTATGATGCTGCACTTCACTACGTGACATCCGCGCCATATAGCGTACACACTCTAGTAAATTAGAGGAAGGTCCATCCTCTTTAATAGTATGGACACCAACAAAAACTATAAATGTCACTAGTTCTACGCCAACATCCACTGCTTCCCAGAACTAATGCTTCAGAACTAATCAGAAACCACCTAGCGAAATAAACATAGTGGAAAAATTACGCGACAAAATAAATTACAACTTGCTTAGCTGTAATTTGTTTCTCAGAATAGTGAAGGAAAATACTGGTTAAAATGCACAAGCACGCAAATAAAAGGTCTAGAAGCTGCCACCTGAAAAACCAGGGACCGTGCATATGCATCATTAGAAATACCTAGGGGTAGACGTGTTAACTCAACATGAGTTTACTCATTATTAACACGGGCATGAACTCGCCTACTGTGGGTAATCCCAATGATGCATCCAGAAACAGGAAACGGGGTAGAAAACCCCTCTCAGAACAGAACTGATCACTGGAAAAATTCGCTTGTTACTAACCCAGGTACCTTGCTATTCGTCTAAATGTAAGAAAAAAACGACTAACTCTACGATGAAAACACAGTGACAAAACTACAAAAGCATTTGTATTTGAGATATATTTTTGCCCTTTCTGAAAAACGAAACGCTGTCAACATATCGATGTTCCCCACACTGCTCAACTCTAAGAAGCAGTTTTCCTCATCGCAACTTCCATGAAAAGAAAAAAATGTGATTTTTCAAATAATTTCCAATAATAATGAATAATGAGATACTTTTTTAGTCACATATGTATCACACAATTTTAGTCACACATGCCTTACAGAATTTTTTGTTTGTTTATTCAACCACTTATTTATTTAAACACACTCGAAGGTGCTCTAGAAAAGAAAACCATAACCAAAGGAGGAGAGAGATGTCAGCATTCTAGGAATTCCACCTATTCCTCCCGTTAGACATCTATGGTTTTGATAACGACTGTTATCAATTTGAGCTCGCAACAAGCTTGCGCATTGGACGACGCCAAGATGACTTGGGAGCAGAGATGAGCAAAAGTGCTGCGTATGGCTGGAAGTTCAGTAGTCTGAACTCGGGACGCCTTCGGAGCATGGCAAATTTCCAGGAATTAAAAGCATACTTTCTATTCCACCAATATTGCGCATTGGACGAGGCCAAGATGAGTTGCATAGGTTGGCCCACTTTCAATATGATAAGGAATATGATGACGAGGTAGGACTTACCTCATCTTGGACCTCGAACAATACACAAAATAAGTCAAAGAGACAGTAGAGACAGTACATGACTTGTCATAGCGCGGGTACTATCGTTACTTCGAAAATCTGGAAGCTGGGTAGAAGCTGACGTCACAACTCAAGAACTTCCGCAACCGGGTCCCCGCTCATCCCAGGTTGGGAATCTCACCGTGTGACGCTGCTAGCGCACTATGATTATTGAGGGAACCTAGCATAGTCGTCTTTCTACTTAATGTACATAAACAAACCATTCTTTCGACAAGAGGATGTCACGTAATGCACTCTCTGCTAGTAACCATACAACAATGAAATGATATGCTCACAGACGTTTTTCGATGTTGTCTACACTACATAAATAGCGGAAATCAAGGAGTTTCTAAACGAGCAAAAAATAAAAGCGTGCTAGGCGCCTCAGTGACTAGCTACAAGTTACATCTCCTTCTAATTTAGGATACGAGTTATCCAACAGCCTCTTATTATCACAACTACTGCTCCAAGAATAGTAGTAGTTCACTAACAAAAACTACGTGATGAACACTAGAATACTGTGCAATCAATGTACTGCTGCTATTAATTTCAAAGTATAAAGACCAGGCCGAGCAGCAGGCAAACGAGGCGTCGTGAACAGAGAGCAGAAGCGGCTCCGTGCCAGGGTACGAGCGCAGACCCGGGAAAAACTTGATGGACTCTTCCAGCTCTGGTATGCTGATTTTTAGGTATTCACTTCAGCCAGTAATTTATTTATTAGGTTGATGCAAAAGAAATGGCGCTCTTTTTTTTCAGAACCATATAATTCGGTTTGGACGTAGTATGGCATCTAGGTGTAAATATATTCTTGTAGAGCGAAGCAAGCTCTTTCGTTCTATATGTACATGAAGTGTCGGCTAGGGCAGGGAAACACGAAATAACAGAAAGCTTCCGAAAATCCTGATGCCTGATTTTTGGATTTTGAGGATTTTTCTGTAATACCACAAGCGACACAGTCCAGGATACCTTTTTTGTGTTAGGTCAGGACGTCAGTATCCAACCCATATGGGAGACCTGGGGCAACAGGGTTGTTGTTGGTGAAACAGAGACGAGCACTTTTCGAAGCTTTTTCTTCGGTATCTCTAGAATTCTTGGTGGGTGATTCTCCCCGAACAGCTTTTTGGAGACATCACCCTGCGCAATACCTGTTGCTGTTAATTACTCCAGATAGTCGCGAAAAGTCTTCCAGAAAAACGCTAAAGATGCTCAAAAGCACATTTTCTGCAGCCCAACTTTTCACCAAAATTTGATTTCGAGAGCTGGTTTTAATTTTGATAATTTCCATGGAAAACAACTGAGTAGTCATTAGATTCTACAGGAAAATTGTAGCATTTCTGCTAGTTTTCCCAGCTTTGGAATCCTTTATCCTGCAAGAAAAAAATTGTCAAACATGACGACCTGGAGACGATGTTTTTCTTGTTCTTCGATTCTCAGTCTTCCGAGTTCCCTTCGCAGGACTTCGGGGACCTGCCCATACAATAGGCAATGGTCCCCACTAATCAAAGGTATTATGTCGTCTGCCGAGGTTGCCGTCTTTTAGGGTTGTGAGAAAAAATGTAGTCAACACGAGAAAGCGCCATTTCTTTTGCATCAACCTAATATTTATTTGCCAAATTTGCAATCAAATATGCTTTTCAAAGCGAGCTTCATTTTGCTTCTCACTCGATGCGCTTGACCCTAAATAAAACACTGCTACCTAGCTCAAAGCGCATTGTCTGGATAAGTATATTTGCACGGCTAATAACTTCACAGCTCTTTCTCATTTCTTTCATACATATTCTCATTTCATTTCTCTCTTTTCGTACATTTTATTATAGAGAAGTGTAACCAGATATCTTCACATGATAATTGGCATACCAACTGCTTATTTATCTCACTGTCCTCGCTGAGGAAAGGTATTGAAATTGCTTCGGACATCCCTAACAATGAGGTGCGATGCAATAAGCACCATCACGACTAGGTTCACGCAAACTTGCACAACTTTTGCTACGAGCTAAAGACGCTGTTCGATCAGCATTTCCATGGGAAAAAGGCATAAGAGCAATAAATGATCGAAGCTTAATGACGAAAACTACGCATTGATGTGAACTAATCGGGTGTAATATGAAATTAAACGACCTCTTTCACGTTAGGACTTTGCTCCGTCAATGGCAGAAACTTCAAGAAAAAATCTGTTCATAATGCTAGGTGTTGTTTTGAGAAAAAGTGAATTTAAAAGGACGAACCCCAAAAACCTGTAACGGTTGGTCTTGACCAGCAAAGGACTCGTTGGTTAGCGTGGCACCAGACTAAGGTGAGCCTGGATGTATAATTTGGACTACCCAGAGGAAACGTGTTGACGTCCGTGTCTCAGTGATGCATGGAGTTTTGATCGCGGAAAGCGTTTTCTCTAGGGACATAATTTCAGTTCCAACGCAATACAGAAATATGTAGCTGCCGTTGAGAAAATTAACTATCAAAAAGCGCGAAAGTAGGGCAGAATCCTGCTGTGATGCTGCGTAAGGAAATTAATCCAAGAAATAACTGTAGCTTTCCTCATAAATCCGCAAATACATATAAGTAATGAACAATGATAATTCGCACCGATAGAAAACAAACACTGATCTCCCCATCTACCAAACAATTCAAAATTGTTTCCCGGTATTCAAAACACCCAAAAAAAAACTATCACAATACGCATGCACACACTTCCGGAGTAGTTTATAACACCTAGGATCCAAATAAGAGAAGACTATCCTTATCAGGTTATCTATTTAGTCGTTATCAGTAGGTTTAATCACCCAATTTTGACATATTTATTCATTTTCTATACTGGTATTCGCCGCGTCTGCTCTTGCCTAACCCAACACGACTACAGCCTGTATTGATGAATTCTCTCCTTTATTTTACTCTCTTTATTAAGCTTATAGCTTCCCACTCCTTACTGATGAATACTAGAGGAAGCACCATGCTTTTAGGTTAACTTCCGTGTAAAGGCATATTACGGCCTTCTTCTTTCCGCTTTTTCTGAAGTAGTAAATTATGATTGATTTTCGTCTATCCGCTTTCCAAGTCACGGAAAACCGCTCATCCCTGCAAGGATTCTTTTCTGCATGTATTGCATCTAAATGCTGCTTTGCTCTAGATTGCTGCAAACCGTGGCCTTATGAACAATCACACAATGGAAACAGATCGTCCAAAACATCACCTTACATCATGTGATGTGAAAACACCACAAAAGCCGAAGTGTCGAATGCAATAAAACCAAAAATGAAAAATGAACGCATGCCCGAGAATTCACTTCCCATACCAATATTATAATCATTTTCCTGGACAAGTTATCCCAATGAAGCTTGGTGAAAAAATGAAGATATTTCAGCAATAACACACATTATAAAAAAAGTCAGACTCAAAAGCCTCAAAGGCACCTGAGTCTGAACAGCCAGCGCAGAAAGGGCATCTGTCCTCAACAGGGAACTTCTAAGAGTGCACTACTGGACTCAACAAAAGGCCGCTCAGAGTTTTCCTTGAACGCTTCTTATTCAAGCAAGGGCGGCTCCCATGACACGCTATCCTTGTTTACAATTCAGGGGCGAACTCGGATTTTGTTGAACAGAATCCATAGATCCCAGTTAATAGCGTGATACTATTGATAATTTTACATTTACAACACCTCCGGTATGCGTACAACCAAATGAAAATCGAATGAGTTAATTTATCTAATTGATCATTCGATGACTCATTCGAAAAGTTGAACATTCGAAGAAGAAAAAACTTCACAGAACCTTTATTAAACCTCCATCTGTTCTCGGATTCTTTTTTTTTTTTTGACATTCTTTTTCGGATTCTTTTTTTTTGGTCCCGATTTTTCCGCCTTATGCAAGACCATTTATTTGGATGTCAGTTTCTTACATATTACTCGGTCCCAAATGTAATCCTTAGTCCTGATTGCCATTTATTTTCGTCACAGCTTTGGCGACGGCCGTACTTTTTTAATGGTGTTAAAATAATTTTCCTTACCAGTGGTCCTCGTCATGAGCTTATTAAAAAGGGGTTAGGAGTAGGGCTTATGTACGTGATGATTATCAGCCACAAAAGAATGATCATTTGTTTATGATGTTTTTGAAGTGATGAGCCCAAACTGAACCGACAATGAGTTGAGGAAAAAAACTTGGAAAAAGCGCAGATTTGATCATTCTTGTTCCGCATCCAGCAATTACCGTTGTCCTTAAATATTAAATGTTACAAGCAATTTAAATTTGCCTGAGTAGATCAGTTGGTCTGCTATGGTCCTGTCATTTATTTAGTTTTGTTCGATCGCATCGATTGAGTGCATCAAATGAATAAGTGAATAAACCCATCTAAAATATTGAAAGAAACCATAAACTGTACGACTTCAATTGTTTTCGCATTTCAATCACTACTCAAAACCTCCTTCAGCATAGCTCCAACTGTTACAAAATGAAAAGCGCTCAAGAACCTTTCAATTATATTATACATTTTCTCAGTCGTTTACAGGATCTAACAAGCGAAGAATCCCAGATCACCGCGGCATCTCGAAATAGGATTGACCTCCTAATATGAAGTCGATGACGCTGTTCTCAAATCCGCTTTCCGTTTTTGCTAAGCAACATTGTGAAAGAAGTTATTGATGGTCTTCTTCAACAGAACACTGTTCATCAAAGTGTAGATCTGTTCCCATAATAAGGCATTTTTACCGCTGAAATTTTGTATGGATGGTTACTTGAAAGGCTAGTCACAAGTTCCACATCCAGTCTGTACAGCAATCGTCAATTTCGTAGGGTTACGATAAGCGATACGTAAGGATATGAAACTGCACCTATATAATGCCCAGGCAAGCATCCATAACTTTCTTCGCAACGATGTTCAGCAGAAACAAAGAACGGATTAGAGATCAGCGTCACCGACTTCATTACGTAAGGCATATCCCATTTCGAAATGCTAAATAGGTTTGGTATTCTCCCCTTGGGAGTCCACTTATTCACATCCTGCGGACTAATCCGATCACGATCCTTTGTTCTGACATTGTACATCACATTAAACAGTCTGCTATGTGGTAAACATGTGACCGCATAAAAAGCTAAACGAAGCATATCAACGCACATGTTTGATAGAACAGCCGAAGCATATAAACCTCACTGTGTACTTGTTTCACCATGTACTAAAAGAGGGATCTTTCAGAGATTCTTCACGGATGAAAAAAAAAAACACGAAGTTCCTGTCGTCGTCAGGCTCATACTCAACCAATATTCTTTCCAGATTCGCTATAGAACATGAGTACAGGATAAAGCAGAAGCCTTTGCAAAAGCATCAACAGTAATTTCCATGTTCTTCCTCCTTTGATCCTGGGCGTTCTGCGATCAGGCAAAATGATAACGTGCCGATACCAAAGAACGAACTTTCGCGATTAAAAATTGAATTTATGTCCGCAAATGAACCGCAAATATGCAGTTTTCTCAACTTTCTCTCTTTGTTGTATTCGTGGATGTCTACTTATATCCAAAGACTTTTGGCGTATTCTGTAGACGCCTTAGTAATTGCAGCATATCCTGCTGATCCGCATTACGTGAATGTTCCAGCTCGGCAGCGATTTTCACAATGGTACATAATTGTTTGTTCGCCGTTCTCAATTACTTTGTCTACGCCGGAGCCATTTTTCTTCTCCATGCTAGCATTGCACGCGACATGCATGAACAACATAGTAACATGGGATCAAAGGGTTTCTCTGCTTTGCAACTTCACTTTAGGTAGCTGCGGCAGGAATTCTCAACGAAAAAATCGAAAAAAAAAACAAAAAAAAAGTATGTAAGAATAAAAGCTCCTCAAACCACCAGGAAAAAAATGCATATGTAAGATGCCACGGAAACAGTGGTAACCCTCTTCTTCATGGCCTAGATGCGTCATTGAGATTACTCAGGGTAAATGTATCGACACCTATGTTAAAAATGGGTAAATTTGTGAGGTGTCAACGCGTTGACCCTGGGTAATCTGATTGTTGCATACGGCCCCATGATTCCTTCAGAAAGGGCACGTGCAGCCAAGATTCTCTAGCTTGTACAATACATCTTCTGCCGTTCCTTCGACTGAATCCACAAAGTGGAACAATGCTCGAAGGATCGGAATCGCTGAACAAATTTTTGCCATGGTACTTGATGAGGATCCAAAAAAAAACACGTTTATCCCTTGTGTTGGGATGATTTACTCATGAACATCTGAACACCACCGTCTGACAATAAATACACGTTTACAGCTCATAAGAAGTGGGTGGACTGCTCGCTACCGACTGGCGAACCGTTCCAATGGACAAATCGGAAAAATTAATTCTGGTGGACTGAACGCATATGAAGGTCAAAAGTACAAGAAAAAAAGGAATTTTGAGTTCATGAAAAATAACGCGCACAAAAAATATAGGTAACTTTTTGGGTAGAAGGTAAAAAAGAGTGAGTCATATTAATATCATAATGTCAAATTTTTTAGCTATATGTTTACTGCATACGACTGCAACTTCCTATATGTACATATATTGTCAATTTCGGCAGCATAGCAGATTTAAACGTTCTTCAAAATCCTGTCTGAAAGCTACCACCATTTTGGCTTGCGTCGAGCATGGAAAAGAATATAACCAAGCATCGAGTAAAAAATTGGTTGAGCATCTACACTCGACCCATAGGATAGACATAATTTTTCAAAAAAAAAAGCCGGGTTTTTGACTAATATTGTCCAGGTCAAAAACCTTCCCATAGAGCGTAGAGGGACTACGAACATATAAATCAGCGGCTTTTCACTCCAACCACAACACTATTGCTTTTGTTTTACTCCTTGATGTCTGCTAACTCACTTATTGCCTAGCTGAAGTACCAGCTAATCTCAGAGTACGTCTGCGACGTCACGCGAAGGCGGTGATAACAGGGTAAAAAAGGTACGAATTTTCAAAGTACCCCTGTACATGTGTGAAACCATTATTCAGATTTTTTTTTCAATTACCCAGTCTAATCAGAAAAAAAATCCGCACAAATTTCTGACATGGGTTAATGTCACCACAAGAATACACTGCATGAGCACGTCCAAGGGACAAGAATTCAAACTTGCGGGAAACCGCCCCCTATTCCTTTGGTTTCTCGCGGATTTCGCGTTATTAATCCATTGGATATGAGTTCTACCTCCCTCGTAACAGCAAAACCCGGCGAATCAAACAAAGATTCGGGAGTGTGTTGTCCTTAAATCAATAAAATTAATCTCTGTCAAAAAAAATAACCCGACCTAGTTTCAGACATAGGTTCATTGATTGCAGTTGGATACAACAAAAACAGTTGAGCATCAAACGTTAAATCTCGAACATCAAACATACCGCTTTCAGCTCCTTTGTCTTGTGGAGACATGGCGGACGATTCGGTCTGGAGAAACTGGAAGGTGGAGGTACAGGCGGCATCGTCAGTTCGTTGAGGCCGTGTTCATCTCTGATTGTGTGGTGGGTGCTTCTAAACATTCATTTTCTCCACCATCTCAGTCTGCTATCAAAACAAAAACAGCAAAAATAAAATAAACATAATTATTCACGCGTTTTTCTAAAAAAAGTGAACAAAAAAAAAGAAACGAGAAACTATATGACCGAGAAATACGTAGGAAGAATGTGATTCGCTTCGCCTCTTACTCTGAAAAGAGTCACAATTCCTAGTCCCCCCAAAGCTTATCAGGAAAATGGCGGCTAATGGAAGGAGTAAGCAAATCAGAAGAACAAGAGAGTTAAAAAAAAGAAAGACACCGGAAAGGAAAAGAAAGAACAAAGAGTAGAAAATGTAATAAAAAGTGATTAAATTCTCATTTCCAGGATCCTAGTACGCATATAAAGTTCGAGTTCTCTTGGCTGAGTACTGAACACAAAGATCTCAAGGCTTTTTCAATAAAATCGCACGCTAAAGACCAAGAATATAAAAAAATTCCACTACTGCACCTGTTTCCTTAAAGATAGCTCAATAGTTGAAGGTGAACCAAAACAAAACATTTCGCATAGCCCAAAAATTTCCCGACTTGACCGCTAAAACCGTAGCAGCGGCAATGAGGAGTAGATTTCAATCGAAGATCACAAGGTTGCGGCACCAATAGGGCGGAAGATCGCCCGAGCAGCGAGCATTTTCTACCTCGTAAGGGACCACGTGCAGAAAGAGATTCTTGTAATTCTGAGTGGAAGTAGCACATTTTTGGGACATACGAAAACAACATGCACATTTTTACAACAAGGTACTTCACCAAAGTACCGAATATACCTGATTCGATTTCAGCCCCATCCCACAACATAAATCAACTATGCAAACTAGTGGTTGGTCCAGAAGTCTTGCACCAACATTTATTTTTCGACTCAGAACACCTTGGTCCAGAACTGAAATTCTTCGGCAATAGAATGTGGTAGAACGTCCTACTCCTTCCTAACTATAAAAACTGGCAAACCATGTCCCATCCATAAACAATAATGTACGATTATGCTTGCTTGAAAAAAGCTCAAAATTCGGTACAAGATTTTCGGACCAACCTAATAGCAGAAATCAGAGATAATTCTCAGAAAGGGGTGGTTTTTCCAGGATGCTGAGATTTTGGAAATCATAAAAAAGACATCTGACATGAATAAAAAAATTAAGTGTGGCCCAACAGTGCTAAAGCGAGCAAATCTCCTTCGAGGAAAATAAGAAGAAGGATAAAAAAAATGTAAGAGAATGCGACCACAGCACAGAGCTCAGGCAATTTACAAGCATAGGAGTGAAGGAGGAGCACTTATGAACAAAAAAGAACCCCTGATGTATTATACATGTACTTTTGCTTTTATATCCTTGAAAAAGCGCATAAAATTTTATATCTTTGAATCTAGCGCATACAACTTCTACATCCTTGAATTTGATTCATTTGATCTACTGCACCGAAAATTCGTCCCTCAAGTCTTAGCATCGCTCCGATTTGAGAAGCCGCAGTGCAAACCGTGCAAAGAAACTCGAAAATGGCCAGTAAGTAGCATACTCAGCCTTTCCGGCGTAAAATATGCTCTTTCCGTCCCACAACATTGCTATTTAAATCTCTAGAAAACAAAAAAAGCAAAAGTAAAACTGATGATGGGCCTGTTCTCCCTTCTCCCTCCCACTCAATCGAGGACAATGCGATCGCTAATATGAAGCAAAAACCAGCAATCGTCGTCATCGTCGTTACAGCTGCGTAAAGATAAGCTCAAAATTGAGCGCCGGCTTTCGTTGACGACAAAGGTGGACGTGACTTCGACCTTCGATGGATGGAAATCCGTTGAGACTCTAACAAGCGCTCGGAATCCACTATTATTGTCTTTTTACTAGAGTCACTGGTACGGAATTGAAAAGAACCTGAATCCTAGCAAAGTTCCTCCGGCTACGTTGTATTTACAGGAGAAAACCCCGAATTTTCCGGAAGATTTCAGCGCAAATGCACATATATTTCTGAACAGATGAAAGAAATGTAAACCGGGTGGCGCGAAAACGACACCCTTAGATGGCAAAATGTGTCACATCAAGACATTCCATGAAATGATAAATATGGCATGGCCCAAAAGTAATGCATTCCAATGACATAACAAATGGTCACGCTCGCCTCGAAGTCGCGGTACTCAACGTCTAAGCTCTCGTAAATGAGCATCGACTTGACATAGGAAAATCCGTTCACGAACCCCATGCCAGTAAAAACTTGACCGATTGAGCAGCAGAACAATGACGAAACATGACAGCCGCGACGCTAAACATTCAGCCCAAGCAATGGAAAACGAAGGGAGGGAAAACGGTGGGAGGTTAGACTCGTGAGGTCATGTCGCCTTTGTTTCCAAGATGTTGAGTCACTCTAAGCTAAACCTGTTGCCTCGGTTCCCCAGAGCGTTTGTTCTTCTTCGGTCACGCCATCCAAAACGGAACTTCACAGGAACAGTATAAAAAAGGAACATTTGATGGACATCCGAGCGGAAAACGTAATGAGGAATTAAATGGGAGGAAGGAAATACCTCATCGGACACGCTAGCAGCATTTATGGAAAAATGTTGCAAAACAAGTGAAACTTTACACGGACTTCTAAGCCAGCAGAGAATGCAGACGGAAAAGAGGAGGAGAAAACTGGGGTTTCCAAAAGGGAGAGAATACAGATAGCAGGAATTTCAAAAGTTAAGTTATGAACAGATTAATTGCAAGTTTACACACTTAAGAACAGGTGCTTGTTCTTGGTAATAAAAAAAAGCAATGATTGATTAACTGATGCAAAACCTCTTTTTATTTTTCATTTTTTTTATTCGTTCAGGGAACTCGTCTGTCTCAGGAATGGGTGGAACTTCTGCGTAAAGTCGGAAGTCGGAAGTTGTGAAGAGCTTAGAATACAAGAAATCTGGAGGGAACAAGAACAGCATTCTCGACTTCGCACAACTGAGCTGCCGTAAGCCCTTTAGAAACCCAGAAGTCATATGCTTGCATGACGTCAGAATTAAGAAAGTTCTGACTTCCGAAGATTGGAATTCGCTCATCCCTGGTATGTATGGTGAATAGAGCATGCACTCCAAGGCCTGTGCTTCACTAATAAAAGGTCAACAACGAGTAAAAATCCAGGAGCCTAAATTTCCGTTCCACTCCGTAGGCACTCTGATAAGTGTGCGCTAAGAATGCAATCGGAACAGCTGAACACGTCGAGTAGAAACCCTGACAACATCTTTTCCCGGTTGCTGTCATACTCCCCTTAATTGCTGCCATCCTTCAGCGATCGCCACTAAACGGACGGAAGCTCTGGCAGCAATTGAGAAGAGGACGATAGCGAATGGGAGAATATGTCGCTAGGGTTTCTACTCGACGCATAACGCTGTTCTGGCTGCCTTCCTAGAGCGAATTCATCGGAGCATATACAGGGAAGTACGTGAAGGTTAGATCATCCTGGTAACTCTTCAGCATGCTGGGCAAATCACATATTCAACAGAATTGGGAAGGCACATTTGTTAACCCTCCTTTAGCAGGGCTACAAAGGAATAAAAATATCAGTTCAGGCAAAATAAGTGCACTATTTCCAGAGCAACGCAACAGAAAAAAACACATTGGCTTTGAAAGTTCGAAAAATATGAAAAATTTGGTCCCGATGCAGTCTACATGGGAAGATGCGCTCATACGGGGCTGGAATTCATGAAAGCTTAACCACGCAAACCTTGCTTAGCCTAATTGGTTATGTTATAGTCTATGCAGTGTCAGAAGACGCAGAACATGGCATGGTTACCCAAGGTAGAAGTGCTGACGCTTGCTAGCGACGGGTAAATTTCTGTGGTGTTGACAGGTCTACCTTGCGTAAACCCAATGATGCATGCCGCTTCTGGTTTTGCTTGGATATGATTTCATGAATCCTAGCCCGGAAGACCAGGATTAGAAAATTTTGTAACCTAACTCTCCCCCCGCGCGGACCACTACCAGGATAGCTAAAAAGGAATGAGAAGACATGTTTTCAGAGAAGCGAATGAGACTAGCCGAGAGAGTGAGAAAAAGAGAAGAAAAAGAAAAGAGAAAAGAGAAAAAAGAAAAGAAAGGAGTAGGAATGGAAAGATGCAATAAAAGGTAACTAAACTCTCATCAATTTTCCTAATACGCATACGAAATATAAGTTTCTTGGCTAAATAAACTCAATGATGCATGCGGTCTGTGGTCTCGCTTGGTTATGTGTTCACAAGTCCTAACCCTGGAGATAAGGCTTAGAAATATTTCTAACCCAGCCCTACCCCTAGCGCCGGCGACTATCAGGATAGCTATGAAGAAATGAGAAAACATGTTTTCGGAGATGGCGAATGAATAAAATATCAACAACATGAGACACGTACCGTAGAGTAACATCCGCGTCACTCGTATCACTGACTGCTGGTGAAGATGACGTCACACTGCTACCATCCGTATACCATCGACTATTACTCATGCTTACTGTTTGATGATGATGTGAGAGAAAATCCGAAAATTTCGTGTAGATCGCCACACCCCACACAAGAAAGCAGTTAGTGAACACGAGTATGCATGAGATAGGTTCTGATTTTAAAACCCTGAAACAATAACAATAACTCTTCACAACACATACATCTGCATAGAATACTATCACTTCTGATGATCTCAGATCTCTAACAATTCCAAACCTTTCAGAGCACAGAGAATATATGAACGATGTCATTTCAACAGCAGCGAAACGAGCACGAATGGAGGGCGACGACGAACAGCGAAGGGGGCGCGCGCGTCAAAGCAAAATTCAATAGAATTGCTGGTATTTCACAATCCGAATTGCACGGAATTCAGCAACAAAAACGCGATCGCATCGCATCGTGATGGCAATCATACCAAACACTTCATTTCATAAAGTATATGTGTAATTAACAAAACAATATACTCATTGTCAGAGCAGCGACATTGAACAAATGTGGAGCATGTACGAAAGCCTGACTCGAGCTATTATAACCTACTAAGCTCTAATAAAATCACCTAAAACGGTTAGCTAGTAACTAAGAAGACCGGGCTGAACAAGCAAGCACTGCAAAACATACATATCGACGCTTACAATACTATTTCGAGTATGGTAGTTAGTTAGAGGCTATGTGTGGGTCACAAACCGGAAATCAGTTTATAACATAACAAATGATAACAAGTTCGAAATGAGAGGCATGGGCTGCAAAAATGAGTGAGAAACGGCGGAGGCAGCACTGAGCAGAAATATTTCCACGGCAAAACGACTCCTTTCCACTTGAGCGCACCAAGAAATTTTTCGAGAAAATTCTATTCCCAGCAGAAATTCAATTTCGAGCAGTCATTCATGATGGAACTTTCCCATGGCATTAAATCCGTGAGAGGCTCATAACGCCAAAATGTCAGCTGGTGAATCGACAAATCAGTTCTTTCGACCACAAGGAGTGGAATTCGCACCAAGATTTGCTCTCGCTCTAGATTTTCTTTCGAAAACAGGCTTTCTATTGCTGCAGCTTTTGTAGAAAGCCGCTGTAATTGTTGTATATAAGAAGAGGAGTCCTTTTACCACTTTTTGAAGATTTAGCTAGCGATGAAGCCTAAGGGACTCCTCCTACACTTATCCACAACGTCTACAGCAGCTCTCTCTCAATAGCCGCAACAATAGAAAGGACGTTTTTTGAGAGAAAATCTCTAGCGAGGCCAAGTCTTGATGCAAATTCCACTTCGTCTTATAGCCGAATCTCGCTAATGCGAAAATTTTCCGTTCAAACAGGAACAAGGTGGAGAAGAACCCTATTAAATTCGCTCAAGACTCTCAGTAATGTTCCACTGAAGAATTGGCTCCAATTAGCACTGTGGAACTTCACCAGTTTTCCAGGAAAACAAGGCTGGTGAGCAAGGAAAAAGCAAGAGCGTAAATCACTAGTTACTCGTGCACTGCCAGCGCAACCGCAAGCAATTAACGTCAATTTCTACTAATTACCTTATCTGATGAGGCTACTAAAGAGTAAGATTAAGCTGTCAACCTAATAGAAGAATTTATGTATAAATGCCAGCTCAAAAAGGCGCATTCGTAGAGGTAGCAAGGGCAGTTTGGATATGCTAATAGATATACGTATGTAAATTTTGAGAACACAGAACACTATATTTTACTATATTTAGCCATCACTGGCGTTATGCCAAAACAAACATATACCCACCAGCAAGGATCCCCTGTTATTCCATCCATGCCAGTCAATAGCGTCTGAGAAACTTGGCAAAACAATTTTCGCCTTCAACTAACTTTTCAAAGGGATGTTTTCTCAAAGTTCCGGGATATTAATCCCGAGCTAGGATTCACGAACGCATGGCTGGGATTCATGAAGCGTTACCTACGCAAACCTACGGTGGTTAGCATGATTGGTTATCCCATACGTTACGTAATGTTGAGAGACGCAGGACGTGAAAGATGGTTTGCTGACCTGGTTTCGCTTGGATGAGCGTCCATGAATCAGCATATAACCGAACGAGACAAGGCTAGCAAACCAATTTTCACTTCCTGCGTTTCCTATCACTACGTAGTCTATACGATAACCAGTTACGCTGACCGTCACTGGTTGGCTTGGATACCGCTTCGTGAATCCCAGCCCTGGTAATGGAGCCATGATCCGAACATTGTCTTATTAGGGGATGTACTTCGTATAAAAAATTTTAGCCAGAAATTACTGAGGGGAACTCCAGTAGTTTCGTACAGCAAAAAATTAGAAAGTACAGTGGAAAATTAAATTTCTGCCATGGATTTCCAAATGCGCTCAAGATGGAAATAAAGAGGAAACCGAATTGCCATCACTTCCGATCAGTGATGCTTCACGAGTCATATTTTAGAAAAGATAATAGAATCAACTACTGAGAAATGCCGAGTGATTCGAGTGTCTGAAAGAAGTGGAAAGAGAAGAGAACGGCTGACGTTACCGAAGCCGGTTCCTAATTCGAACGCAAGCTCTCCTACCATAATCTCTTAACTACACCAACATCGAATGAAATAGTGGAACATGACAGGTAGATCAAATGGGCTTTTTTCAACTTCAGTTGGGCTCCGTCGGCCCGGTCTCCGCACCTTGGGGTCAGTGAAACAATAAAATACAATATACAAATAGAATTGAACTCAGAATGGGGGAGGGGTTCTACGGGGATCATGAACGAGTCACCTAGAGGGTTCGGAGAGTTGCTGCTGCTGCTGCTGTTCTCACTTCAGCCGCTGTCGCACCTTGTTGTACTTCTCCGTAAGGCGGTCCACTCCCGCCGCAAAGCGTCGATATCCGTACGCAATGTGTGCGCACGCAGCCATCAGCACTGCGTATGTTTGTTGCGTCAGCTTTACACCATATAGAAGTACGTCTTTAGTCACATTGAACACCAGCACCTAGGAAATGGCGATATTACCATCCTGCATAAATCCACACTGCCTGCTTTATCTGCCTGCCTCTCCGAATATCACACACTTCCTCGCATTTTCTTTTTCTCTCACTTCTCTTCGTCTATAATCACGGGTGGAAGGCACTGTAAAAAACCAGCACAATGGTAGAAACAATTACCTCACAAACAAGACAATAATCCTGGACCCGTATCCAATATAATTTATCCAGTGGGATAAACACTCTCTAGCGGACATGTTAGAATGGTTTCCAGAATCTGCTATCCAATAAAAACATATCCATGGACATGCGAATCCACTCGTTCCACTACAGGTTATTTTTATCCGGTCGATTTCTACCCGTTAACGATTCATGACCTACTGCATCTCCACTTCGCGCTGTCTCTTGTCGAAACACCGCACTTGTGCCAAGTAATTAGCACATTGATGTATGAGTTGTATTGGATAACAAGCTGGATAAAAATTAGTGGAAACGGGTATACACCCGTTGTGTTTTTTCCTCCCACGGCTAAATATAATGGATTGGATACGGTTCCTGGAGCCATTTCATTTCACCGTTGGAGGGTAAACACAGCGGGTATATACGCGTTTCCACTGGTTTTTATCCACTCTGCTATTCAGTATAACTCATCCATCCACGTGTATATCATATCTTGGCGCAAATTCGGTGTCTTAACGAGAAACAGCGCAAGGTGGAGATGGAGTAGACCATGAATATGTAGTTATAGAGCGGAAATTGACCTGATAAAGGTAACCTGTAGTGGAACGAGTAGACTCGCATATCCGCGGACTTCTTATTGATTAGCAGAGCAGATTCTCCAGTACATCCCAACATATCGGCTAGAGCCCGTTTATCCGACTGGACAAAGTGTATCGGAAATGGGCCCTGGACTATCGTATTTGAAGGAAGCTCTCCCAGTATTCACATTTTCTGTCAAAAATTTTCTCTTATAACCCAATTTCAGATTTTGAAGTGAACATGAACTACTCCGACAGTAGCTACATTACAAGTAATGCATATTGTGCACGCACGAATACAGCTATACCAACAGAATCGGGGCAGTTTCATCGTCCAGAGGCATCGCTTCGATACTGCAGCACCTCATGACTGCGCATCCACGGTTAATGGACACTGCAGCACCTCGTGACCACCCAGCCATGGTTAACGAAACAGATTTGTTAGTCATGGTGAAAGTACGACTATAAACTTCAAGAAAAACTGCACCTATTATGCCGCATTTCACGGCTGACTGGTCCTGTTCTATAATCATGGATGAGTT
Source organism: Ancylostoma ceylanicum (assembly GCA_000688135.1). Lineage (NCBI taxonomy): Eukaryota > Metazoa > Nematoda > Chromadorea > Rhabditida > Ancylostomatidae > Ancylostoma > Ancylostoma ceylanicum. Next base: position 56,785 of record JARK01001411.1, read on the forward strand.
AAGCGGTTTACACAGCGAACGAAATGGATGGGTTTCACTATGAAAATTTCATCCAAGCACCGACGCAGGTTTAAGGGGAAAACATGAAAGCACACAAGTATTCCGGTTTTCATCCCTTTATTTTAGTGGTATATTATAATGACCCTCCATATATTCGTATGCACTATGGTCAACATCAGGGATTCTCGCAGCAAATGCAAATATTGGAATGGTCCAAAAGTCTTGCACCAAATTTTACACATTTCCCAAACAATCATAATATTGTTGATAACATAACAACACAAGTAGTCCTCCTGGTAACCGAATCCGTTTTGTAAGGCGATGAGGGCTTTGAGAAGGTAATTTAAACTGTGCATTCGACTTCCAGGTTCTGATTATGGTGACATCGCCGAAACGTTTGCTGAAGCGGAGAATAAAGAAAATTAACAATTTTGGCAAATACAGCTACAAAAGCAAGCACTCCACTACTCATAACATTATTGTTCATGGCTAGGATCTGGTCTGCCAATTCTTATATTCAAGAAGTAGTGGCATAACATTCTACAGCATTCTACTGCGTAAGGATCTCAATTGAATACCAAGGAATTCTGGATCGAAAAATGAATTTTGGTGAAAGACTTTCGGGCCCAATCCAATATTTTTTTACTAGTCTTGATTCGGTTCTAACTGGTAAGGATTGGGGAGATCACGAAAACAATTACACTTCTGTTTGAAAATTGGGCCACTTCTGGGGGCCTTTCAACTTATCCTTAAGGAAAACCTCAGACACCTTTCTCATTTCTACAGATGTAATCCAGGATTCGTATCCAATATATTTAACCGCGGGAGGAAAAGCACAGCGGATATTTATCCATTCCCACTGCTTTTTATCCACAGTTCTATCCAATATAAGTCATCCATCGATGTGTTCATTCCTTGCGCAAGTGCGCTGTCATGACGAGAGACAACACGAAATGAAGATGGAATAGATCGTGGATAATCATCAAGTGGAAATTAATCGGGTAAAGATAACCTGTAGTGGAACGAGTGGGTTAGTATATCCGTGGATAGCAGTTTTTGTAGGATAGCAGACTCTCGAAACCACTGTAACATATCCGCTACGACGCGTTTATCCGATTGGATTAAGTATATTGCGTACGGATCCAGAACATGTGTACTAACCCAACGACAAACCCCACATTTCTTCACAAACTATGGAAGAGAAAGTGAAAGCAACGCTTGTAAATTTCTGTACTTGCGCGACTGGGTTCTGATACTGCGGAGAAATAGCAGCACTTGATTGCTGTTATTTGAAATCACAGCCTCACCTCACTCTCACACCTCTCCGCCTTATTAACAGATTCTGCACCTTCTCACCATAGTTGACTCTAACAGCATAGACAATGTGACATAAAACCCGTTTTCTAGCACATTAAATGTACTAGTTTGGTGGGCAGCATCTATGGTGTGAGTCTTAGATCACGCTATAGATCAATCTTTCTTGTACTATAGCACAGAGATGCTTTATAGAACAGTTTGTGAAGTGTGGCGAAACACAGCACTTCTGGCACCAGCAGCACGTCGGCTGTTCCACCGGAAGAGGCAGGAGGGTCAAAATTTGTTGTGCTGGGAAGAGCTACACGAGTGCCTTAGAATCATTACAACAAATCCTCGATGGTAAAAAAACAGACAAAACCCACTATGAACTTGGTGATGGGTGCACCGCGCACAATTTGTCCCACTTGTGACGGATAAGACTGCACCGACTCCACCCACGAGTCTCGCTCCCATAATCCAACGCCTCGTCGATCAGCAACCTGAAAAAAAAGATTTCGTAAAAAAAACTACAGGCAAATTATCATAGGAAAGAAAGCGCCTGTAAATCGAAGTCGCTGAAAAAAGCTATCTGTCGAAATACTGATCTCTTCAGCCATGTTCAAAACTGTGATGAACTGCTGGCAATTCCGTAGGCAAGAAGGAAGAAGAAGGTTGGGAGTATTGTGAGAAACTATATAGCATTCTCGCTTTATACCACGTCAGAGTGATTTTCGCAGAATTCCATAAATAGTAACCCACTATAACAATCAAGCACATTTATTTATTTATTTATTTATTTATTCATCCCAATGTTCAAGACCATTTTTTAAAATGGGAATCAGTCGAAAAATGCAAGCTTTACCCACTCCCCAACTTTCCCAGTGAAGACTCTATGGAGTGAAAGACATCTAGGATATCGAAATGTTGGCATAGAGTCAACCAAATAACTCGTCTTTTCAAAGTTTTTTTTCTAACCAGTCAATTGATATGACGAAAACGTAGATCTCGTCGAGCTTTCTTAAATTTCGATAATAGCACGGAATTCGATCATGAGAGAGTGACTATTCGAATGTCGAATCGAGTCAATCAAGTGAAATGTCTAGTCTAGAGTTAAGTCGTTAGAACAAAAACGAAACTCTTTGAAAAGACAAACGCACTGTAAAAGATCAGAGGATTGATCAGCTAAACAGAAAAGAAGGCAAATATTGGATGAAAACAAGGAGATCACAAAGTATGACAAGAAGGATTTACGAGCGAACACAGGAACAGAAACAATTCCTCGAATGATACGAGCATCAGAAACTCGCAATTTCCCACGAGCAGGAAAGTAAGACAACTAATAGCAGGAATTCTCTTCAACGTGATGACTTGACTGGTTTTTCGGTGGTAATAAGTGAGAATTTCCATCCACCTCGACAAACAAATATTAAACCGGATACGAAATACTAGACTCCAACAGGGCGTGAATGCATCCTTGCGACCACTCAAGGGAAAGGTATTGATGCCCGTGTTAAGAATGGGTAAATTTGGGGTTGTTAAATGCCGACCCTGGGTGACCTCAACGACGCATGCCGGCCCAGAAATATTAGCTCCCTCGGATCCTACTCCTTCAACAGAGAAGAAGGAGCTCAGAGCTCACGATTTCTTTGCGGCGACTTAGTGACTAGGCAAGAACGAGCCGCGAGAGCGCGCGCGACAGCAATCACAGACGGATAGGCAATCAAAGAAACCTATCCTACAAGTGGTGCCACAGACGTGGGTGATCTCAGTTCACAAGAGCGATGAGCGTATCCGTTGTCTTCACGACAATCCTCAAACAAACGGCGGACAAACCTCAAGCCAGCTTGACATTGAAAGATGATCTCAATTGAACCGGGTTTCCTCACAATATAACACCTTGTCTGAGAGGAGAAGAGTACTGGGAGGAGGATTGGGAGAAGTGGAGGAGTGGGAGATTGAGTGAAACTAACCAGATTTGAGAGAATTTTGGAATTTTTAATCGATTTCGGTAAGGTGTCCGGCCTAAAACGTTTTTGCAGGTATTCTTTAGCATATGTAGTAAAAGTAAGGATAAAGTGTTTGGCGTTAAGCAATCCCATTCGATGCGCCACTCATTCGACATCATCCAGAGTCACAAAAGCACTAAATATGCAAGTGACCAAAACCCTTGCTGAAGAGCAGATGGGAGAATTCGATGTACCAAGTCAGCGCTTCATCCTCGCACATCACTCTGGGCCCGCTGCAAGATCCATCATTGAGGTTACCGAGGGTAAAAGTGTCGCTGTTGTTAAGGATGGGTAAATTTGGAATCGTCAACCAGTCTAACCTGGGTAATCTCATTGATGCACGTGGCCCCTAGATGCATCGATGAGATTACCCAGGGTGAACGTGTTGGCGCTCGTGTTAACATTGAGTGAATGTGGGAGGGGGCCGTTAACCCGTTTACCCAGGGTAAACTCATCGATGTTTGCGGCACCTTGATCCATCGATGAGATTATCCAGGGTAAACGTGTTGATCCAATCTACCGACCCCGGAGGAATGGTTGGCTCGGTTGATTTTGGGTGGTGATTGAAACATCGGCCGTGTGCACCACAGTGCGCCTCGTGCAACTGCGCTACAAGCGCTTATGGGCAAAATATATCGCACGCTCAAAGTTTGACCACTATGGGTAAACCAAAACCAACCCAGAACACTTCTCACATAGAGCACCGCAACAGGTAACGAAAAAGAAATCGGAAGCAGTGACACAAACTGTCCATGCCCTACACATCGTTACTATGTTGGATCTCCCAATAAGCTGATGATCTAAGCTAAGCTATACTGACGTCTTGACGGATGGCTGCCACTATTGCCATGAGTAATAGTGCTATCGGCTCTAAGAAGTACTCGTGTTATCAGTGACAGAAGCAAAGCATGATCAGTCTTCTGCTTCAAGCAACAAGAAGTAAAACCAATAAATCTACATGAAAAAAAATTGGGTGGGTGGACCGGTCGAGAAAAGATCATAAGTTCAACAACAGCAAAAAGTGACAGCAGTCAGCAAAGCAAATAAGCGAAGAAAAACATGGCGGAAAACTCCACAAACGCCCATTTGCTGACAAAGACATTAACAAAGATAAGACTGCAGGTGGACAGCAAGGAATAAATACTGAATTTCATAGAAATATGATAGCTCAGCTAGAAAAGAGCTTCCAAAATAGTTGGTTGGCTTGTCGAGTCGCCCATTTCAGGCTCTGAAGACGGCGATTTGGCCAAAAGTCGAGATAAACCTGTTACCAACCTCGTGTATAGCTCAAGTAATACTTGAAATATTGACTCTACTGACTAAACATATCATGCTTCATCAATAGTAGAACAATTAAATTCCTTTATAATACTATTACTGCTCATTCGTCCTCAGTAATGTAGCTTCACTCAAAGCTTCCGAAAGAGTAAAACATAGTGAATCAGATAGGAACACAAGGAACAGATCAACACAAGGAACAGTTCCCCACGTTTGAAGTGGGACAGTAAAAAATAGAAAGACACTGGCAGCATACCAGAAAATTCTACTGGGGAGCGAATAGAAATAGAATAACTCGATTAATTCAGTTATGAATCCAGAACCCGATCCGAAAGAACACGAATGCTACAGGAGGAAAAGGCCGTAAGTCACTTCTTTTCATTCGTCAAGGGTCGTATTCTTACCTCTTCACGCAAACCCAAAATTTAAATCTATTCAAAATCAACAAGCCCAAAATTTCAATCCATTCGAAATCAAATTTCCGGATTCAAATTAGTTTTATGCGTTACTCGGTCCTATGCATACAGGAAGTATCCATTCGCGCGTTATCCAGTAAAAAATTCGCTTAAAAATTTCTCAGATTTCTTCGAAATTTTTCACTCAATTAAGAAACGCTAAGCAGTCCAGCACCTCCAAAGCAACGACAAAGATGAAGAAGGCGAAAAAAAGTTCCTCATCTCAAGGAATTAGTTGTTCTAAAACATTTCTCCAATCCGACAAGGAGGGCGCGCGTTTGGGCTCAGCCAGAAAAGGGGCGTGGCTGACGATGCCCCGCGGATACGCGCGCTCTGCGCCGCCGCTAAGTGACGGCCGAGCAGGCTCACGCAGAGTGAACTATAAATACAGAATTAATCCTTAAAGTCTCACCCAAATTTCCCATAGAGGGTTACTTGTTGTGCTGATCACGAAATCAGTGTCCATCTTGCCAGATGATGTCATTGTCGTCCAGTTGCAGGCGTAAATTTTCGAATTTTCTTTTTCGAACGAACCCTTTATGTGAAATCTCTATTCAAAACGCTCGGTAGCGTTTATCCATCGTTAGTTGTAAGTAGAAGCGGTCGAAACGCGCATTGATCACACTCTTTTTGTGACTCTGTGTAGTTGTCAGTGGAAGCAGAGTAACACCTGTATACAGTGCGTTTCATAAGTATAGACGCACCCCAGAAAATGCTGGTACACAGTTGCGCACAACCTCTCGGGAAAAACCACGAACACAGGTCGAATCAGCGTGCCCGAAAACCCTGGTTCCTGTGGTTTCACCTGGAAGTAGGGAGAAAATTGAGCAGATTCAGTAGATAGCCCTCATAACTACCGTTTCATAAGTATAGACGCACTTTCGAAAACCAATCATTTCACAACGGGAGCTGCCTTGCAACAGCAGATTAATAGTTGGTAGGCCCTTATAACTTCGAAATAATTGAGAAAACGTGAGTTGGCACGGATTTACCCATTCTTTCCGACTACTGACTGCCGAAACACTGCTAAGTAGAGATGACATATTTTTTGAGGTTTTTTGTGTCGCTAAATGATCGGTTCTAGCCATCATTTCTATCCAATAGGATGCCCCAGGGATCTTCCAGGTTGCTGGTATCGGATGACAAATACTGCCGTCGCTTTGAGTTCTCTAAAGCATTTTTTTCATTGAGCGACAGGCATGAGCCGGACTAGTTTTTTGATGGGAAAATGGGTTTCTTCGTCTCTGAGCTGTGAGAAGATGGAGGAGTTGATCGCAAAAGTGTCCAAAGGTTCAAGGAACGCGAATAAATAGGAATGGGAGCGATATCGAGGACGCCGTCCTGGTAGAAACTGTGCCCTACCTTGGTAGCGCTCACCTCCAAAGAGCCCTTTCTGAGAAAGGCTGGCTCTTCTTGTAAATTTTTTTCAGCAATGTGTTTTCACTTCTGTGCAACCTGATTGGAGCTTTTCTCACCCAGAATGATTTTTTGGACATGGTACGGGCTCTCAGAAGGTCTAAAACAACGGACGAGGTTTTGGGCGTGACGATCGCCATGTTCTCCTGAGCAAAATAAAGCCGTGAGGAATTGCGGAACCATTTTGGTCTAGCTATGGGATCGGGGCAACAACAAGTATTGCTTTGGTGGTTAATTACCCTCTCCCGTTGCAGCTCACAGAAGAAGAAACCCATCTTTCCATAAAAAAAAACGTGCGCGACCCATGCCTGTCGCTCAATGAAAAGATGCTTAAGAGAACTCCAAGCGACGGCAGTATTTGTCATCTCATACTAGCAACCTGGAAGATCCCTGGGGCATCCTACTGGATAGGATTCATGGCTAGAATCGATCATTTAGCGACACAAAAAACCTCGAAAAATATGTCATCTCTACTTAGCAGTGTTTCGGCAGCCAGTTGTCGGAAAGAATGGGTAAATCCGTGCCAACTCATGTTTTCTCAATTATTTCGAAGTTATAAGGGCCTACCAACTATTAATCTGCTGTTGCAAGGCAGCTCCCGTTGTGAAATGATTGGTTTTCGAAAGTGCGTCTATACTTATGAAACAGTAGTTATGAGGCCTATCTACTGAATTTGCTCAATTTTCTCCCTACTTCCAGGTCAAACCACAGGAACCAGGGTTTTCGGGCACGCTGATTCGACCTGTGTTCGTGGTTTTTCCCGAGAGATTGTGCGCAACCGTGTACCACCATTTTCTGGGGTGCGTCTATACTTATGAAACGCACTGTATCCTTGGGGCATCATTGGCCACGCCCCTTTTCCGGCTGAGCCCAAACGCTGCGGCGCCTCTGACAATGAGGCTACAGCCAATCACGAGACATGGACTTGAGTAGATGCAACAAAAACATTCTCGTGATATAACGCTCCATTGTTGACAATTGCCGCACAATTTGTTGAAGCACCAAAATACAATTTTTCCAATCCCACTTAGAATTCAATTCATCAATCTAATACGATATTACTAGTGTATTGATCGAGTAATACGACTTTAGACGATTAGATCGATATCCGAGTTCCCAGAGTTTGCTCCACACATAGCGAGTCATTCGAAAAGTGACTAATGTTATGTCCACAGAGCAAACTAACACAAATCACGCGGCTAATCCTCACTGTGATACCAATTCCAAGGGAACACGGTCACGCCAGGCCTTTTTGTTCCGATCAAACTGTCACATGGCGGAACAAATTAACATTCGCACTGGCGAGCGCGGTGCATCGGGCAAGTGCACATGTAATGACTCTGTGTGCATTGCAAAGGAAAATATTTCTCTCCTTCGGAAAATTTCAGGCTCTTCCTGCACAGAAAAGAGCATTTCGTTTTCCAACTGCATGATGGAAACATTTGCAAGAAAATGAAAAAAAAACTACAGATGACAGCATATTTTTACAGTGCCCCCTTACAAACTCAGAAAAGTTCATCCACATTTTTACGCACAGATGACTATTATATTATGTGTGCAAATGAAATGCATGTAAATGGTTGAATAGCGGATAAGGACAGGAAAAAGAAAAAGTAAAGTGAGCACAAGAACTAATAGCAACTCCTCAAGTCTTTAAAGAAGAAGCGAACCACTCAAGCGCTGTCGCAGAAATGAACCAGTGAGTCGCTCAATCGTCCGGAGGCCTACTCAATAAATAAATTGGACGACAGCACACGTAAGTGATTCAAGCTAGTTTCAAGGTGATGTGCGGCCGCTCTGTCACTGACAATTTCGTGAATCAATGCAATGTTGTTCTCTGCTTCCACTGTTGCTTGGTATTTTTCAGCAAGATGACTTTGAGGATACACAAGTTGAAATAATACGCAGAAAAGTGAAAAATAAAAGTAAAAAAAAGCTGAAGGGGCTTATGAAAGTGAAATTTTCAAGATGCAGATAATTCCGAGGAGTTCGCGATATGGTACCCTCGGTTTTCAGAGCTTGGATAAAAGTTTCCTGGGTACGTAAGGCAGGTTAGTGACAAAAAAAAAACAAGCACGTGGTTATGATAAAAAGTCGACTCCCACACATCATCCCCCATTCAGCTGGCAGAAATGCGACCCCCCCCCCCCCTTCTCCCCTCCCCGGATAGCTGAAACTCGGGGGTAAAGCACAGTTGGGTAGACTCGTACACCACAGAGTGATTTTTGTCGACGTTCAGGCGTTAGTACCAACACCACCAAGGGTTCTCTGCCCTTTACAACCCCCTCCCCCTCGCTCACTTTCATCCACCTCCAATACTACCCTCTCCCGATAACTTATCAACACACGCTTGACCCTAAAA
>JARK01001411.1:66152-82307 GCA_000688135.1 Ancylostoma ceylanicum
AAATTTTTTTTTTTTTTTTTTTCCCCCCCCCCCCCCCAGGAACCAACCAGACGGGTGAAATACCCTGCAAACACCAAGCGAAACCGCACCACCACGTGCAACTCTGCATTCTAAGAAGAAAGGCAGTTCGTGAACTAGAGAACACTCTCTTTGAGCAAAAAAAATTCAACAAAACTCAGGACGGAATGTAGAAAAAGCAGACCACCTTGTCATAACCAGGAATGTTTCCACCCGATTACACAAATACAAGGAATCCTCTATTAGGAACTCCTAATAGCATGAGCAGGAAAAATAGCAAATAACAAACAACATGTAGAAGCAGGAAACTCGAGAATCCGGCGCAAGCGATAGCAAAGCACCTGGTAACAAAGGCTGGTAAGATAGCCGATGAAGAGTACATGCATATGAAAGTGCATGGGAGGGTAACACGAGGTCTCATGGGAATATGATGGGAGAACGTTACTCACAAAGTACAACAAAATAACTCCAGAAAAACAGGGGAGACACTTCCAGCAGCATCTAAAGGGCAGAAGCACTAGCAGGGTCATATAAGTGAGCCCTTTCCCACAACTGCATAACTAACGTGGTTCAGCAGTGTCCCCGCAGACCGCGAGCTGTGCCGAAAGGTATACTGGTGAGACTGCGGGGCCACTACGCAAGCGAGCGCTTCGACAAAGAGCGCTTTTCAATCGCTGCGTCCAGTCGTACAAGATTTGTGAGCCATTGAATCTCTAAATATACTGAAGTGGACAAAGAACAGTTCCCATTAGTATTTATAGCAGATATAGAAATGCCGAGTGACAAGGATGACCAGGAAATACGCGCGGACGCAAGTGGAAGATAGAACCTTTGAATAAAAAAAATAACAGCTCATCAATCTAGCTGGTTTCAACATCTTCCGGCCATGGAAATCCAAGGCGCACCCAATGGGAATAGCAACACGCTTTTTCTCACATTTATATTCCTCCCATTAAGGACACGCTATCTTGAAATGTGAAAAAACAGCCAAATTTCTAAGAAAATGTTAGATTTGCAATTCTATGCTGCCTCATGCAAGCGACTTACTAGAATCCAAGAACAGCCTAAAAATTCCAAGGAAAAAACCCAATGTAAACGTGAAAAACAAGTACAAGAAGAACAGTACTTTATTGTACATCGATTGCTGACGTATTTATTTTATATTTCATTATTTCTAGCTTACAGGCGAGCAAAATTGTGTTTGATGGTGCTGGGGTCAAACTATCTCCCAATTCATCGTGGTTTTCCCACGTACAAATAAACAAATAAATTACAAACTCGTCCTGGAAGTCCACTGAATAAAAAAATCGAAGAAAAAAATTATCAAGTACTGGGCTAGGATTCATGAAACGTTAACCACGCAAATTAAAGAAGGTTAGCATGATTGGCTATCTTATAGACAATGCGATAGTAGGAGACGCAGACCTTCGAAGATAGTTTGCTAGCCTGGCCTTGCCTGGTCACGAGTTCACAAATCCCAGCCCTGATACCTGGTGCCTCCAAATGCTCCCATTGGAGTACCAGTAATTTCGGAGCAACCGTATTTCTTTCTCTACTCCACACTCCGTAGCCAGCGACCACAACTATGTTCCTAAATCCTCTCTTCCAGATTCCCAGGCAGTAATTCTGGAATTTTCTGCGCTTGACCCCAATTAGGGGCCGGATCAAGGTAAGTAACGAATTTATTGGAATATTTGCTGACAGCCGCTCAAAATCAGTGCTGCTTGATATATACTCATGTGCAAGACATCAATTTGAATACCATAGCTCTCTCCTTTTCCAAAATCACTCACTCTCAAAGAAGTTATGCGAAAATCTCGCAAATAAGGCGGGTTCCACGAAAAATTTCAGATTCTACGGCTGTGACCGCATCTTCAGAATGCATTTCTCACGAAAGGGCATGGGTATGCATGGAAGCGGCACTCCCTGCGCTTTCCCATTGAGTGGAACAGGACCTTCCCAAGAATTTTACGGATTCCAGGGATGAAAACTTCATAGAGAGCTAAATAATTGAGAGAGCGGGTTGACCGATTGCGCCAGCAAAAACAGGTCCCACGAAAGTATATTTTGAACGAAAAATACCTATCCCTTCTTCCACTGAGAAGAAGAGAGATCACCTCAAGTTTTTTTTTTGAATAAAGGTGGAAAAATATTTCAGGAAACATTGTACAATGATTTATGCCTCGTCCCGTACAGCGATTTCGAATATTAACACGAATAAGTGACTCAGAACTTCCGGCCAGGCATAAGAACTGATGAGTAAGCGAACATGTCACTTCACATAAGAGCAAGGCAGAGAGGTTATGTGATAAAACGAGAAGAATGCTGGATGAAAACAACTAAATTTTTGCTGACTCGACTGGAACCATAAACGTTGTCTGTTGAGGAAAATTTCCAAGGAAAGGCTTCACTGAATAAGTTTTCGCCGTCGGTCGTTGATAATGCAAAGCTTCTCTAACAAGTCGTTACATAAACAATTCGTTTGAATTGTGCAAACTTTTTGTATGACTTGGAACACAAGTAAAGAGGAGTGCTATTCCCAACACATTGGATTTAGTAAAGGAAACAGAAAAATCCGTAGAAACCTCTGATACAATAAACTAAAACTCGGAAAAAGAAAAGATAAAGAAAACGGAGCTCAAAAACATAGGCTAGAATGCATCAATGAGATTACCCAGGGTAAGCGTAGTGACGCCCATGTTAACTCACAATAGATAGAGTTGGGGGTGTTAGCACGTTAACCCTGGGTAATGTCAATGATGAATGCGGTCTCTAGTTACCCCAACAAATAATGACTCAAGATATTGCTAACACTAAAAACCTCAATTGAAATTTAGAAAGGTTTCAAAGTGAAAAGAGAGCAGAAAATTGGAAAAACCAACCACCCAACCCTTCTCATCCTAGAACACTGTAACGAACCAAGCACCACCTCGGTTTACACTGTGTGCTCCACCAGCGCAAAAGTAAAGACTGGGATGATGATGAAGTGTTTCGCTGCGCGTACATTATCAAGGTGCACATCTGGTGATTCTTAGAAATGTAGTGACATCACTGCACAATCGTAATGCTAATAAAACGTCTGACGCAAACAGCAGATGCTGTCATAATAAATGGAAATCCTTTTCAATGCGCGAGATATTCTAAAACAAAAGATTAGGGAGAAAGAATCTTGACAAGGAGGGAAATTTACCTGTTCGGAAATCTTTCCAATATGGTCAAAAACACTAGTAGTGAGTGATAATTCATGAAATGTTCGTCAGACGTTAGAGATTTTAGGTTATTAGAAGGAACCCATCCACAGAGTAAAATTAGGGTTCACATTCGAAAGAACATCTCGAATTTTCGAACAATCGAACTTTTCGAGAATGAATAATATGGAACCAACGTATTTTCGATTTTCTCGAAACCCTCTCATGTCCGAAAATCCGAAAATTCGAATAAATATTGAATTTTCACTTGATTCGGTCATAACTCAAACACGAATTAAGCCTCTAATCCCAATAATACAGCATGCATAAACAGATGAGTAAAAATATTGAAACAGTCACTATAAAGATCAGTACTAAAAATCTTTCAATATTGCATCGACCTTCTACTCAACCATTGATTTCAGTGTGTGTATCATCGTGAGGGAAAAAAGGGCGTAGTAAGACGACTCTGATTGCCGCACTAGGGCCGCCCCACGCCCATCTAATCGAACTCGAAGGGCTATTTGTGCTAAGCGCCGTACGAGTCAAACAGGTGGGCGTGATCGGCAGCCCGAATGGGCCAATCAGAGTCGGCTGGTTACACCCTTTGCTCCCTCACGATGCTACACATCTTTAATTTCAGGACCACCCTTGCAGTGTTGAAAGTAGATATACAAGGAAGCATTGTCACAACTTCAATACGACCTGTATGGCTGGTAAAACATCCCGACCGTTCTTTTGCGATTCGGTGAAGCGCAGTCGGTCAGCAGGTCAAACACAGAAAACAAGCGAATGATTTGCGGGCGTTTTTATTCTCAAGAGCTCCGTCACAACCATGTCATTACACAAACAAGCAATGCAGGTTTCTGTAATCACAAAAGTTGGTTCGGGCAATCATCAATACAACCTAATGAATTTAAAAATGAAATCAGCACTAAAGATGTCCTAATAGTTGCATAATTTCGTTGCATAGTTTGCATGATTTGCATGATCGCATGAACAAAAAGCAAAATTCGTATAAATTGCAGGAGCTAGTTTCTGAAAAACGTGGAACGGAGAAGCCATCCTGGAATGCTCATCTAGTAGAAAGGTGCAGATTTTGCGGCAGACTGAGCACTGCTTAGAAATGAAAATACCATCAAGGATAAGTGGGCTAGTAGTGATGGGGAAGTGACGGTAGATTTTTTTCACCACGATACCCTGGCAAAAGTTCTTCATATCCCTTAAAATTTGAAGTTTAGGTTGACTATAATTAAAAAAAAACTATAAACTATAATTTTATGAACTGATATATTACATACATTTTTCGAACATAATTGAGCTTTCAACCTAGATAAGACCTTAAGAGCTGTTCTCAGACAGGACTATAGCAGCATGAGGACAGTCCACGAAGTTATGAGAACGCGAGCATGATAATACCTCGCAGATGAGGAGGTAACTAGAATATTCTTCCTTCCTCTCCTCAACCACTACAAACCACTGTAAACAAACGAAGTGTGCAATCTCAACAGTATGTAAATAGCTAGGTAATGAAAGCAGAATATCTCCGCTATTAATGAAGTATTTCATCACAACAACTCAGTAGAGAAGCTTCAACAGTACATAGAATCTGCTGGAGACCCTGGCACAATATTGTGGAAGTGGTTCAAAAATTGTGGCTAATTTTGAGACTATAGACAACCATTTGGGGAAATACAGTGGCAATACAATCCCTCCACTGTTGTTACGTTCAACATGCAGTAGTCAACATGCAGATCATCGCCAAATGCGCAGTTGATGGGCTAGAATGGGGTTGGGAAAGGGGGGGAGGGGTGAGTTTGTCCAACACCGAAAATGATCGACTCGAAAGATGAACTCGCAAAAGAGAAAAAAAAACATAGTGTTTGGTAAATTACAATGGTAGCGCACCAAATCCCGGCTTTCCAAGCGAAACAGTTACGAGTAGGATTTTGAAGACCTTGGATAATACGCGCTTAAAGGCAAGGTCCGGTCAAAATTTCCAATCTGAGGTTTTTGGGTTCTTCATAATGTAATCTACCCGTACATGAGGTTACCCAAATTTAAAAGCGCTTCTTAACATCAATCCCGAGTTTGAAGGCGAAACCACAAAGATTGTTCTGGCCGGACCTTGCCTCCAAGCATCACGGGTAGACGAGCTCAAAAAAAAAAGATACAGAATCAAAAGAAAACCTATTGTGGCTGGATGCACCAGTGAGATTGCTTAGGGTAAACGGGCAACGCTCTTGTCAATGACGGGTAAATTTGTTGAATGCTAACACGTTTACCCTGGGTAATCTCAATGATGCATGCGTCCTCGGAAGTATTACAGCATCAATGGCAATTAAGTAAATCATGCGCCTATAAGCAAAGCGACGCTTTCGCAAGAAGCTCAAGAGCTATCCAATGTTTACCAGGCAAGCCTTTCTCAAAAGAAAACCTTGAATTTTGAAAAACTGAACACTGAACAACGGAGCAAAGTAAATAAAGGTGGCAAGTCTCGTCACGAACACTAGTGGAAAAGCAGCTGGTCGACGTCCGGAAGCCAACTGTCACGAAAGGTCACTTTTAAGGCCTACACAAAAAGGACAAACTTAACCTTCAATCCATCAAAACCAAAACTTTTCCTAGCTCATATGGGAGGAAAAAAACTAAAGTAAAGCGCATCGAACGTTACCATGAGAAGTGTCGTAATGCTAAAACAAACAAACGCTCTTCTGTGGCTTCACATCGCCGCTAATTCCCCTTGCACAAAACATTATTAACAAACATTCAGCCAGCACAAGCCGAAAAAAAAAACGACACCGCGCATTGGGGACTGTCGGAGAGGCGGCGGTATCTCGACTTTGAACTGCTCGATCAATATCTATGACAATGATAATCGAACTGGATTAGGTCGTTGTTTTTGATGGAAACGTCAGATCTTCAAATGAGACAACAAAAGGTCACATTCAGTGGAAAATGTTGGGCGATGAATCTTTATTTTTTCGACTGACACGAACGAGAGTCCTCTTCGCAAAGATCCAGAAAAAAATCGATGGCCGATTCATATTATGTTCATAGACATCGCTACTCCAATCACAGAGCAATTAATTTTATTTTAGTTTGCATTTACGCCCAAAGACGTCTACAATATTGGCAGACCATTCACTAAAATATTTTTAGCTCACTTACAGTAACAACGTTGGAAGGTAATCAACCCATTTTCATTCTACGATGTTACCTCTTACAGTGCAGTATCGTTAAAGCTAAAATTATCACTGCAAATCGTCAAGAACGGGAGCGTATTGCTCAGGCAATCCTTACTCCAATGACACCTACAGCAGCGTTGAGAAGCTGGGCCACTCCTCCAGACACCAGCTAAGGGATAAGTAAAGTAAGTAAAGATGTTACCCCTTTGGCCTAATGTGCCGGTTCTACTCATTCACCAGAGACCAACTGTAAACCCCGATGTTCTCAACAAATAGCTAAATAAAGCAGCGTACAGAACTTCCGATGTTTTGCTAAGGGGAGAACCGTTACAGAAGCGCGAATGGATAGAAATTATAAGGAGAAACTCCAAATTTATTAAGAAAGTAAAGGTTTCGAAGTGGCAAAGAGAAAGAATGCAAGCGCAAGGACAAATAACAACACCTGCTCGAAAACAAAGGGAGAACGCTGACAAGAAATGATCAGTCAAAAACATCCACGTCATCCTGTGAGGAAATGAAAGTGAAACAGCAGAAACGTGAAGAAAGTCACCCTTGCCGTTCTACCTCGTCAACAAAAAAGGAGCGCTTCGCTGTAGGCTAAGTAGGCTCAATGAACCAAAAAAAGAATCACAACCCTTTAGCCAAACCTTTTTGAAGTTCTGTACCAGTACAAGAAATTGAATATTGTACTACTCTTGTAAGAAGTCAATCGGCACACCAATGACTTTGAAAAAAAAACACGTGCAAAACTTCTCGAGCCTGGAAGCCTAAGTGTGGGCTCAACAACTGGCGGAGCATCGGTTTATATCCTTTTCGGATTATTCCACCACCAGCCCAAAAGGTTCCCTCTCGCGGATTTTGCTCACTTTTTTTTTCAAAAGTCAAACGTTACGAGCAACAAATATGTGGCTCAACCAATGCTATATACAATAACTCATTCAAACGAATGAAGCATACTACAACGAAACTTGCTCCGGAGAAGAATTCCTTTCAGACAAAAGAGTTTTTTAACGTAAAAAATGGTAGCGTAGTACAAAAAACCTTGCTATGGATGGAATCAGCTCGAAGCAAGCAAAATCGCTGCCAAATTGTTGTCGAATTTAAGTCATCAAAATGTCTACGGCTGTTATTGCCAATTCTGTACTCCAATGACTAACTCATGCTGTAATCGGTTCAATTAGGTATGATCCACTGAAGAGGTCCACAATGGATATGACCGACGCAAGGTGAACTGTTCACCTGTAATAGATGAAGAACACGCTAATTAAGAAGCACGGCGGTAAAGTTCGAGCCGATTTTCCCACTACTTCTGACATTATCATTGAGTATGTTGCATATGCAGCCAGAATCCTAATTCGAGACCTTCTCCGTATTTTGCTCTAAAACGCAGCAGGTACTGTCAACTTGTAATATTGATTCTAAATTTCTTAAAGTAAATTTCGCCCTGCTGGATCTCTCTTCCTGCAGAGACTCCTTTTCCGCAAGAACTCGTTCTATCCCTTCCAAGCCTCAGCATGAGACCGCCTAATGTGTAGCATGAAAATAGCCTAATTTGGAAAAGATTGTCCCAACAATAGTAGTCGGTCTCGAAGAGGGTGTCTAGTTGATTAAACGAATAGTTTGAAATATTTGGTAAGTCCAGTTGTGATCTCGTCTCATCATTTCAATAGCTGAAACTATCATTAGCTATTCCAAAAATCCTTGAAAACATAATAACCAATGGCACTACTACCTTTTCGCTCATAAGCAGTCTGCTGACTAGTCTTGAGTAGGCGGGGATCGTCTGTAGCGCCTTCAGGTGCCGTGGTGATTCAGGCGGCGGCACTCGAGCATAGCCTCTTCGAACAACCTCGATATTGAGGTTCGTGCGTGAGAATGTATTCTGCAAAAAAAAACCAGTAGAACGACACGAAAATGTGAAGGGAAACGGCTGTGGATATAATTCAAACTTCAAATGTCCACAAATCTCCGCAAAAAAATTAGGCATCTGAATTGATAGTGTGGGCTAAATTACTCCAAAAAGGAATTGATGCTTTTCCCTTACCTATTCGACCTTCGGGAAATTACTTAGCTTTAGCGAATATAACAACAACCAAAGTAGCCAACACGACTACGCCAATGATTTCTCACATTTTAGTTCTCGAAGTTCTCAAAAGTCTTCCTAAAAAACCATTCCCAAAATTTTTTTTCGCAGAGTACAGATGTAGAAATCATCTATTAACTATTTAAAACCAATGAACAACAAATGAAAACAGTTGGAATGATTTTTACCAAATTTGCGCACTCAAATGAGCCCTCCGGAGTTGTAAATCTTAGAGTCTAGGAGCATATTGAAGAATGTAACAAAAAAAAAGCTTAGCTAAAGAGAAATCGTCAAACTAATGGAAGTACCCAGCACCGTGACAGCTGCGATCAGTAGCGCAGAGACGCATAGAATCTGTCAACATTGCAGACAGGTTCTACCTACCAAGAAACAGATTCTACTGTGGATGAAATTAAAAAAAAACAGGATACAGTTTCCACCATACGACCTCTATTTAATTATCTCACTGGTTGTGGGATACATGTATTATTGTGAGGTGATGAGAGAGCTCCGTTGACTATCATGAGGAAAATGAATTCTAAAGGGAAAGGTGAATTCTAATGATAAGTGATGATGGTATTTCCTTTGCTAGTGCTACCAATGAATTTTTAATAATATGTTTTATATAATATGATTTTTAATAATATTTTTATATAATAAATCAAAAGCATTTTCGCTAGTCGAAACCTATGAAAAAAATGTTCGAAACGCTCCACAAATACAGAATCGCCAACAATTTCCCACATCTGCGCACAACTCAGCATCGACATAATTCGTCTTCAAATACGTTGCAACAAAGAGTGCACTATTTTGAAAGTCGGCAAGACGATGAATCGCTAACATCACAGCAGAAAGTGCTGCTGGAAAGTGACGTTTTCAGCGGAGAAGGTTAGGTTAAGCGAAAATGTCCACATAAGGAAATCCTGATAAACGATTTGGAAACATGTATTCAATCAAGTTAGATCTCTCAAGGCGTTGATGTGTCCCATTGCGGCTTTACCACTCCGAATATCCTTAAAATTACAGAATTTTTCGGTGTACCCGCTGATGGATGACACTGGCAGTTTACATTCTGTCATTTTCATTACTTCAAGAATAGGACAATTTATACTAGTTAAACGCATGCCTTCATTTTCGGAAATTTTCTATGAAGACCTGTCAACGCAGCATTTGATCCTCAGCGAAAGGAAAACATGGCCATCGGGGCTAGGATTCATAAGCGCAAAATCAGCCTAGCAAACCAAATTTTGCGTCCTGCGTCTCTCGTCGTTACGTAGTCTATGGGATAACCAATCACGCTCGCCATCGTTGGTTTGCATGGTTAGCGTTTCATGAATCCCAGCCCGGGAGAACGTAAACACGAGCGTCTGAGCTGTGTTAGTGATGCGACTAGCTCTATCCTTCACCTTATAGACGCACGCACATCAAACGCAATCTAGTATAAATTGCCCTAAACTCGTAAAATACTGCTCTTCAATGGACAGCATCTTCAGAAGACAGGGAAATCCCAGACCTAATAAATAAAGTGTGATGACGGAGGCAGCACAGCAACATGATTAGAGAAATCAAAACATGTTTACTTCAACCAAGCTGTAGCGATAAGTATTGATAAGCTTCGATAGAGCCAAATGACTATAGGGCAGTTTATACTAGATGCTTGCATCAATCGCGCGTCAGACGCACGCATCCATTTGTGAGAGATTTTCCATGGAGATCGATCGACTTGAGACATACATCTTCAATGAAACTCGTGAGTCTGGCCTGCGTCGGCGATGCGACTGCCCATACTCCTCACCATATAGAAGCGCGTGAATCAAACGCAGGACTCCAGTGCAAAATACCCTTATTTCAACGGTCAAGATGAGTGAAGCCCCAGTATAGGCATGGTCATACTACACGAAACGCATCTCTTACTGGAAAGAGAATATACGGAAGCTTAGAAACAACCACTGCGCAATTTCATGTTCACATTACCTAGACCTGACAACAATTTCCTATGTGGAACCCATTTATGTCATTGTGAATGATGGTTTTTATGAGCCATATATTTTTGAAATTTTCACATCAACGTAGTCTGTCGTGCGTCACCACTATCGGGCGAACATTTACCACCCATCTACATATGCATGTGAATCTATAGAAAGGAGAAACATGAATCAAAAGGAAATAATGGAGCCCAGAGAACCCACCCAATGATTAACACGTTCGCCACAACGTGCATGACCGGTCGTGCACTCTCCATTTTATGTCATATCTTTGTGAAATGTAAACATTTAGCCAACTTCTTTGTAGTAGCGTAGTTACAGTTATTTCGGAGTATTGCGCACGCAGTGGGCAAAGCAGACCTTCTCTCTAACTTTTTCATTAGACTTTTCGAACTAGAACAGCAAGAAGAACAATAAACTTTTTAAAAGGTTTCAAGAACGACAAATCAGTAGACAACGAAAATGGAAAGGCCCTTCAGGAACAAGCTCGACCGGTCGAGCACGGCCCAGGTACGCAAAGGCGCGTGTGTCGTGAACTTGTTAAAGATTCTGGTTAAAACGTGGAGAAGCTCTACCATTTCCTGCAATGATACTATCCAACTTTGGGAACCACTCTCTCCCCTTTCTCTTCATTCGGATTCATTTCGAAACAGACTCCACTTATATGTATTGGATTGGAGTATAAGTTCGTGCGATTTTCATGAGGACAGAAACCACCACTAGCCAAAAGCAGAATGGATTGGACTAGTTGGGTTCTGTAGCTCCATTCCTTCTCTATCAATGCTGCCAGAGCCGAGTCTGTTTCTCAGCTCCATGTCTATAGAAAATTGCGCTGTTTGAGACTACTCAAATTGTAGCCCGCCACTGAAACCCTTGTATCAAACTTTATGAAATGCACTAAGAACTTGATCAATTATGTGGTTTATGACTTCTCCAGGCCAGTAGAGTAGGCAGTAGTGGAAATCCCCATATCCGAGATTTTTGGTAGTCGGTTTGGCAAAGTTTTGCGCAGAAAAGTCGAGCATGCCCAATGTGAACGATCACTCCACGTTGAGTATTTTAGGGTTTCGCACGGAATGCGTTATACAAACTTGTTTTTGTTGAGAGTTTGCATCAGTACCGGTTCTTCCTTACATGTGGAGCGACCCTAGGGGGTAATTGTCTCCATGTCCCACAAATGGAGTGTCCCGAACGAGGGGCAAATTCGAGGCGATATTTGCTCTGTATAAAGATGGCAGACCACTTCTATGGCGTCCTTTCAGTAGTGAAGGTTCCTCTATGAACGCAATCTGCATTCTTCCCCACTTGAGCTACATTTGATCCATGATTGAAGTCAAGCGATAGTCGGTGGTGCATTGTCGAATTGGAGGGTCATATCCTATGCGATAGAAAAGAAGGTGCAACGGGAATTGAAAAGCAATGTTGTGACTATGGTAAAGAGCAAAGCAAGAGCTACAAAACAGTTCATGACTTGCAGTCAGTTGAAGTCCAAATCATCATGAAATATTAAATTGAAAAAAAAACCGTACGAACTTATTCCCCAACCCAATATTTATTTCTCAGGAAAGAAGATTAAATAACACCTTTATAACAGGGAGGTCACCGCCATCGAAGCCCACTGTAGATTCTTTTTCTGGGTGCAGTTTCCTTGTAACCGTATTTTTGGCCCATCCTGTATGGCAACCGTTTTGCATGAAAACATCGATCTATTGACTTGTCGATTTTTTACTTTCCCATCAGTGACGGCATGCATATTGGGGTTCTCAGGCACGCGGATGCAACAAGAATTTCCCACAGAACTACCATTCCGTCAACAATCTGACCACCAAAGTGCTAAGCCTTTGGATGAACCCAACATTTAACAACTCCCCTCATCAATGTTGAACAATAAGATGAAACAAAATATCCGACCGAAGGCGGTGCGCTATCTAAGTTAATGACAAGCAGAACGAGAAGAACATGAAGAACTGGAGATAATCAAAGACTGCGGTGACAAAGGTGCGATAATTTGGTATTCCAAAAAAGCTCAAGAACAAAGCAAGAGAGAACAAAAAATTAGTAGACATGGTAATGAAGCATAAGATGAAATTTAATGGATGAGGAACAAGCAAGCAAAAACGATAACTATCAGGGCAGATTGTTCTCCAGTTCAGTCTTCGAAAGAAAAGTGCTGATTAATTGCGAATGAATAAGCACTGATGACTCATACAGGTCCCATCAGATTGTCGCAGCAAGTTTTTGCTCGTTCAATGAATTTGCACATACTAACATAATGATGAATGACTTATACCACTCACCTTCTTCACAGTCACATCTGCATCCACAGAATTTGATGAACCATCGGTGTTCTGAGAGGAGAAATGGAGTAAGAATTGTAGAAACATGGGCAGTTCAAAACTTTTACCTTTATAACAGTGAATGTAATCGGCTTGTTGGTAAGTCGCAGATCCTTCGAGATAAACTGCTGCCCAGCAGTTGACAGGTCGACGCCAGCTAGACGAATATTTAGAAGACCCTAAAGGCAAAAAAGCCTCTGCGGACTATTCATAGCACACAGCCGTTCCGGCTACTCGACTGCTGTTTTTGCATATTCAGCCACGTGCAATGTCACGAGGAAGCGAGCCAGTGTTTGCAACTTTTTAGTGTTTTATTTAGCTCAATCGCCAGATTTTAATTGACAAACTGTTGAATAACCAGTTGAACAATAGCAGCACTAATGGTGTATTGGTAAACTGCCATAAAACCTACCTTGGGGGCCTTTTTCCTACCGAAAATTGATGGCAGCCTCACAATAGGGATGTGTTCGACACGTAGTTCACCAGAAGGTAATATCTGCAAAGATGTCGTATCATACGCTCGGGAACTAGCATCATTCTGTTACCTCTCTTCCGAAAATCCCAAAAGACGTTTTGCCCGAACTTTATTTCAAGGGGTTGAATGATGCGGCGAGTGCGATTACGACACAAATTTTGTACCAAAACGACATTTTTGCAGTATCAGGGTAGGTATAAATTTAGCTTGCTGTAGATAGGGCACTCACAGAATCTTCTGGAAGCTTACCCAGTTCCCTAGATTGAACGCAAATTATGCAACTGTTATGTACTATGTGTATGTATGTACTTAAGCACTCCACTGGTGCAGGGTTCAGGTATGGTTACTGTAAGAAACTGGAAGAAAATACCAATGATGGCAGCGAAATGACAATAAAAAATAATGCTTACAATCGTGATCAGCATGAGCAGTAGCCTTCCTGTGCAGAGTTTCAGAAGTTATTGGGGAATAAATCTAACGTATCTAACGCATACGTCTAGTAAGTAGCCTTCAGAAATCAAGCTAAGGTGCAAAATGAATGCGACTTTCGTGATCAGAGCATCGAATAACTTTTGGTTGAAGTTAAGGCAATGAACTTCTTTTTCAAGGCCTGGATGCACCACTGAAATTACCTCGGATAAGCGTGTCGACACCCACACATAGAGGGTTCAATTAACCTATACATTAGGAGAAGATGAAAGCTACCTAACCTGAGATAATTGTGATTGATTAATAAGGATGATATTAAAAACACAACCAACATTCCTAGGATTTTTCCACTAACCGGTTTCGGGGCTTGAGCTACACGGGAAGTGCAACTTCCCTTCCGCTCCCGGGTAGCTGACCCTTCCGTGTTAACTATTTGGGTAAATTTGTGTGGTGTTAACACAATTCCCCAGGGTAAACCCAATGATGCAAGCGGCTCCAGATGCTTGAAAACGTGCTACAAAGCCATGAAACGAAAATGACTGCGAAATCAAGGAAAAGGAATTGCACAACAAACCTCGCGTACGGTCCCCTTCAACTCGAGTTCCTTGCGAACAAATTCTTTCGGTATTTGGCCAACATGCTCAAACCTCGCGAACTAGAAAAATAATAATTTAGTGTACAAAGAGAATGACACATAGAAGAAAGCCATAATAAACTGGCAGGGATGTCAAAGCAGTTCTTCTCACACGAACTAATACCGAACATCAAACGAATATGGCTAGCACTGGCAAATGACTTTGTAAACTCACAAGGCGAGAATTGCGGAGAAACAGTCCTACTCCTACTAGTCCCACACCAACGATCGTACCCTAAACACTATCATAAAATGAATAACTCTAATAACATAGAGAAGCTTGCAGTAAGCTTCAGTTAACGGCAGCTAATAACCATGTTGAGTGCTGAGGTATAATTAAGAATAATTATACACTCGGAAAGACTCACTCTAACAATGAGAGCGGCAAATCGATCAACAGGGTCAATTTGTCGGACCGGCTGCTCTGAAACTATGCAAATATTATTGCTCTTTGAATAGAAATTATTGGGATGACCCTGGGTGTGTTTTGCTACTACAATCGTGGCAATGTTTGTTTTTTTCATTTACCAGCACTACTCCTGTGTTGCAACAACAAATTCTTCAATGAATCGTGTGCATCTCTGCTGGCGGTTAAATAGTAGAAAGCGAGCTAATTTGTGGTGCCAATAGCGCAGTACCGCTTTAACTTTGAGCTTAACAAGGAATGTGTTTAAAAAACAAACGCGATGAGAAAATTCTTCGTAAACTTTTGTGAAACTCCGCAAAACACAATTCTCGAGAGTAAACGAATCGTAACCCCACAAGAGGGGTGTAAGAAGGAAACTAATGCAGATTTTTCCTTCACTGTGCCGTTAACCTGTAGAGGGGGTAATTTCGAGGAAAAGAAGCAGTGAAGAGTTTGAAGTCGCAGAAGTGGAGTAGTAGGCGGAAGTACATATTGTTGGGCAGAGGGAATAAAAACAATAGTGATCTGGGCACAAAATAAGCTATTGAACGAATATTAAGTGTTATGTAGGTTATATACATAATCAGACAGAACTAATGCTTATGTATATAACTTACTTAACTCGCATGAACATGGGTAGCCGTAGTAGGATGATGAACCGAAGGAGTCGTAGTGCGCATAGTACAGAAGAAATCGTGAAGCCATTTGGGGCAATCGTAAACTTTTGAACCTTCATCAAATGAAGGTGAGAAACCACAAAATGAAGAATTGATGGATAATTATGCATAGTGCTTCCTCTGGAAAAATTTGTGCAGTTTCGTGCAAGCAGTTTTCTGCGATCGCACAGCTCACGTGTGTGACCCAGCCAATCTCCACATGTTACGGGGCAATTTTAGTCAGCAAATACGTGGAATTAAAAGACGTGAAAGTTCTCCGCCAACATACCAGGAGCCAAACTTTCTTTCTCTTTCTCTCCCTCTCTCTCTTTCTCTCTCTCCCTTTCTCTCTCTCTCTCTCTCTCTCTCTCTCTTTCTCTAACTCTAATTCTTCCCTGAAGCGGCTGCAAAAAAAGGCTTGCTCGTCAAAGCCCGATAGCCAACCACTTCATGGCTTGCCTCCGAATCACCGGATTTGGCGTTGACGCCTCTTGATTGCGTTTTCGCCGGATTACTCAACATATCGCAAAATAACTGCGTTGCAGCTCATCGTTTCTCGAAGAATATCCCCAGACTTCCCCAGTTCAACATCAATCAAAATGAACCGGTGATATGAGAGATAAGGATCGTGGAAATGATACTTATCGATTGCAACATTACATCGCCATGAATCGCTGCCAAACGGAGCTCATCAGCCGCACTCGAAAATGTGCCCAAATGAACTGGCGATGTGGGTGATAGCAGTGGCGTACGCAGG
>JARK01001411.1:82971-94648 GCA_000688135.1 Ancylostoma ceylanicum
GGGGGGGGGGGGGGGGGCACGCAGGCCGCCGCACAGCCAACACCTGTTTTCCTGATAATTCCGTACCTCATTTCCAGACTTGGCAGATGCGGAATCTGGCAATTCTGTATATGGATCGACGCAGAATTGCGAGCTAAGTACGAAGATAAGGCTTCCCCCAAAGTTATGGTCCCCACCCTTACCCCGGCAAAAGTGATGGTAGGTGAAGTGAGATACTCAGGGTATTCCACCTATGGACTGGGTCCCCAAAACGGCGAAGACCCCAGCCCCCACCCCCTCCCGCCCACTTCCTGCGTCCGCCACTGGGTGATAGTGATAGTGGAAACGATGCCTATTGATCGCCAGGCCACATCAGTTATCATTTCACCTCATCCATGTCGCCGGCCGTGGCAATCGCAACGACTGCTTGCGAAGTCTGAGGATACTCGAAATGGTAGAAAATCATATAATGCGTAAGAAGGTTGGCAAAGACAAGCACTTTTTACATCCGAAACATATGAAAAATTAAAGAAAAGAACAGCAATTTGTAAACAAGAAGAGAAAAGCGGGCTGCTATCTACTAACGGAATAACTTCGCAAAGGAAAATTTCATGACCAGCAACGAAATATGACCTATACAAACTCTAAACAAGGTGCATCTCGATGCGAAGCAGATATACTTACGGCTATCCCGATTCCAGCTTAGCTCATTGGTGGACACCGCTCCACAACCATGACACAGCGCCACAACGAAGCAGTTCTGTCAGGGTTTTATCCGGTTCTGACGCGCACAGCGTGAGTCCTGACATGTCTTACCGGGTCCCTCCTCCCTACCTAGTTAGAACCGACGCGATACGTGTCAATGTGTGTCAGAAAAGAAGTGAAACTGCTTCACACGGTCAAAGGAGGCACAAAGTGTGGGCTGCGTGACAAGACGTACGCTGCTGAGCTGTGATTGGTCGATTCATGTACGCGTCGCGGCTGTAGCCTTCAAACGTACGACCAGCGCTGGGAAGAAATAGACAAGTTTTCTGAGCTAAGGTGAGACGGATGAATGCCATAGGAGCTGAAAAAGTGTAAAGGGTGTCCGAAGAAGTAATTCGGTACGTCGACTTTGAAGGAAGAACCTGGATTTAAGGAGCATACGCGTGCGGCGCGGTCGCGTCGCGGCGTACGTCTTGACCGCCTCCCCCAAGTGTGGATAAGGATAACCGCAACTACACACGGAGTGTCAACGAAGGTAATAAAATTGCGGACATGAGGGTCACAGCAGCGCGACAGCGCCACACACTATAATCACAATCCTGCGCTACCGTAGTAGTGATACTTTGCGTTTTTTAAACCGTGTAATCATCAAACACGATGAAAAACACTAAATTTTGGCACTATTTGAATAATTCTACTATCAAGAACATTAAAATCGGAAATCTCGCCAAAACTTTGCCTTCGAGGGCTACTTGATGTGCTGGCCACGAAAATCTACTCAAATTGTACCGTAGCGCAGATATTTTTTAAGCTTACGGTAGACTTACTGTAATAAAGGAGAAGAAAGCGCCAACTTTGTCAGAAAACTGATAGTGAAATGCGAAACAATGCTGGTAATTGTGATGAGCCCACCATATAATCTCAAAATGCAAGGTTTCAAGAGACTGTGAGGCACTGTCTCTACCGTATACCTACCGTAATCCTCAAAATAAGGTTACGGGCAAAATGACGTCGCTCTCAATCATCCTGAGGCATGGATATGTTTGATGTGCGCGGCTCAGCAGGCGGGCGGTGCTGTGTGATCCTCCGTGTCTCTGCCCAGCAGGCCCGCTGGTCCGTTGTAGCAGACAATCAGAGTGCCCGCGCCGCGTTCCCGCCCCTCGTCGACCGCACTTCGGAGTTCACTGTACCTCAGCAAAGTTTGGGGTGACTCTATGGTGCTGAGACTTCTTTAGCAGAACTAGCCAAATACTGCCCAAATATATCTACGACTGGCTATTACCGCAACGCAAGATATGTAGCGATTCCAGCGCACAACACGGTTCGTTCTCAAGTCCGTGGACTAGTAAACCCCAACTCCGCCTAATTAAGGAAGGAATGCATGCTACTGCGAAAGATAGCGTTTTCCCCGGGGAAAATGAAAAAAAAAACGATGAAAGAGTTCAGCTGTACAGTGACGGTCAACCATCCCTGCATCAAAGAATACCGCCCGGCTGCTCTGCAGCTCACGCATAGGTGCTGCGGCGCGGCAGAGCAGGAGAACTATCTCCTGCGGTGCAAGAATGACTGAGCGCCACTGTACAGATTCACACAGAAGAGAGTATGTTGAGAATAGCTTATGCGAACTATTGTTGAAATTAAAAATGACACAAAAAGAAATGAATCTTGGATAGGAATCAAAGAAAGGACGAATGAATAACAGACTGAAAGCATACCTGCGGCCACAGGAGCAGCTGGAGGTGGAGGCTGTGCGGGTACCGCAGCTGGAGCAGCATCTTCCTCACCCATGCCGCTGAAAAACACGTTATGCTAATGTGTGAGGCTTAAAAAACAATCACGCAATGAATCCGTACGGCATCGTCGCCGTCAAATGTGATAGCTAGGGGGCGAAATGGAGTTTAAAAAAGTACGCATTCGTATAACAATACCAGTTTGTGAAACAGTAGCTAAGCGAACAAAGTGCAGAAGGATTATGGGATGGGGTGGGAGAATACCGATGACATACTGCATGCGAATTACTATCACGTCAATGAGTATTTGCAGACAACATCCGACAAAAAAAGCAAGCGTGAGTGAATAACAAATGACATTAAAGATCCATCTAAAAATGGGAGGAAACAACAGTGATGCTATTTCTAATCAAATAAGAAATTGTGAGTTCAAAATGAGAAAATCGAAGTAATGACTTTGTCGCAAATATTGACAAACCAGCAGTGTTCAAACATTAAGCGTAAGCAGACCAAAGCTAAAACCCCTGCAATGAAACCCAGGGTTACCCAAGGTGTTTCGAGGGTCCCTTAATCCCCTCCTAGCTATTCTAGACACCCCTCGTCTTCTCTGCAACAGTAGTAAAGCTAAAAATAAAACTTTGCACTGTGACCCCTCTTGGACGGAAAACGTGCCAAGGCACCGAGCAGGCGCCAGTTCTCGCCGGCACTGGCACACGGCTGGTGTGGAAAAATCGGTTTGCGAAGAATTTGAATGCTTCTTCAATCGATAGATTCTTCCGTGGGTGAGTGCGTTGCTTTTCTTCAGTAGTGTTCTCAGTTTCGATCACTATCATTGTACTGGTTTTCTACCTTACCATTCCTCTGCAAAGATGAACTTGTTAAACGCGACCGCTTTGTTCTGTCAAAAGTGATGTCCATTGTTTTGGAAGTTTTCCTCATGAGTGGCAGAGCACTGTTTGCCGCTTGGCCGAGATATCGAATATCTATTGCGATGATCTACAGAATTTGTATGTTTTGAATGCTTTTTATAGCTTTGAATAGTATTAAGTTGGTCCAAAAGTCTTGCACTAACAGTTACTTTTCGATCCAGAATTTGTTGGTCTCGAATTGAAATTCTCCGACAGTAGAATGTAGTTAAGCCATTTCTCAGCTATAGAACTTTGCATATCAGGTTCCATCCATAAACAATATTATTACGATTGCTTGAAAAAGTGTAGAATTTAGTGCAAGACATTCGGACCCCCATAGTGTTCTGACATGTTCATTTTTTGTCATTTCCCAGTTCGATGCCTCAGCATTAAACTTGCGCTTACTTCTCCTTTGGGGCAGCCTAGATGGAAATTTTTACCTCTGATGCAAGTCATGTCCCGGGTAAAGTGTTATTAGGACGGCCACAACTGTTAACCCATTGAAGATGACGTGGATCAACTGTAAAACAAAAGTAAATAAAATAATATAGACAGGGCTGGGATTCATGAAACGATAACCAAACAAACTAGTGGTGATTAACGTGATTGGTTATGGTGTAGAGTACGTAATTCTAGGAGACGCAAAGAGTGAATGTTGGTTTGCTAGCATGCTTTTGTATGGTTATGCGTTCATGAGTCCTAGCCCAGATGGTCAAAATAAATTAATCTCTCTCCTCCATCATCCTCATTGTTTTCTTGTATACTAGTTTACTGAAACTCATGGATTAGTGAGTTGAAACTTATGCCATCAGAAAGATCACTGTTAGAAATTTGCCCAAGTTGTGGAAGAAAGGGAGGGGGGAGGGCAAAAATTAGTCATTGTGGAGATTGTTGTGTTGCTGTGTGTAGTTTGAACAATGAAACCCATAGGGAATAGCTTACTGAGCTATATTCCCTCGTCGGGGCTAGGGAGGGGTTCACCGGGTAGTTAGCTGGGCTTCCCGGGTGTGGACGATGGAGTTTATTTGTCGGAGGCGACTCCGAAAAGCCTCCCTTGTACCTTCCAGTCACTTGAATGCAGGGCTTTTGATCGGATAGATGTGCAGGATACAATCTGCAAATACGCAAGCACGCCCACATACGCATGCATGAGTATACTCACGCGCTGACAGAAAGTATGAATCGTTCCGATACTGCATCCCCTGAATCCACCCGCGTCCCAGGGCAAGTACAAGGTCGCGTTTGGTCCGCGGTTAGCCCCCTATCCGCCACCTGGGGACGCGCCACGTAGCCTCGCGACTAACCGCCTGTGATCCCTCTATGAGGGAGATCCGTGGAGATGTGCAGAAAAATAACATTGTCAGGAAAACTCATGTTCTCCAATGGCTTAAGAGAGATTAAGCAGTGGTTACTTACGCGAGTAGTTGGAATGGGAATAGTGGGGACGACAGGCTAGTAATATGGAGAATCTACGCAACGATGCGCCTGTTTACACAGCTGTGAGGGTGCACTTTTGGTTAGCACCTCTATTTCCGTAGTGGGACCCAATGAGGAAGGTCTTGTTTGCGTCTTCAAACGCACGATGTTATGTAAGTACACAGTTCCAGCTTCTAGCATTTCCCTTTTTTCTACTATATAATCTTGGCATTGAATATGAATTCTGTTTCTCTCAAAATCACGGAGTAACGCCTAACCTGAAACATGGGAATGTCCGTGGGTGCTGCCTTGAAGCAATCATTTCGGACGTAGGGCAATCGAATCGTTGTTAGATTGTTATATGTGGGAGCGGGTGGGAAATATTGTTGTGAAATCGGTAGCAATTCTTATTCAAATATTCCATTACCTTCTGGATACGGATGGCTACCACCGCAACGATATTTTGGGGTTACTTCAGCTGCTCTCTCGTTCCAGAGGTAGTCAGCATTTCCTTTCCTTAGGTAACCTTTCATCACAGAAACTTGTACCCTGCCGTTGTGCGTATTACAGCGCTAATTACTTGTGCCTTCTTGTTCTGTTGCCGGAGGTACTGACATCTGTGAATGGGTGTGGACGTAGCGTATTTAGGGTGTTGCACTAATTTCTCAGATTCCCCAGAATAGGTTATCTGATCACATCCGAAACTTGCTCGATCCAAAGCTTGTTGCAGTTTGTTTTCACTATTTCCTGCCAGCAAGTTGTCGGTCTGAAGCTTACCGATAGCTTGCAAGGTGGTCAGCCGTTAGCCTTGCAAGTTGTCGACAAAGTTTGGCTCGACCACTGGTGGACAAGAGAAGGCGAAGACAAATCAGCAAGCTTTGGGTCGAGCAAATTCCTGATGCGATCAGACAACTTGTTCGGGTGGTTCTGAGTTATCTTTCTGGCGGTTTTCTATAAGGTAATATTTTCATACTTTTTTTTCCAGTGAAAGAGAAGCCTATGCTGAAGACACTATGTTTTCGTCCGTTCAAGTAGCGGCGATCCGCTAAGAGATATTCTTGTTTTTGCACACGACGATATCATTGATCACTAATGTCGCCAAGCCGATGCAACCGTAGTCGAACCAACTTGGCGATTGTTCACGGCGTCGTAAACTTGTCATAGATGTTGCTCGACATAGGCGAAACGTCACTGTCATAGGTCCTCGGCCGTTGAGCAGTTGCTCTTTACCGTGCCTTCAGTCTGCCAGTTTAAGGATTTAGTTAAGCATCCTGAGGTAGCATCCTGTGGTTCGACAGCCTCACTGCTGATCCCCTTTTTTCGAGTGCTTACATGCAGGGATAGTTTAGGGTGCTGATCACGATTATATAATGTTCAGGGGAAGTGTGAAGAAACTCCCATTTCCTGCGGATATGTGACCCTTGGGTATGTGACATCCCGAGAATAGGCCCCCTAAATGATCATGCGCTTGTCCAGGTATTCATCTCAAGCGATTCAAGTGAACTAATCATGTTTATGCGACGATCACAATGGAGCCTCCTTCCCTCCCATTTTCTGAGATACTTTGCCTGCAGTAACCCCAGTGCCCGTGCTATGAACGTTTCCGGGGAGTTGTTTGAGCTACCCACTCTCCCAGTGTGGACAAGTTTCCTGATCAAAGTATGGCATATCTTTTCACTCTTACTGCCACATGTGTCCATTGAGTAAGACAAGTCTTTCCAGGACAGTATACCCATTTCGACTCAGAGAACTCGCCCACTTAGGGAAAGCGCGTACAGGAAAAGCGGCCACAACTTTCTCGGGTATAATCATGAATACGGGCCCAGTAGTAGGGTTAATCAAAGTGCTGAGCACGAATATCTTATTCGTTTTGTACCATAACCGTACAAAAAATGGGCTTACCGTACAGGACAAGTGAGGTATCCGTGTTCATCGCTTCAGTTAACCCCCTACCATAAAAAGTTTCAGCAGAGTTTCTTTCTCTGACAACCACGGCGCCTTAGATGTGGAGTTGTACCCCCCCCCCCTGTATCCAACACTACATACGTCTTTTATATTCACAGGTTTCAAAAATCTATTTAAAAACATGTTTGCTATCGAGCGGCGGAACATTCACGCAATAGTGTTAGCTCATTTTTGTTATTGTCATCCTTTGTTGTTGTCCACTTTCCATAGATGAACATCATGTACTTCATGCTACAGCATTATGGTGGTGAAACATATGAAGCAGCATTATTGATTATGTCTCCTCATTCGAAGCTCAGATCTTATTGAGAAAATGATTCGGCATGTTGCTCAGCTGTTCATCGATTTAGTTCCAAATATGGAGAGTAGAAATTATGTTCTTTCACTTCCGATGAGAAGCAAACATTCATTTTACACCGTCTAGCATGCGGATCGATGGTGTTGCTTTTTATGTCTTGGTAACTTTTGAAATGATGTATTGTTTCGCCGTGATAGTCCAAACCACAGTTCCTCCTATTCCAGTTATAACCAAGTGCGTCATCCACCTCTAACGTCCATATAATGCTTTTCTAGAATACGCTCTTCTTCTACTACATTCGTCTCCGATCTTATGGGTGGCTCAAATTGGTAGTGGGCATAGATTTTATCCATTTTTACTCATGCTTGAAGGGGTTACTTGTAGTGATCCTAGGTTGTCCCAGCTCAGCAATATCTGTCACGTTTCCGTTTCTTAACAAGTATCGTGTCGTTTATTTTCGTAGGGGTCACGCTTTCAAACCAGAAGTTCCATTTGCAAACATATTGATGAACCCTCTTGCAGTGTTTGTCACATGCCCTTTATTGTTATCTCACCACCCTCCTTTTTTTTCAGGTGATGCTGTGATGCGTCGCCAGACGTCCACTTCGTCGTCGGATCGTCGCGTGCACCAACCGAGCTCACATCTCCGCAGCATGATGTCCGTCATCACCGCCGTGCTTGTCGCCGTTGGCACAATATTGAATTTCATTGTGCAGGGATTTAAGAGGATGCACCGAGGGGTAATTAGTCGAAGATTCACTTTACCTTTCTTTCATATTTAGGAATGGACGAGTGAATTTTTTTTGTTCTGAACGTTTAATGTTTAACAATTTCTTCCTTACTTTCCTTCGTTTATATACAGGTTTTTTCTTCAATTATCTTTATCCTTACCACCGTGTTTGAATTATTTGTCTTCTATCGATCTAAAGAATACCTAGGGTACCGAGAGAGTACTATTTCGTCCATGTAGGCGGCTCCTTTGTGCCACAGATATGAACAAAAACATAAAATTAATGGAGATGTATCCAAACCTCAGTAACTATAATGATCGAAGCATGGGTTAACTGCGCACCCTTGATATGTCGACAACGAAATCGTAGTACTTCTCCAGTTGGGTCGTTCTTGCAATTATTTTGTTTTCCTTGCTTTCTTCGCCTATCTACTGAATATTCCGAAAACGGATGGAATCTATTAATTTCCTCCTCACTTTTATCTATCACAGTAGTTTCCAGATGGGATAGTTTGGATTTGGGAGCAGAAATTTCTTGGACTGATGTCGACAACATCAGACAACTGAAAACAGAGGTTAAAATTAGATGTGAAACAGTTTCCGGTTTAGCCAGGCTGACCGCTACTGTCCTGTATTACCTCTATTTCTTTTCATTGCACTACCTTTTGATGCACCTTGACGGAAATCCTCCACCGCTGTATCAGAAATCGTTGATGTTCTACTACTGTGGGAGGGTTCTGCTGAAGTCAGATAGCCTTCTAGCTGTTACTGCAACATTATACTCTCAGATTCTCTATACCGGTCACATGGATTATTATATATGGAACTTGGTTGAGGCATAGTATTCAACATAGCCTGTCCAGCTTACAGTTCTTAGTGAAGGCAATTCACTGACGTCACGTTTTCTTGAGTTGTCCGCTTTTCACCTCAGAACGTTACTTTTGTAAGGGAAGACAGTAGGCGTGGCAAGGGTAACATTTTTCTTTGCATGCTCAGGAGGGCTTGAACAAATGTACAGAGGATGGAAATACGTGGT
Source organism: Ancylostoma ceylanicum (assembly GCA_000688135.1). Lineage (NCBI taxonomy): Eukaryota > Metazoa > Nematoda > Chromadorea > Rhabditida > Ancylostomatidae > Ancylostoma > Ancylostoma ceylanicum. Next base: position 91,739 of record JARK01001411.1, read on the forward strand.
AATTCATTACCCTGTCACAAAAACAAAAAAAAAAAAGATTTTAAGTAAGATTCTTCATTTTGAGCAAGCTTCTTTATTCTTCCATCTTATTAATATATGCATTTCAGTACGCCAAATATCAAGTGATAAAGTATCACCACGTTCCGTGCTCCCCACTCACCGCGCATCGACTTAGTGAGTCAGCCAACAGTCTCGTTTTGTTTTCCGACTAAGGTTCAAGATTGATCGTGATTCCACATAAGGGTCGTTGCTCAGGTATAATGCGAAAAAAGATTTTGGTGCTTGATTTGGATGAAACACTCATTCATTCGCACCACGATGGCGTTATTCGTCCAATGGTGAAGCCGGGTACACCATCGGATTTTACGATAAAGGTTTGTTTTTTTTTCTAAAGTTTGTTTTTCTCTTTCATGGTATTCAATTGATTAACACTGCTTTTATACCCAAAGGAACCCTGTAATTTATTCAAGGAAATAGTCTTAATTCGATTTGTGCAGCTAAGAAGTAGTATTTACATAAATTTTGCTTGTTTAGGTGGTCATCGATCGACATCCTGTACGATTTTCTGTGCACGCACGCCCTCACGTCGACTACTTTCTTTCCGTTGTTAGTCAGTGGTAAGATTGTGCTCTTGATATTTTTTTACATACTTCATTTCATTTCAGAATAGAAAACAGAATATTGTTCCATGTTGTGAACGTTTCGCCTAAGCGCTTCATTTTAAACCTATGACAGATCATTATTAACACTTACTGGAATTATTATTAGCGAAAATTAAGGAGGCGTTCCGTTGCGATTCTTCTACCTGTGCATTTCAGGTTCGATTTAGTGGTATTTACCGCGAGCATGGAGGTATACGGAACCCATGTTGCAGATAAACTCGATAACGGCCGAGGGATATTGAATAGGAGGTTTGTATCTTACATCTACTATCAGTAATTCTTTTAGCTTTGACATATCTTATTGATTTCCTTCATTGTTACAGGGTCTTAGGTGCGGCCCAAGTGCATACAACTTTGATATAGTTTCTTAGTCTAAGTTTAAAGTTGGTAGATGTGCAGTAACGCAATTGTATATTCCATAACGTATACAGTGGCGGCCACATATTTAGCACACCCACATTTTGGCCGACAGAATTTTTTTGCATTTCTCAGCTTTGTGATGGGCAATCAAAACCAAGTTCGAGTATGTGTTGAGGTACTATGGGGGCTTCCTTCCTGTTGCTTACCATGGGCACAGAGTCCGTTCAAACTGGGTTAAAAAAGTAAAAGTTCAATTTCGTCGGTTTTGCTGGATTCTGTGTAAAATTCGGGTATCTCGCTATGAATGGAAATGAAGTGGTGATTCAGATTGAGCATGTTCCCCTTTGACATTTCCCTATTAACGCTTTTGCTGGACTCTATGCACCGGCTGGAGCCAGAGACAGAAACGAACCGTCGATTTCGTCAAAAAATTCATTTTTTTTTAATCTTGCTAACAAAGCAAGACCCGGAGTCTTCCTTTTAGTATCTGATTGTCTGTTAGAAACACAAACCGGGAAAAAATCCGCGGCTGGAAATGCCTGGCTTATCCTTGGAATCGCCGGGAATCCTTTTTTCACCATTTTTTTCACTCATGTTGGTTATTTTCGCTCTCCCCTTAGGTGAGAAACTGATCATTGAAACTACAATAGCAAAACACGCAATTATATCGAGTATAAAATCACATTTTACCCAGATCCAATAAAGTCATCTAGGAGTAAAGCTGAAACATTTCCAAAAGCACTGCATTCTTAGCTCTAAATGCGTGCAATCCCATCCAGAAGCATTTTCCGGACCAACAAAGTTGAAGCAGGAAGGAGAACACTATGTCTATCACAGTATTGTGCTGATGGCTTATTCCAGTACTGAAATACAGATTTTATATTTTCAACAGTTGATCGCCCAAAATTGGCAGCGTGCTAAATATGCGGCCGCCACTGTAGGCAGTGCTATAGACACCATTAGGGAGACGGTACTAACTTTTCTGTCAGAAACCATATTGGTGACTGTGCCTCACATTTATTAGCGCTCACTTTATGACCAGTTTATTGAACATAATTGTAAGTGGATAGGGGTTATGTTAATACCAGTTACCGGAATTACATTGGTTCGTATTCTCGCCGTTTGACGAAACAGGCACGATCTCATGATGGGGAGGGGAGGGGGNNGAGCGCCAACAAAGAACATAACGTTGATCAGCATGGTCAGCTTCACACCACAAGGAGTATCCCATTCTAAGACTTCACGGACATCTGGTATCCTTCCCTCGTTAGCTCCTAGGGCCTACCAAAGAATATTACTCTGCGGAAATGAGAGAAGACCACCCCTTGCGGATTTGAGCAAATTTCAGGAGAGCGTTGAAACTGTTTGCGAGAGATATAGGTATCTCGCGAAAGGTTTTCAGGATTCTTTTTGCATTCATTGTGAAGTATGCGATCGAAGCGAGCATCAGTGGAAGTGTGGAAGACCGGTGTTCGCTGGACTGCCAGACTAGTGTATGTACAAATCACCATAGCATGATGTTACTTATTACCAATGACCGCATTTGTCCTGCTGTAGCCATACAAGATGATATGGTGGAAGATGGATACGAAATTCGTTTTTGTCCGCGTTGGGTTTCTCTCGTGTTAATATGAAATATAAACACGGCTGGAGTACGGAGAGCACTGGGTTGGGGCACCCTTTGTGAACAATGTTCTCCAAGAGTGAATGGAAGAACCTGACTGGACATGGACACGGCATCAAATCCTGGGAGGTAGTGCCAACGTGCACCAGAGATCTGGGTCACCTCGGACAGCCCATTGCGGGTCTACAGGGCCTTATTTGCGTCGGGGACTCCGGGTCCCTCGGAGCTTCATCAGAGAATGGACCCGGAAATCCTTGGCCTGCC
>JARK01001411.1:105011-128704 GCA_000688135.1 Ancylostoma ceylanicum
CACACACACACACACACACACACACACACACACACACACACACACACACACACACACACACACACACACACCAATTAATATTAACTATGATGACTATGATGATTGAAGACAATGATTGAGACATTATAAGTTACTTTTGGTTGTAACCAGTTTTATTGGTGCCATCATTGTTTCACGGACGAAAGATATAAAATAGGTGAGTGATTCTCTGCTTAATGATCAACACTAAATGATACAGAGAGTTTGAGAGGATATAGGCTGTATTTTGAGAATAAGTTTTGTTTCTTTGTTAATTTTTATGTGCTGTAAATGTGCTGCAATTTATCTAGAGAACATTGGCGACAAAATATTCAAGGGAAGCGTCGTTATTGCTAACAAGGGAAGGATACCAGATGTCCGTGGCATTTCGAAATGAAATATGCCTAGCAATGTAAAGCTGGGAATGCTGATCTGTAATATGCTCTCCATTTGTGCTCAGGGCCATTGCAGGAAAAGTTATGACCTTGCATGTGCAGTGTATACGTACATGGACTTTCTACAACCATCTACCGTAACCACACGGAAACAGCGTTTCCATGCAAAATGGATACGGATCCTATGATCAGCAGTCCAATTAATCCCATATGCGAAATTTCACCGAAGAAATACCCGTTTACGCCGGTTTGCCAAAGATTGCAGTACTCGTACAGGTCGAATCAAGAGAGATCCACATATGTGGGCATAGGCAAGTTTGGGCACCTCGCAGAATCCTTAAAAAATTTGTAGAGACGGTTATTTTAGGCGCTGACCACAAATGTCAACATAACATTGAGTGGCACTACCATTTGGATGCCGAAGTGGACAACTTATTTCGGTTCGTCACAGTGCTTTTTCCGTAACCCTAGAAAAACGAGGTTGCGGTTCAAAGTGGGTACGATATGTGTTCAGCACCTTAGATAACCCTACTATGAAGAGTTTCAGCATAAAAAAATTCTTGGAAATTTGGGCCACGTAAGCACCATGCACCCATCAGCTGGTTTCACTGCTGACGAAGACGAGTTGACGAGAATCCTTCAAGACGCTGTCACACTTTCAGAACATGGAATTATAAGTGAAAAGCCTTATAAAGTCTCATAGAACAGGTCCTCAAGGGAAAATAGCATCTGGAAGAGGAATGCAAAAACCTGAACTGCTGCACGGATTAAACCTGGGACTGTTTCCTTGAAGAGCGAGATTGAAGAGCGAGGTAGCAAGATACGCACTAGAGTTTTGACCGAATCGAATAAAATTTGAATACTTATTCGAATGTTCGAATATTCGAAAATTCGAATATTTGAAAATACGGGGGTTCCGGAAAATTCGAATATTCGAAAATTCGATGGTCCTCTAATATTCGAAAATTCGAATATTCGAAAATTCGGTGGGTTCAAGAAATTCGAGAGTTCGAATATTCGAAGATTCAATTTTTCCAGAAATTCGAAATTCGAATATTCGAATATTCGAAAAATATTTTCGAATGTAAAACTCTACTACACACATGCTCTTCGCGATCAATGAGGCCCTTATGAATGATCCGACTTCTGCAAAATGGGTGTAGATGAACTTATTCTCTAAAGAATTCGCATGTAGGCTTATTTGGACTGCTGATAACAAATTCTGCGTCCATTTTGCACGGCGACTTCATTTTCTTACGATTTCGCGTAGATGAAAGTAGAAACTACACGTATATTCTGCACACATAACGTCGTAACTGTTTCTGCAGCGCCACTGAGCGCCGACAAAGAACATAACGGGGATCAGCATGGTCAGCTTCACACCGCAAGGAGTTTTTTAAGATAAGATTACACGGACATTTGGTATCCTTCCCTCGTAAGGTTATGTTTATGTATAATAAAAGGATTTTTGAAAAATATATTTGAGAATACTGGAAGTTATCACAATATTGCTGTAGGCCATATCATTGAGTTGCTGCTTGGTTGCTTTGGTCCTTTTAATGAAAGTGTCCAAATTTGTACATGTTCTTGCTATTCTAAGTATTTCTGCGTAAACCATGGCTCTCTTATTGCTAACTGACAATTTTGTGAAAAAATGGGGAAATCTTTTCACTGAGAAACAAAAATCGTCTGTTTTGTTGTACATATTTGTTACTATGCACTTATTGATTACCTCAGTTTCATGTTTAGATAGTTATGGTGATGAATGGTTTTATGTGTGGATTCAAAGGAAAGAATGTTCTTATAAATTTCATGGAGTATTTCTTCTACAGGGTGGGCCATAATTATGGTGACAGAAACAAGCCCTAATTTAAAAAGCATTTCGGCTTCGCTGGAAACGGCGACTTGGTATTTTTGTTCGTCAGTGAACAACGAACAAAAATATATATTGAGCTCCAGGATATCTTCCATCTCCTGCTACATCAAGAGATGAAAGATATCTTGGAGGTGTTTGATAATTTCGCCGGCAAAATCGTCAAACTCACTCTCAATCAAATGAAGTTCTTTTGAACAACTGAGAGGAGGAAAACGAAAGATTCACCTCTCTAACAAATTTTGATAAAGTCACTATCTCGAAAATTCAGCAAGCTGAAGGACCCAGTGTGTTGAAATTTGGGGTTCCGGGGGTCATTTGCCAAAATTATCGAAATTTTTCGGCATTTTTATGTTTCTTGTGAATTATATCGGACCTTCCACCTCCAATTCACTATCAATTTGTCATCAGCTCTTAATCTCTTCCATTTATTGTGCAAGCCGGCTTTTTGGGTGTTCTTAGCCAATTGAAAATGGAGCGTGTCAAAACACCATTGTTTTAAAAATGATCTTTAGCTTTACGACAGCCGGTGAGCAAGAACCATTCGGAAATATCCTGTGTTATGTACAAATTTTGAAAGCGGTAATCTAGTGCTAACAAATAAATAGGCATACACCCTAGGAAGACACATCAGCCTATGATAAATTGATGAAGCCGAAGCCGGCTAGGTGTCACCATATTTATGGCCCACCCTGTACAGGGTGACAACAAAGTCTTTGGCCAAAACTTTCGCAGAAATTTTCCCTGGCAACTTCGACAAACAATCAGGGGCAATGCTGTTGGTTGTGTTGCATATGTTGTTACCAACATATCTTCAGTATTTGACACAGTGTCAAAGCCTTTGAGTAAAATGGCAGCATCATAAAGTAAAGTAGTGCGAAGGTGCGGTTGCTCATTTCCTACAGAGCGTGAGTTCCATTTCTCCCATCCTCTGCTCGCTTTTCGCAGAAAAACTATTGAAGCGCTTCAGATTAATTCAAAATTGAGCATCTCCTACGCCATCTGATCTATAGTATTGGCTAAGATAATTTTTAAAGGAATTATTCAAAATGTTAACATTTCACCGCATTAGTTGGTGTAACCCTCTGGTGAAAGAGAGGACCGACATGTAAATTATTGGGAATAATGCCCAAAGTGTCCTCTATATTTCACCAAAACTACATGTTCCTACGGCAAAGATGTCGGCAGCTGGAGTTTATTTAGTCCTGGAAGTGGTGTGCTCGTCATCAGCGTGGCCGCCTGATGAGCTCGGCCATGATTTCTTGCCAGAAAATGTTGGTAGAGAACACATTGAAAGACAATAATTTTTCGAAATTGACCTTAAATGAAGGCAGTTTTATTGCTAGCAATATTTCCTATTGTTATCCTTTTTTGGAGCAAAAACCACCAAGTGTTCATCCGCTGCAGTTTTCGCGAAAACACAGAGGTGAAGTCAGTGCTCAAAATATCGATGGAGGAATCCGTGATTGCGTTTTTTTGCTCAGTCCCAACCGCACATTATATGCATGAAAGAGACCTTTCAAAGCAACCTTGTAACTGCTTTTGAAGAAAAAATCGTAAGACATTGGTTGTGAGGTCACTTTGGTGACTATGACACATTCACGAAATATTCCTCATACTCCTTGATACCAACATATCTGGATATATCTGTATATTTGCTTTATAGCACACTCCCTCACCTTGTTTCTATAAAATTATGGGACCTATCGGTGAAACCCTGTGAGAGTTGTAGGGTTGAATTTACCCTGATGAGGTGCGGGCTTTAGGTTATGCGGCTCGTGAGGGTTTTGAGGCCTATATCGGAAAAGCTGGAGGTTTGCCCAGAATTTTAATAGTGATTTTTGGAGCTCATGCATTGGGTAAACTCATACCAAATTTTGGTTACCTTGTCTAACCTACAAGAATTTTTATGAGTTGCAAAGTATGGCCAAAGACTTTGTTGTCACCCTGTATATTGTTGGTATGTACGATAAGTACATCATCCATATATCGGAAAGGTGTGAATTGTAGGTTGTTAATATTGCTACTGATGTTCTTATAGACATATTGATATTCCAGATAAGAGAGGGTAAGATCAGCCAACAAGGGGCTTATGTTACTTCCTGTGGTACACCATTATTTTGCTTGAATACGTAATCCGCAAATTTACAAAAGCTATTATTAAGAGTGTAATGCACTAGGAACAAAATATCTTGTAGGGTGTAGGTCTCATAATTTGGTTTTTGCAAATCCGTGTAAAATGTATGTGTCGGTTATGAGCAATATACTTTCTATTTGAATTTTTAAAGTATATTAGTAGTATTTCTTTTATATACCTTAAAATGGCGTCATGTGGGAGGCTTGCAAACATATTTGTTAAGTCGGCCGTGTAAAGCAGAGTGTGTGGATACTTTATTGCGCGAGGTTTTTCACTGATGTTAATGTCATCAATGGACCAATATCCACCGAAGGCTTTTTTCCGTGTTTGTATTGCGTTTATGTAATTTTGGAAATGTCTTTCAATGAATTTGAATATCTTTGTTAACTCTAATGCAATCAGTTTGACACTGCTTGTTGAACCCCGGTTATGAATCTCAGTTCAATAGGGTTCTTATGAGGTTTGGGTATACCGTAGATGAGTGGTATGTTGGGATTCTCAAGTGGAGCTTGTTTGAAAGCAAAGAGCGGTTGTGTCGTCCAAGGATTTGGACCAGTGTTTCATTTAGGTAATTTACGTAGGTGTTTCTTGACGTTGATACTAGGATGGTATCTTTGTTTGCTTCAATACCCATCTCTTTCGTAATGGCTTCCAGGTAAAAATTTTTTTCACAAATAATGCAGTAGTTATTGCTAGCTTTATCTACCGGACAGAAAATGGGATTTTTTTTTAAGTTCATTGATTTCTATGAGAATGTTTCTGTTAAAGATGTGAGTGTGTGTTAAACTTTTGTTAGATAGATAAGGTTTGAATCTTTTCAAAAGCACTGGAGTGATAGTTTTTCTAGTTTTGTCAACATGTGTTAGCATTAGGTGGTATTTCTTTGTTTTTTTTTTTTGAGGGAAATTTTTCATCACTTCATTAATCAAAGAAAGCACAAATGTTTTGTCTATATATTGTGACGGTCGGTAATTCGTACCTTTGGAAAGTAGACTTTGTATCGATTTGTTGCTTATGATGGTTGAGTCACCAGTTATAGTATGTCCATGGTGGCTGTCTATTCAGTTCTTATAATGTGGTAACGTACAAGCACTTTCACTTGTGATTATACTAACCAGATTTTCAGTGGTCAGGTTTTTGAGTGTGGAACTATAGCTGAAAATTTTCGTGGATATTGGTGGTTCGAACGTGTATATCACACGAAAAGGAGTATATTTAACATTTCAGTTTGTAATTATTAGATTTTTAATTTCTTTGCTGTTGAATATCTTACCTTACTCAAATTAATATTGTATAGCATATCATGAAAATATTTTATTTTTAAATTACAGTAATTGGAAAAAATTATACGTTTTTGTTAAGAGTTGATTTTCTGTGAATTTAAAAAGAAATATGCAAAGAAGCCAAAGTAGGTATTGCTTAGGTTCTGCAGCAATATCATCAAGAAGGCTGGAATTGTAGCACATTGATATAATTCGTTTAATCGTTTTCTTTTGCAATTTGTATGAGTACTGGCGTATGCTGTAAGAGTTTGGGGAGGTGTGCATGAACTAGATGAATTCGTTGATATCATTTGGGGATTGTTTTCTTTTTTGCGATTTCCGATATAATTACAAACGCGGTTTTTTGTAATATGTAGGCAAAAATAAGCATGATTGCTCTATATGTGAGTGGATTTACTAGGTTGGATATGTTGCCAGAGTTGCGGATATTATCATTGTTACCAAATGGTTTTTTGAAATAAGGAGTGAAAGTAGGGGATAGGGAGACGGAATCTGATCTATTGAAAGACCCTTAATCTGAGTGTGTAATGGATCTACTCCATACAGAGAGGAGAGACTTCTGATACACAGGTTTGGGAGGATTGCTCCCAATGTGTGGTTATGACTATGGTTCGAATCACAACTGCTATTTTTGACGTTGCAGATTTCTAGACCCTTTTAGAGGCGCGTTAGCCCTCTCTCCCTATCAGCTAACACTTGTTTAACCACATCAAAAAAACCCCTATTGCTGAGAGGTAGGTCCCTCTAGTATAAACAACAAAATGAAGGGGGAGTAGAGTAACAAAACTGATGGGATGGGAAGGGGAAAGGTAAGGTAAAATGTTAATAACTTTGACTGCTCAGCTACGAGTGTTGGTGAGTACAGTCCATTCAACTGGGAGTCGGTGTCGGTGGAACGATCGTGGACTGATACGCGGCCATTTTCAATCAATATCAAGCATGTTTTGTAGTGCACAACCGCACAGTCTACTCCGTGAATGCACCAGTGCCGACTCCCTTCTGAATCCCCTATAACAAATGATGATCCTGTGACGACGGACTCGTGACGAGGAAGGTGAAGACGGAGGATCGCTGGACGAGGTGATAGGATCTCGTGGGAGTAGACGAGATGGATGACAGATGGGTTCACGACGAAGCCGACGTCCTCAACATTCCTTGACGGAAACATTTCTCCACGGATGACCAGTGTCCCGTCTGTGGTGTTACTATGCGAAAATCTCACCTCTTATTAAGTAGCAGTTCATCTGTGTGTGCCTGAAAACCAGCCATCAAAAACGGAAAATAACTGCAGCATCGTGTTCAGCCCATCGAGTTATGTACGGAAATGTGATAAATTTTGATTTTTACCTTGATTTGCAGGTGTGTCCGGTCACATTTCTCATGTTCAGACATGTTAATTTTTTTAAATAACCGAAATTTGTTCACACCTTAGTTGGAATGAGTGATACTGGCCTGTGATTACAAGACCGTATGAAAGGGAAGAGGTGGGTGCGATGCCTTAAGGAAGAAGAGGATGAGTCAGGCGGACGGAGAATGGTACAGATGAGGGTTGCGCCGGCACGGGCCTCGTAGAGGTGATAGGAGACGGGCTACTGCTACGGAAGCGATGCGTTGGCGCACAGTAGTAGGGAAACGCCGCTGGACGGGTCCGCAACTTTGAGAGTGGTGCGTCGGCGCCCACTAATGGGGAATATATCGCTGGACGGATCCACATTAGCGATAGTTGTGCGTCGGCGCTCAGTATTGGAGAATATACACAGACACTAATACGATGCGAGCGGAGCGAGCCTAAAAGAAGCCTGAGAGTCTGGCATTAGCCGGACGATCAGGCTGGTCCCACCGAAATTTCTGCTTTCAGCACTTCTGAGAGGACAGTTGTGGTGCGATTCTCGACGTTCTTTTCAAATCTCAGGAGGAACTGGATTTAATTGATTTTGGTAAGAGTTGCAATTGAATAAGTATCTAGCAGTAACTTTAGCAGCGTTCTTGATCACCGGATGCTCTTGCATTTCCGCTCACAAAATTCGTTTGTGACCTGCATACACATTTCAAAACAGAATATGAATTAGTTGATATTGGGAGAGAATCGCAACTGCTCAGGAATTCTCTGAAGCCTGAATATACCCTCAAATTTAGGGTTGAACACCAGTTTAGAGAATTCCCACCAGAATATTTCCTCAAAAACAGGTATATTTAATTGAGTTTGCCCGAATATCTATCTACGGGAAAGGCTGCTCTTTCCGTTGCATAGTGTAATTGCTGTTTCCATCCGGTTGCAGGAAAAATACACTAGGGTGGGAAGAAAGTCTTAAGCCGATTTTTTTGAAAGTGCCAAAACTTTCGATTCGTGGTGGATATCACGACCTACCATGTGGCATCATTCCCGATCATTATCACTCTCGAAACTGGTAGGTATATGTACCGAGCTTCCTTTCTTACGTCAATTTCACAAGAGCACCTCCGAGCCATAATCTTCCATGAATGCCGCCGTTGCAATGGAGCGACGGAAACCCGTCGAAAAATCAACAGCGCCTAAGGAGAGGACAGTACTTCCATCGGCACTGTCAAACGTTGTTTCGCTCGCTTCAAGGAAGGAGACACGGACTTCAAAGACAAGCCTAGGTCGGGACGCCCTCACACGGTGGAAGACTCCTATATTCTCGACGCCGTCAAAGGAGAAACGAAGGTGAGCACTTGCAGTCTTGCGACGAGACTCAGATGTACCCAACCAACAGTATTCAATCGCCTCCAGGCTCTCGGCTGACTCGATGTATCCCTCATGTGTTGACCACCGATGGCACGCGGTTCACCCGGGTATCATTTTATCAGTCTCTTCTTCTCCGCTCTCAACGAAAGGAGTTTCTGAAAGACCTCATTATTGGAGACGACAGTTGGGTCCTCTACAATTCCGACGCGCATCGTGTCGTGTGGCTCCCTCGAGTAGAAGACCCTCCAACGCAAGCCAAATCGGACCTCCACTTCAAGAGGTGACTCCTTTGCTGCTTTTAGGATTCGCGAGGAATGTTATATTGCGAAATGCTTCCGCAAGGACATAGCATCACCGGAACCGTTTACAAACAATCAGCTTTAGAAACTAGCGGACGCTATTCAAGAAAGACGGCCGAGACGAACTTCTGTCCACCTGCTACACGATAACCCCATGTTGCTAAAGAGACACGTGACAAATTGGAGGAGCTGGGCTGGGGAAACGTTTCCCCATCCACCCTATTCTCCTGACATTGTCCTTCCGACTCTCACTTATTTCGTCCCCTCAAGGCATTCCTAGCTCAAAAAAGATTCACCAAAATTGAAGATGTTGAAAGGGCGCTCAGCGACTTCTTCGACTCCCAGTCTTCCCAATTCTGGGAGAAGGGGATCGCTGACCTGCCCCTTAGGTGAGACATTGTAGTGACCAACGATGATGATTGTATTTTTGAGTTAATCCCATTGTACGCTGAGTAAGAAAATGAAGAAGAAAAAAATGTAAATCGGCTCAAGACTTTCTTACCACCCTAATAGTTAAATAGTGGTCATCAGCACCACCTCGATACTTCTTCATTTATTTTCAGTTTTGTTTGCAGTGCTGGATTCAGGAGGTATTGCTCTATCAGTTTGATGGCAGAAGTCTTTAAAATCTCATTCCCTTTTCAGTTTTTACTGGAAAATTCAAAAAATGTGCTCGCATACTAGCGTGCTCCATTGCCAGAGCACTTTCTCTGAAGTTTTTTTCCCAAGTTACATGCGATATTAATACTAGTTTGCATGAAGGCTTCACGCAAGTTAGTAATAATATCACATGTAAGTTGTTTCTGTTTCCAAAAGCTTACATATAAGCTTACGAAAAGATTACATACAAGCTTATAAAATGCTTACATGTAAGCTTACAAAAATGTTGCATGTAAGCTTACAAAAAAGTTGCATGTAAGCTGACAAAGAACTTACATGCAAGCCTACAAAAAACTTACATGTAAGCTTACAAAAAACTTACATGTACAGGGTGCGGCAAAAGTCTTCGGACAAGCATATTCAATAGTCAAAACATGAGGAAGAAAAAAATGGAAACGTCGATGGTTGCTGTGTATTAGCAGTTCACTTGTTAACATGAATAACGTTTTCGATTCCAAACTTTCCTCCACTGATAGCGGCCAAGGCTTGTGAAAAGGTAGATGAGACGTTGGCCCGGCGTGCACACTGATTAACTGAAATTCATTTCCGTCCTTCTCCAAAATTTTGAAAGAGTCCAAATTCCTGCACTGCTTTAAGAAGGCCTACAGAATCTTGAAACTACTTCGGAATCTCCTAGAATAGATGTAGGACCTCGATAAGCGAATATTTTTCTCCATCTTGACACTAGAGAAGAATACTCACATCAGGAGGCTATTTCGTCATTCCAAAGATCCAAGGTTATCACGTTTCTATTAAGAAAGTGCAGATTAAGGGGCTCGTTGCGTTTCTCACCCTGACAGCCGGCTAATTGGAGGTGCGAGCCAAGTGTGAAGCGCCTTTGGCAGCGATGGTGCCAGATCTCACTACATGATCTCAGAGAAACTTCCACCCCACATGCGTGGCGATCATCGCACCGCAACGAGAAGCTTAGAAGCTTCATACAGGAGAAAGCCTGATTCTGGAAAACGACTCCTCCTACTCTCCACATTATGGTCTTCCAGCTTCCGAAAAAATTCCACGGATGAAACTCCTTGGAAGAAGTTCTTGGTGTCGCTTCTACTTTGAGACAAGCTGATTTAAGATGAACCTTACTTCGCAGAAAAATGGTTGTTTTTATATTGCCGTGGTACTTTTCTGTCAAATTATTAATAATTTTACCTTACCACTTTAACTTAACACTTACCAACTTTACTTCCTTTTCCTGCATTTAATCGAGGACTCATAAGAGAACGTCATAGCTTTAGTGGGGTATGCCAGGTTTGATAGAAATCTGCCAAAGGCGCTTCACACTTGGCTCGCACCTCTAATTAGTCGGCTGTCAGGGTGAGAAACGCCACGGAGCCGCAGATTAAGAGTTCTACAACAGAAAACAGTATTGAAATTGCTCTTAAACAAGCGAAAATAGCTATTGTAACGCGATTTCCGTGTTTGCATGCGAAAATTCTGACCTCTGCCAAAAGCAAAGCTAGCAGTGAACCTAGAAGTACCCTACCGATTTTACAAATTCCCCAGAGATTTTTCTGCGTTCCGTAGTAGAAGGCTTCTATTACCCTTCACAGGAGTTTAGAGTCTCCTTACAAATAGATGGAGAAGTGCTGGGGGATATGTTAAACCACTACCTGTGCGCCAGACCTCATATCTCACCTGGATTTTCCGAAGGCTGTGAACATACGAGAGGAGGGAACCTCAGAAGAAGGGGAAAGAAGAGTGAAGAAGATCGATAAAATCAATAAATCGATAATTTGGCTCAAAACGGGTGCCATATTCGTGTTCTGCGTGTTGAGTAACCCCAGTAGACGCATCCACACCGATCTCTAGGCAAAGACAGCGAAAAATCAATAAAACCGATAAATCAAAACTCCGCGCAAAATGGTTGTCATATTCTTGCTCCGCGCATTAAGGAACCCCAGCACAGATGTCTTCACCGACCTAGGGGCGAAAATGGCGAAAAATCAATAAAATCGATATAATCGATACCGATAACCAATTGACAATTCCGGATGAGAAGTAGCCTATAACCTCCGCCAGCCCATATAGAGTTCACATGCAAAATTTGATCCGGATCGGTTCCTCCTCCGCGATTTCTATTCGGAACATACACATAAACAAATATGCAGACTCGCTTTTATATATGAGGATATGCACATACTCCACGTGGAGTGTAGCACTCTGCGCAGACCACAATCGATAGGCACCAATGTCACAGTCACAGCGACGCAGGGTGCCACACTTCACAGCGAGAAAAGCGGTAGTCCAACACAAAGCAGAGTGCAAGAGGACTTGGAGTGAACAAAAGCAGGAAATCGGAAAAGAAGCGTCTTGAATCTATCCTATGGACGTTTTCAATTGCTACGTGGCAGGCACGAGATAGCGCGCAAACCGCGCAGTGCGCAGAGAAAAAAGCTTGCATGTAACATCCCCCAAAGCTTGCATGTAACTTGTTTTGGGCTTCCAAAATGTTACATGTAAGTTGTGAATATGCGAAAGCTTACATGTAAGTTGTTTTGATCCCGAAAAGATTGCATGTAAGCTGTTTTGACTCAGAAAAGCCTACAAATAAGTTGTTTTGAGTCCAAAGAAGTTCATGTAGGTTGCTCTGACCCGAAAACGTCGAATGTAATTTGTTTTCAATCGAGAAAGATTGCATGTATGTTGGGAAGGACAAATAAGATTGCATGTAAGTTGTTTTAGCCCTAAAAGCTTACTTGCAACTTGGGCAAAAACTCCTGAGTTTGAGCACCCGTTGACTCGTGCGAACATGCTGATGCTCGTTGAAAACACAGAACAACTGTTCTTCGCAAAACTTGTTTTGACATCTTTATCTATAGTGCTGGCTTCGTAGAGGTTTTTCCTCGGGTCAGAGGGACTTCGTAATTTTTTCTACATGAACCAGTTTTGTGCCGAACTCAAGTATCACAGTATCAAATTTCACAGCGGACTAAAACACTGTAACTGATGGAGTTAGTGGCTTTCTCAGGTACATTAGAAGACAGATAATAAAATAGTTCAGTAGTCACTATGATTGAGCGTAGATCTAATAGGGATGAGGGCAAACTATCATGCTGCGTAAGTTATTTAAATCTTTATCAAGAGGCTAAACGATTTGCAATTTTCGTGTTAGAGAAATACTTGAAAAAAGTTTTTTTTTTTGTGGCTTGACTGCGTCGTACGAGATTATCTTTTCCTAACGCCAATTTTCTTTCTTCGTTGACTCGTCTTTGATGTGCTAGTCTTCATTTGATTACTGGCAGTGTTTGTCTCGTTTTCAAGATCAAACTTCCCCTGATTGGCGAGAGCCTGAAAATCAATATTCAAACATGCAATCCACAGCTGTGTATTAAATAGTTTGCAAGTGCAGTTGATCACTACAGTCCAGCTTCTCGGAGGTGCAATGCACGAGATCTATTGAGATATAGTGCAGTGAGTGTGGTATTTTGTGCTCACAGGGAGACTGTTCCGCATTCAGATTCAAAATAGAGAAGCAATATGGGCTCCAACTTTGGGAACTCTGATAACCGCGCTGTAGGAAGGCTGCCCGAAAAGCATAATGCGTCGAGAATGAAGCTTAACGGCATATCACCCCCGGTTGTTGCTATCCTTGAGCCATTCGCTAAAGTGTAAAAATCTTGGGCGATAGTTAAGAGGAGGATGGCAATCACTGGGAAAAAATACCGCTAAGCTCTTCAGCATTGACCAGGTCTACTGACTGAGCTCTTCGGTCTGTTTTCCTACTGCACACTCACCAAGGATGTGCTCATGCGCATTCCCCATAATTCCCCGTTATCACTGCCATAAAGCAGCATTTTAGGGATGGCAATAAGCATAGAAACCTGCCAGTTTCTGTTCGTACATGTATGCTTGTTGGGAAGAAGCTGTGCAGGAATGAACAGGTGAAGGAAAAAAACAACGAGGAAAAACGGCTTCTCAAGTACAGGAAGAAGCATCTAAAGTAGTGAAGTGGCAAACGAATAAACTCTAGGCGGAGCCAGTAGACTTGAATGTTTCAACGGGATTCTCATTGGTCGTCATGTGACAATGGGACACAAACTATTGCTTCACAACGACGAACAGTGCAGGCCAAAATAACATAGCCTTCAGAGCTTTCCTTCATAAATTCTGTAATGTAAAGCTGAGGAGTTGAAAATGTTATGAGAGTTGGATACACTTAAGAGCAATGGGATACAGCCCAACTCTCCTCTTGTGTGATTGATATTTCATGACATGAACTCTTGAGCACGTTCGGGACACACGCGCTTTTGCATACGTGGCACCCGTGCTCGACCGGGTCCCACGCGGTAGCAACTTTTCCTTCCCATACTAAAAGTAGGATTTTTTTCAAAAGAGTTATACTTTTTTTGTAGTTCTCGAAAACTCCTTTCATCAATGTTGCCTACTTTCATGTCGTTGTTAGAAGTTTCTGAAGTTTATTGTCTAGCTGTTGTTTTTCAAAAATCTTATGAAAAAGTTTAAGAGAAGGTCTGTTTCACTCGCTGCGTGTGCAAGACTCTAGTATTTCCGTTACTATGATACAATGAAGGACTTGGCTAATTGCGGACATCATACACCTTATGGAATAGTTCCTCAAATCATCCTCATGAAAGGGACTATGCGCTGCCCTCCAAAATTGTTTTTTTTTCTATGACGCCGTCATAGACATATCACGAGCGCCGTATAACGGTATTTGAAAGCACGGACGCTACAAACGTGCAAATGGAATATTTTTTCTGGGATATTTTGATTGCTTCCGTCCAATGCGTCGGCGTGGGCGACATTTTCAATAGCAATCCAGGAGACGAATTTTTGCCCGGGCCTTGCTTTTAAGAAAAAAATTTTACTGGAGGTTCGAAGTCTGTGATTTACTATCATCCACGGACGGCCGTGGAATGGCTTCTGTAGGTGAAATTTGACCATAAAGAAATTGTTGTAGAGGAAACTCATATCATCATATTTGGTATGTCAACCAGGGTAACATCATTGTCCCGTCGTAACATCCCCGTCGTGTGTCTGCAGACATTTCATCGGAGACGAAAAGTAGGCAAAGTGCAAGCTTGTTTTATGGGATTTACGTGTGGTTTCGCTGTGCCGTGTCTGAAATTGGGATACATTGGAATTTGCACCACTTCCAGGCCTCCGAGGAAGTTGCTCAAGTCGAAACATTATTTATTTATTTATTTATTTTCAATACAAAGTGCCATGGGCACAATGCTACCCTTCAAAATGAAGGTAAAAAAACAAAAGTGACAATTGCTAGGGAGATTTTTGGAAGCATCATTGTAATATGCAAGTATATATCATCTCTGGATTGCAGGCCAAACGAGGCATTCATACGTATCGGACCTTAGTTGCTCCCACTAACAGAGCGGTTGGATAGTTGCCCGTAAAGCCCCTTAAACCTTGGAACGTTTTCATATATAACATGTAGGTGAGGCAAGAGCGTGGGCACCGCATCTGCTGGTTCCTCACAACACCAACAACCTTCTAGCCTCAAGCTCTGCTGCCAAAAGATGTAAATGAATGCAAAAAAAAACCTGCATCCCGCTTCCAAAGACCCCTTTTCAAGAAACGCACAATAAGAACTACGCATATTAATCTAGAGATTAAAGATCATTTTCTCAATGCCAGGCATCGTTGTGCAAGTATCAATCGTTCTGTATTCTTGTTCTTCTTCGAATTTCTGTGGAAGACGGCACTTCAGATGCTTTTCTCAACATTCATTTGGACACTCTAGAAGAAATCAGAGTGACTGATCAGAGGGAATAATTTCATGTTTTGTTCCTTGCGGAAAAAATTTCTTGGTAGATGTCTGAACATTCTAACCGTTCTTACGAAAAAGAAGTGGTAATAGTTTTCATTTCTTGTATAGGGCATGCTTACATCAAGAGAACGCGTCCGGCCATTACAGAGTCGCAAAACGTAGAATTTAGTGAAACAAAAAGGCGTATTCTTTTGTAATGCTGCGGCAACAGTTCAATCAACTCAATTCACTTCTAACACTCGCACAGCCTCATTAGAACTACAAGTGTTCTGATGTTCCGTTCTGTTCTGACTTCTATCTACTACACCTTCTTTTTCTGTACAATTTTCGTGCTGCACCTTCTTTCTTACAGTCACATTCTCTGAAAAGGCAGGGCCCTTAGAACTTTGGTGATTTTGCAACGGTGGAACAAACTTAGGGTCGAGCGGAATGGTTCTGTTATTTGTGATATCTAGAATACCATTGCTCACGATCTTGTAGCTTCCACCGGTTGATTCCCTCAAGTGTCTTCTCTGTTGGCGCAATGCAAACGCAATTCTGCGTTCCTCGGCAGTCAATGATGGACGAACGTAAACGTTCCGGAATTTTGCCGAGTTACGCAGGTGACGAGCATTACGTAAGGCAGTTCTTTGGAAGACAGTGGCGGGAAACACGATTTTCAAAAGCCGAGGGACACCCTGTTTTAGTGTTCCAAGCCGATATGCAAAAGCAGGTTGACAGGAGATGTCAAGCTCGCACAAGAGATCCCAAATATTTCGCCACTCAAAACTTGACATCTCCTGCCCACGTAACCTAGGGTCGGGCTCAGGCAAACCTGCAACTACAATTGCCCGCTTCTGCTCGACTTGGGCTGCAGATCGCTCAACGTCATAGGACGATTGTAGCTGAGGTTTCACACTTGCCGAGTGCAAAGATGTCTGCACATTAGAGGAAACCACTACCTCGTCACGCTTTGGCAACACCTGAGTGAGAATCGATAAAAGGAAAACGAATCGTTGATCTGAACTCATCTTCATTAGGTCTTCCTTCCTCTTTTCGAGATCCTCTGCATAGAAAGTGTGATGGTTACCAACAAAAGTCATACCGACCGTCTTCCACACAGGCAGGCAACGAATTGAAAGCAAATTTTATATAATATATTATAATATATATCATAATACAGTGCGTTTCATAATTATAAGATCACCCTCGAATTTTGGGTTTTCCAGGGAAGCAGTAATCTGGGGAAGTTCCTGCTATATTTGATAGATTCCCCACCTGGAAAAACCATGGTAGCCAAAACTTCGTTTTCCTACCTTTTACCTTGGTGCTTCTATGAAAGTTTTTTGTTTTTAATACCGTTTCATAATTATAAGATCACTTCAAGAAATTAAGCAATTTGCCCAAAATGAAGACAGATTCTGTACACATACGTGGCCGAGAGTGTGAGTACGCAGCAAAGATGCAGGTTTAGCAACGCTCCTTGGTCGTCTGTCTTCTACTGACAAAGAAAACCAGATCAAAGCTCTCTAAAATGATACCCCCAGTATCCCATCCATTGCTACGCAGATCTAAGGTTTGTTTTGTGTGTGGACAAGGCTGTATGCCACTCTCCGGTGCCTGCGAATCTTTTGCGAGCTTTGGGCGCCTTTGCACGGCCTCTGCTCGTGAGGAACGTCGAATTCTCAGGACTGCTTCGTACAGTACCCCGTCTAAAAAATAGATTCTGTCACATTTGGAGATCCAAAACGCCAAGTCAGCTGTCTGAAGAGGCATGGAGAGCCGTAGAAACATTGCCAGAGAAGCAGTGAAGAGTTTCTCGAAGCATACCGACCCGCTTGTGGTGTCGCGATTGAATTTCACAGTGAGGAACCTAGCGGAAGTTTGACCAAAGTTGACGATGTTGCATTTTGACGGACTGCGTCGGGAAGCGCTTATTCAGACGGTGCCTTCGGTTGAATACAAGTCCAATTTGGATGGTTATGCAAGGTTTAAGTGCCCCTGGCAAGATCTCAGTAAGGATCTTGTCAATTTCATCTCAAGCCNAAAACGCCAAGTCAGCTGTCTGAAGAGGCATGGAGAGCCGTAGAAACATTGCCAGAGAAGCAGTGAAGAGTTTCTCGAAGCATATCGACCCGCTTGTGGTGTCGCGATTGAATTTCACAGTGAGGAACCTAGCGGAAGTTTGACAAAGTTGACGATGTTGCATTTTGACGGACTGCGTCGGAAAGCGCTTATTCCGACGGTGGCTTCGGTTGAATACAAGTCCAATTTGGATGGTTATGCAAGGTTTAGGTGCCCCTGGCAAGATCTCAGTAAGGATCTTGTCAATTTCATCTCAAGCTATTATGGCGGTGAGGTGTCATGCTCGCTAAAGGCATTCTGCCATTCCTGCGGGCAGGTACAGACTTTCATGACATGCGGAATGGATTCGACAGGACTCCAGACGATGCCACAAGCACGTCTGCGGTCATCCCTGAATGAAGGGCATCGACAAAACAATATTCTGTAGCAGGACGTCGGTGCGACCCACTTGACCCACTGAAAGATGGAGCAGTTTTCGTCGCGTAAGTGCGAAGTCCTGTCTTGTCCAGCATCTATTTCTGACCTAAACCTAATTTGCAACTTCTAAAACATTTTTCCAGGTGGATTGACGCGAACAACCTTTGTTCAGAGCAGTCGATTTCTTGGAGCGAGCACTACTGCAAGCTTGAAATGTTACTGACCCAATAACATAGCGAAATTTTCNTTATGGCGGTGAGGTGTCATGCTCGCTAAAGGCATTCTGCCATTCCTGCGGGCAGGTACAGACTTTCATGACATGCGGAATGGACTCGACGGGACTCCAGACGATGCCACAAGCACGTCTGCGGTCATCCCTGAATGAAGGGCATCGACAAAGCAATATTCTGTAGCAGGACGTCGGTGCGACCCACTTGACCCACTGAAAGATGGAGCAGTTTTCGTCGCGTAAGTGCGAAGTCCTGTCTTGTCCAGCATCTATTTCTGACCTAAACCTAATTTGCAACTTCTAAAACATTTTTCCAGGTGGATTGACGCGAACAACCTTTGTTCAGAGCAGTCGGTTTCTTGAAGCGAGCACTCCTGCAAGCTTGAAATGTTACTGACCCAATAACATAGCGAAATTTTATTTCCAGTATGCCTCGATGACATTATGAGATCGCTAACAAACGTGGAGAAACTGTGTATTATTACTTTCCCATGATTTCCATTTTTTCATCTGAAGATTGTTCAATTTCATGGAGTGATCTTATAATTATGAAACGGTATGAAAAGTAAGAAATATTTGTAAAAACATTAGGGTAAGAGGTATCAAAACGAAATTTTGGCCACAATGTTTTTTCAAGGTGGGGAATCTATCAAAAATAGCAGGAAATTACCCTGATTGCTGCTTCTTCTGAACACTCAAAACTAGGGGGTGATCTTATAATTATGAAACGCACTGTATATCAAAATATATTATGCCGTTAATAGTTATGGCATAATATATCAAAATATATTATGCCGTTAATAGCAGCATACAATACTGATATGAACAAAAATAGCAGATTTTTCCCAAAACCATGGCAAGATATTCGCTGTTCTGCTGTGTCCTCAACTATAAAGGGATCTTTAGAAGAATCTATGCATTTGTAATTTGTAGAGATTTGAGCTCCACTGTCTGTTCTGATATCGTGAGATTTCTATCACTTATTTAGCCAACATAAAATCATAAAGAATTCCTGTTCTTCAAGAAAGGAAAATTCAATATTCTCTTCTCGTCTTATGCACGATCGGGTGCATCGCGAACAAGTGTAACATTTTGAAAGTTGGGACGAACCCATGATCTGATTAAGGTCATACATATCCAGATGGAGAGCCGTAGAACCTAGCGGTGAGCCCGAATTGGAGAAGAAAAATTAGGTGGGCTGGCGAAAACACTTGTTCAAGGGTCGCTACCATGCTGATTTCAATTGGTACATCACAGATTTCTACAGTCATTAATATTTTTTCCTAAGAAAATTCACGAACAGAGTAGGTTGGTTCTGTTTTCCATTGCACTCAAGTGTTTACAACTCTCATGGAAGATTGACCTCCCAAGTTCAACACATTGCGGACCGAGCATATCTTTGCATGGATGGTCAATTAATGTTCATGCCTCAGTCGGTCCAGTATGATGCGTTGTTTTCTATGTTTGATAATGTAGCTCTGGAAAAGGTAAATGGGTTAAGGTTGATACATGTTATAAGGAAAAGTTCATGAAGGTAAATAATTTTGGCCGGCACTGCATAACGATTCGGCTCTGAATCTACTCATATCCATTTCTTCATCCTTCATCCTGTAATATATTTTCTGTGCTGCTTGATGCAGACTCTAGGTACGATCCGGTGCGATCCGCATCGTATGGGATAGTAAAAAGACCGACGAGGGAATGAATTTATCCTTCACTGGAGTTATATAAGAGAATGAGAGATGGTGCTTACCCCTCGTTGTCTTTTCCTGCATGCAAACACAATAGCAGCAAATAGTATTAGAAGGAATGAAACTGCGAAGTAAAGCATCACAAAACCTGGTGAATACAAGGCTGGAATGTAAGTGAAATGAAAGTGAATACAGGAAAAGTGAATGAAAGTGAATACAGGAAAAAAAATATATATATATATATGTATATGTATATATATATTATATACAGTGCGTTTCATAATTATAGGACACCCCTGAACTTTCCCACTTCCGGCTTCCCCTCTATCCGTGGAATTTTTATTTTAGTACCATTGTGATCAGCACCTAAAATAACCCTAGAGTTCTTCTGTTGAGCCCATCACAGCTACTCTGGTTTTTTAAAACATTATTTTTCTCTTTTCGCACACTTCGCAGTCATGACACACCCTCATATTCTAACAAGTTTATTTGTCGCGCAATCGAATTCACAGAATTTTGATAATTTATTGAGTATCCATGGATCACACTGATTTCATATATCCCGCTACTCCTGCTCCTTAGAGGGAATCTCAGGACATCCACGTCGATAGACATCGCACATGCAAGACTGCCTATCTCAATTTCTCAGACGCTCAATGCTGACGGAAGTGCACTCAAAATAGAGTAACAAGGACCCACTGTAGTCCTACTTTAGAAATACAGTTAGCACTGGTCACAGGTTGCTCCGTTGGCTTTGCTAGGTGGTGATCCAAGTAGGCAGCACTCGTCTGACATCGAGGTTTTGCCATATTTCTTTACTAAAACCTGCAGAGGGGTGGTTCACAATGAAGTATATTACTCACAGGAGTTTTCTGAGGTCCGACGCTGCCAGACCAGACACCGTCCTCTGCTTGCTCAAGTGTCTGCTCTGCGCGAAATAGACAGTAACTGATGACATGTAGGGAACAAAATGTCACAGTTGATAAAGTGAACAAATGCTGTTAAAAGTACTGTGATTGGTCGTGAATGAGGTGGCTATATCCTAGACTTCGTGATTATGATAAATGGAAGTGTCGTTGACTTGGTAACGGAAGACAGTCAAGACCTTCAGGAAAAAGTTTTTTCGAGGTTGCTGTCGCATTTTTGGGTTCACTTCCCGGCAAATACAGACATGGCCAGTAAGAGACTGAGACATGATCTGGCAGTGTCGGACCTCAGAAAACTCCTGTGAGTAATATCCGTCATTTTGAGCCACCTAACCGCAGGTTTTAGTGAGGAAATATGGGAAAACCTCGATGTCAGGCGAGTGTTGCCTACTTGGATCACTACCTAGCAAAGCCAAGGAGCAGCCTGTGACAAGTGCTCACTGTATTTCTAAAGTAGGACAACCGTGAATCCTTGCCAGCCAATTTTGAATGCACCTCCATCAGCAATGAGCGGATGATAAATTAAGGCGAGCAGTTTTGCATGTGCGATGTCTATCGACGCGGATGTCCTCAGATTCCCTCTAAAGAGCAGGAAAGGCGGGCTGTGTGAAATCAGTGTGGTTCATAGATGCTCCATAAATTGTCAAAATTCCGTGAATTCGATTGCGCGGCAAATAAACTTGATAGAATGTGAAGGTGTGTCGTGACTGCGAAGTGTGCGAAAAGAGAAAAATAATGTTTTAAAAAACCGGAGTAGCTGTGATGGGCTCGAAAGAAGGACTCTAGGGTTATTTCAGGTGTTGATCACAATGGTACTAGAGAGAAAATCCCATGGTCAGAGGAAAAGCCGGTAGTGGGAAATTCGGGGGGTGTCCTATAATTCTGAAACGCACTGTATATATTATATATATATATTATATTATATATAATATATATAATATATATTAAATATATTATATATATACTTACTGTAACATTTTTCTTCTGTTCTCTCAAAAGTGTGTCGATTGTTTTGCAGAGTTACATTTATGGCGTAAAAATAACAGTTCAAATCAAATCTATACCCAGGTGAAAGCTAAAAAAGAAATGACTACTTATACAAAAACGAAAACTGTGCTTGTTATAGCCGCTGTTCAGTGATGTATTCATATTTCCATTCGCGCCGCAGCCGTAGGGCCACCATGGCGGGCGCGTACAAACGCACGGCAGCCGTTGGGCCCACTACAAGTTTTGTGCTGTGTGAAGTTGGTGGGGTATTATTCTGCTCCGCATATTGCACAGCGTGGAAATTGTTAACACTGTCTCACCCGTTGGCTGCGAGACCGCTAGCGGACATATGATTCACCCAATGTGCGAGGATGCCAAAAGTGCGGGTCTCGCGAGGATCTGAGCGGGTCCCGCGAAGATCTGACTTCACCTTACTCCGTAAATCGCTTTGCCCCCTTACGTCTGCGCATCTTCCTACAACATTGCCTCTGCGCTGCCGTAGTACTCGAAAGATATACATGATTTCGGAAGACTCCTCCTTGATCGTCTCTTTCCTTGATCCTCTTACTACCCCACTCCACCTCACCAAACTAGTTCCTAGTCTTTTATAAGATCGTCATTTAGGAATCACCATCACTTACCAATCGTAGAATGTCGTGCCGCGCAGATATTGACACACATGTTCACACTTACAGACAGGCTATGCCCATTATTATTAGCCATGATCGAGATCGAAGCAACTTTTCACATTCTTTGTTATGTTTTTGTTGTCGTATTTCTTATGTCCATTTTTCTCATCAGTTTCCCTCTTTTGCACAAATCCAATAGTCTTCTGCTTGCGCCAATAACGCTAGCAAATAAGTTTTAGACAGCTCAGGATATTTCAATTATTAATTTTTGTGAACCACTTCCTAACATGAGAGCGTAACACTCACTCCAACATCAATTTCTCTTTTCTTCGGGTCATCGGTAATAACGAGACGGTCTGAGTAGGTTCCCCTGATATCCTGAATTTATAATCAATCACTGTGTGATTTTTGAGTGTAAGCATGGCTCACGAACCTTCTTATACTGAAGCAGTTGAAATTTTTTTATCAAGCCTATATCAAATAAGGCACCACCTTTTGTATTAAAGCTCCACACTATAACCAGGCTAAGACCTTCTTGGGCACGAATGTTGATAACTAGCGTGCTGTCCTTAAAATATGATAAAGTGGATAAAGGATAAAGTGGTCGGCGTTGATCAATCCCGTCACGAGGGATGCGCCACGCATTCGACTTCATCTGGAATCGTAGAGGCGTTGAATGGGTATGTGCCCTATATAGTGACTTGCGGGGGGCATCCGATAAACCAAGTCAGTGCTTCATCCTCCCAGACTCCTCTGGTACCAATTTACCGACCCCGGAGGGATGGACGGCTTGGTGGCCACGGGCGCGGGATCGAACCATCGACCGTGTGCGTGCGCAGCGAGCCTCTTACCACTGCGCCACACGCGCCCTAAAATAGAGGAGCGCGATATTTGGAGACGCTATAGCAAAGAGCGGATGAAAACAATCTCTGTAGCGCTTGTGCTGTGTCTGCATATAGGTGTGATCTTTTTTTTAAATATGATATGCGCCATTAAATACTCTCATATCTTTATCTTCCTTATATCTGAATAAGAATAACGATGGCCAAAAATGCAGGAAGAACAACTTTCATACAATTTAGTATATACTTCCGCAAAATTTTGTGATGAAAATATATTGGTGCCAAAGAATTCAGAAGAGATGATTTTTGTGGCGCAATGATTCGGTATTTCGAGTTCAATCGACATGCAAGTAAAATGAAGCACAAGAAAGCTTCGCAGTTCAACATCTTACAGATACATTGGTGTGCGGTCAGGCTCAAATGTTAACTAGCATCAATACAGGCGTAATTGTTAAGTACCAGAAATGCTCACTGTGCTCTGCTCAGGAGCCGGAAAACGCTAAAGATGCCTCCCTTGGAAGAACTTGTAAAAGAGCTCGAGCAAAGGTTAAACTCTAGCTGATTCTATTTCCTGAAAGATTGGCTTCTTTAGTTACTGCCATTACGCAGCCTTTTTGTCCTCCCACTTTAAGCTAAACTGGAGCAAGTGCTGCGCCCTCTTCCACGACCTAACATATAACGAAAAGCATTTGATGATATGACCATAATACAATTTGATAATCCAGACAGAGATCTGAACGATGTGTCCCAATCTAGCACTTTCTTAGGCGCGAACTAAGCA
>JARK01001411.1:128884-146899 GCA_000688135.1 Ancylostoma ceylanicum
CCCCCCGCCCGGCTAGCCACCGTTGTCTTTGGATATTTATTGCTGGTTTTCTTCAGAGGACTGGTTCATTCTGTGATCTACTGGTGTTTTTTGTTTTCCTGTTTCGTTGTACGTGTTGAAGCACTCTGCTACATAGACGAATAAATAAATGCATGATTGAATAAGAGTCAAGAAATGGGCATCGAAACCGGTGCTGTTGGTTCTCTTCACTTTTTCCTCGATGTCATTTTACGATGTATAGCTGTCCTTTATTTCATTTAATCAAATTTCTCATAATATTGATTACCTGAGGCTTGCAGATACGCAAAGCTTGTGCGTTTATTAGACCTATTCCTTCAAATATGTGCTCAAAGAATCGCAGCATCCAACCGTATTAGATACTGCGTCCTTGCTGGCAATCAATCTTCACCTATTTGGGTATCACAAGCCAAATGGAGCTCATTGCCAGTACTTCTCAACGATGCCCAAAATGAACCGGCGAGTGTAACGAAAGTGGAAACGATGTCCATTCTTTGCCACGCCCCTTTGATTATCATTCCTCCTTTGTCGAGGATCCCCTCATCTGCATTATCCATATGGCGACCGCCGGCTGTCGTCGCGATCGAAACCAACACCGGCTGTCATGGCGATCGCTATGATTGCTGCCGAAGTGTGGATTCTCTTCCGCGTTTCCCCATACCACTCCTATTCCTTCGAAGTGAAGTGGTAACTAGCTCCCAGGCAGCATTCGTGGGAAACCAGAAACCACCGAGGTAAAAAGCAACAGGCGAAGGAGAGAGTGCCGTCGCTAAATAGTTTCGAGAGCGTCAGAATAAAGATCCTACAATGGAGGAGTGCTCCGCTGTGGCTTACAAGCTGGAGAACGCCAGGATACAAGTCCCCATGGAGCATGAATCTGATGGTGTCTTGGACTGAGTCTTGATGCTCCCAATCATTTTCAGTACACGCCTGTTTTTATACAAGGGGAACTCTGAGAGTAATGTAATAATGAGGTTCGAAGTAAAGGACGGCTCACGCTATAGACTAAACAAAAAGACTTATTCAATCCTAAGAAAAATTATTTATATGGAAACTATTTGGCGTTTCTCATAGATCCCAGAGGATCTTTAGAAGCTTCTTTTTTCAGAAATTTGTAAGATTACGTTATCCAGTACAGACGGCCAAGTATTGGGGAAAGTGTGGGGAACGCCAGTGAACTCATCCATTGGAATGTGCTCCATTACTATTACGCATAACCCTCACACCCAACTCTGCCACTACTGTTCGCCGCCGCACCTATCACATAGCCCTCTGACAGGAGTATATATAGTATAGTATATATAGTATAGTATATGTTGATAATTATTATTTCTAATAATATCCACCTTATTAACTATATAGTTCTCCTCTGTCCTGGAAATATTCTATTCTGTCACGGACAGATATCATTGTGCACAATAGGTACTTGTAAACCGCCAGGTCATGACTTTGATAGCACTTGTATAGATAACCCTGGCGGTTATTACTTTGAAGTATGCATCTATGTACAGACGTGAGCATCTGGGGCAACTCCGCCCAAACCTTTTGCATAAAAGGCCCTGGATGCTCAGATCTGCGCTCGTCTTGACGTATTTATCGTCATCGCTGCCATCGCCAACTGCTGTGGTCTGAAGTCAGGGAACCCTTCGTGGTGTGAACTGACGAAGACGTAAACCGGCAACGGCATTCATTCGTCGTCAGTGGCTGTAATAGTCCAACTCAGGGAACCCTAAGTAACCCTACCCTCAGGGAACCCTAGTGTATAGTATATCTCATTTTTGTGAAATTAGTGAAATGCTGAGGAATGCAGTTACTAGAGTGTACCTATTGTAGCCCCGCAAAATGAAGTCGTGGTGCAAAATAGACGTGGATTCCGTGTTCAGCTCGCCAAATACCACCCAGGCGCGAATTTGTGGTTACTTGTTGCCTGGGAGCCAGGTGAGTTTGTGCACATTTCTTCGCCCCTGTCGGCGGCAGCGTACGCATGGCATTCGTACCGCGTCCCTACCGTGTAATTACTGTAATGTTACTATGCGGTCCAAATTGTCACGCAACCTCCTTTTTTGAACTTCTTCTTCAGATTCAACATTTGGATAGTGGGCATGAGGTTCTCAAACCTGATACGAGTCCGTTGTTGCAACAAACTTGGGTCTACGTGTTTTCTTAGTTGTCGTGATTGATGGTGCGGTTAAATCAGCATTTCTGAATGCAATCCAAGAACTGGGCAAACCTTTACCGGCATTGGTTAAGCAGGCTACTTGTGCGTAGTAGATTT
This sequence comes from Ancylostoma ceylanicum, assembly GCA_000688135.1. Classification (NCBI taxonomy): domain Eukaryota; kingdom Metazoa; phylum Nematoda; class Chromadorea; order Rhabditida; family Ancylostomatidae; genus Ancylostoma; species Ancylostoma ceylanicum. The sequence goes on from JARK01001411.1 coordinate 131,178, forward strand.
CTGAAATTTTCGATGCTGATCCCCACCGTAGTCAACAGAAATTCGCATTATATGCGCTCACTGGCTGGTTTTAAATCGTTGAATTCTGCTCCACCAGCTCTTGGAGGAACGGTCTTCCTCAAGCATGTAGGCGAATCTTCCTGCTTTTCACAAATTTGAACCTTAAAGGAGATGTGTTACTTCATTATCGGATCTGAAATGTTAACATATTCTAGACCAGCTCGAAGCGCTGATTCCAGTGATATACGAGAGACACTCCAAAGTGGCTAGTCAACCATTTTACGGGGCCGAAGTTTTACGAGTAGCTCATGTGCATGTAGCAAATGTATGTTGCGCACGCATGTTACCATGTCAAAAACAACACAATAACTACACTACATAATAATACAGTAACTACAGTTCAGTCTTTGTGAGACACCGATTATTTTTCTCAGATGGCCGACAGTTTCGAAATTCTCGACAGAGCACCCCTTGAATATACACGATTCACGTGGTTTCAGAACATTTCAGATGTGCCACTGTTTTCGCGAGCTCATTCCTGTAAAAGCGACGGGAACAAATTGCGAGGTGAAACACTGCCTTTAAAGACAGCACCCACGGAAATTCTCGCTTTCGAGGTGAGTCGTTCTTCGTGCAGTCGGCTGCCAGACAATCACAATGGTAACTTGAACACAGAAAAAAGCGGCCTATCTGTGGAGATACTGCCGTGGACACAGAGCCGAGCCTGGCCATTTCGGGGTCCGCCACGCCAGTTAACGCTAGTGATTTTGCATGTTACGAGTGGTCTAACCTAATGTATCATGTTGCATAGGGAATATTGTACAGTGTAGGGTCTGAAATGCACACCATCCACAAGAATTCGTGACGATACGCGCGTATACCTTCAGCGGAAAACTCGTCCGCGCTGTGGACACAGGGGAAACAGCGCCTTCATTTCTCGTCTTCTGGTGTGTTTCACGCTGTTTCATCACTGCCTATGAGTTCATCGTCCTTGAAAACCTTAAAATTGAGCAAAATCTCCAACACAAAAATTTCCGTGGGTGCTGCCTTTAAGTAGTGTATTAAAACAGGGTGGCTGTTGAGAATGGATCTTTTTTCAATGCTTAGAAAAAATTGAAGAAAGCAAGATTGTTTGGGTTGGAAGTAATTTGGCCGAGACCTTGAGGTAACCGTGATGTGACCTTGCTGTTTCCCACTGAGACCGTGTTGTGACCTCGAGGTGACCGAGGTGAAACAGCGAGGTGTCTAATTTCCATTAAACAAGTCATCTTTCTTTGGAAGGATTCGAAGCTGTGAGTGTTTGAATGATATACCGCCCTCATCGCACTCAGCCATCTGTACTGTGGCTGCAATGGATTGTTTTGAGCTATGTGAAACTTATCAAATTTATCACTACTCACTTCAGATATGAGAATACTTATCACATAAAGGGTAATCAATCGGCGGTACAAGGGAATTTTATGGACGGAAAATACTCTGCGAAGACAGGATGACAACGGAGATTTTAGGCTGCGGGCAGAGTTTCGGAACGCACTTGCGCGCGTCTCGGTGTTTGTGACCACTCGACGGGTATCGACCTTCCCATTGCGCGCTGGTGGATCACCGACAGACAGGATCAATTTCCCCAGGGTAGCCACAAACGCCAAGACGCGCCCAAGCACGTTCCGGAACTCTGCGGCCAACCTTAGCCAAAGATTTGCTGCAATTATTTTCTGCGCGTTGCCGAAAAATCTCTTGACTTTGTATTTGTGTCAGCTACCCAGCCGTATTGGACACGCATGTAAAATTCCATACTTCATAGCTCCATTGTAGGTAGTTTCATTGTAGGAGTTGCAAACTAGAAACAAAGTGGGGACGCTAGTGGTGTTACGGTGACGTCTTTTGCAAGAACATTTTTTTCAGTCAGCTTCTCAAATCTTCAAATTTCTATCCAGTATTTGAAAGAATAGAGGCTTTCTTTTCTGGCGGATTCATGCTTCAACTGACTGTTGGGCCGGAAAAGGCTAATATCCTTCTACCAGCCTAATCGTCCGGCTAACGCCGGACTCTCAGGCTTCTTTTAGGCTCGCTTCGCTCGCCTTGCATTCATGTATACATAGATTCTATCCTACTGAGCGTCGACACACCACTCACGCAGTCGTGGACCCGTTCAGCGGCGTTCCCCTACTACGAGGGCGGGTTGAAAAGTTTCCGGAATGACCACCAAATAGCCAGTGTTTTTCATTTATTTCTATGCCATTCCATAGAGAAATCCTTCAGATGAATTGGCTATAAATATCAATTCGATCTGCCAAAGGGCCTGGTTTTGGCAAGCCCTTCTAGTCTGCCAACTTTGATCATCTTCAGTTAGTGGTGAATGCGAAGTTTGAGCGCTCAACAAATCTTTCCAAATGAAGAAGAAGATCTCATGTAAACCGAATACCTCCTATGTACTGGCTTTGGAGATCCATCGCTTACATTTTTCATTCTTAGCTTTCTTGTTTGAATAAGCGAGGACTGCTGCACACAGGCAAACCGATGATCATGTGCAGGACGTCGTGAAAAGGTACTACACCAGAAAACATGGATAAATTCCTCAATATGCAATACGCAGACAGGCCGGTGATTATCCACAGAATTGAGGAGTCTTTGAGCAACCTTTATGAGCGAACAGTCCATACTTACAGAATGAACTAATTCCAAAAAATCTTTCTGAAAGAAGTGTGCCGCATTCTCTAAATTTCCAACAAAAGCACGCTACAAAGTGAACCACAGCAGGAAGTTTCAAATTGCTCGTTTGGAAAGGAAAGGCTTTGGAGCCCGAGAGTTCCGCTGGAAATGCAGCTTAAGTTCAGCACTATAGGATGCCAACAGAAATATGGTAAAAACCGTGGTTGAGATTCTAAGAATTTGTTCCGAAAAAGGGATGCACCGTTCATTGTGGTGGAAAAGTACCGGTATTTGTTTTTGCTCTATCAGGAGCATTTCACCAACTGTCAGGAAATAGGTTACTAGATGATAATTGTGAATATTTTTAGAAACTGTAGGAATGCCAGTTCACTGGAATTACGCGGGTAAGGTATAGAAAAAAAAGCGCGACACTTCCGCAGCGGTATGGCCGCACATTGGAATGCCAACGGTAGCCACATAGTTGAAAAATAAAAATGAAACATCTCCCTCATCTTCTGATTCTTCAGCAGTGGCTTGCTAACGCCTCTGTCTTTCATCACAGCTAAGAGCCTTCCTGTCCAAAAAGAAATTCGGAACGAATGACCAATTGTACTTGGCCGTCCAAGGTTGTCGTGAGGAATTTGAAGAAATCCTTCGCAGTGAAAAATGTAAAAGCAGAAAAGAGGTGAAACCAAGGGCGCTGAGCTTCGAGAGGATATAGCTAAAAAATATCTCAAGAACTGGACCTGAGTTGTTTTGTTTTCTTTCTCATTCCGGAAACTTTTCAACCCGCCCTCGTACTGAACGCCAGCGCATCGCTTCCATAACAGTCAACGGTTTCCTATCATTTTCTCAGCGGCCGTGCCGGCGCAACCCTCGTCCTTACCATTCTTCGTCCGCCAGACTCATCCTCTTTCTTCTAGAGGGATCGTGCCCTCTTCTTCCCTTTTATACGGTCTAGTAATCACAGGCCAGTATCACTCATTCCAGCTGGAGTGTAAACAAACTTCGGTTACTAAAAGGGCTTAACAGGTTTGAACATGACAAAAGTGGCCCGAAACACCTGCAAATCAAGGTAAAAATCAAAATTTGCAGTTTTTTCGTACATAACTCAACGCGCTGAACACGATGGTGTAGGTATTTTCCGTTTTTGTTGGCTGGTTCTCGTGTACAGACTCACACACACACACACACGAATTGCCAATTAATAATAAGTAGATATAAATCCTGGTAGTGCAACAAATTTTTCTAGAGCGCAGACGTGGGGGGCGGCCCGTGATCGCATCCTTTCATCATGTGCCCAGCTCACAGACGCTGCTCATGGATGAGGCGAAGCTGGCGAAACAGTCGGCCGATGTTTCATCATAAGTACATGGATATAGTGAGAGTCGCGCTGGGACCCACCTTTCGCTGGTTCCATTGGTCACGATAATGTTGGACACAGTCGCCAATGATAAAAACGGGAGACTTAGACAGTGCTTTCAGTATTTCGTTGCGGGACCAGCGCCTTGCGCTAGCAGTTCCGCTGCCCACGAGTGAGACAGTGTTTACGAGTTTTCAGGCTGCAAATGTACGGAGCAGGATTATCACTATGCGGTGCTATGCAGCTCACGGCGGCATTGTGTGGCCCACAGATGCCCGATCGCGGCGATACTGTGTGGCCCACAGATCACAGATGTCCGACCGAGGCGGTGCTGTGTGGCCCACAGATGCCCAATCGCGGCGGTGCTGTGTGGCCCATAGATGCCCGATCGCGGCGATGCTGTGTGGCCCACAGATCACAGATGCCCGATCGCGTCGGCGCTGTGCGGCCCACGGATGTCCAATCGCGGCAGTGCTGTGTGGCCCACAGATGCCCAATCGCGGCGGTGCTGTGTGGCCCATAGATGCCCGATCGCGGTGATGCTGTGTGGCCCACAGATCACAGATGCCCGATCGCGTCGGCGCTGTGTGGCCCACGGATGCCCAATCGCGGCAGTGCTGTGTGGCCCACACATGCCCGTCCCTCCGGCTTGGATGTAACCAGCCTTTCTGAATACCCCTAACCTTCTTCTGTTGCCCTCGAGATTTACAAAGGGTGCAACGATGGTGTACAGGGTCTCATTGATGTCGAAGATGCCAGGATATTGGTCGCCGGGTGCGAAGGGTGCGCCAGCGCCCGGTACGGCGGAAAACACAAAGATACAAGATCAACAATGGTGAATGGTTGTGCTGGCGGGCAGTAGTGTGAAGAACGCCAAGGATATAGGTCTACCGATACAGAAAGGTGTATGTACAACTCGAGTATAACTCTATGAGTAACTCGAGGATGCTGAGTAGGTAGAATAATGGACGAAAAAAGTACGCATATTAGCTTCTGTTTGGTCCATTAACGACTTGGACTTCAACGGATTTTTAGAGTCTTTCGTTAATTCGCTAATTCGTTACGTTCGGCAAGAAATGACCGTTACGCGTTAATGCGTTAATTCGTTACGATAGCAACGCACAACCCTGGTGTGCACTCGTCATGGCATGAGGTGGGCTCACAGCACATCCCGAAATGTACAAAATGTACATTCGATGGGTTTTGCTTGACTGAGTAGTTGGCAGGCTCGCCTGCGAGGTTGCCAAACAAACCTCTTCAAATGTATCGCCACACTACTTCAAAGTAGTGCATACACGCTTTGAAGAAGCAAGGTTTCCTCTCGGGCCGAAGTCGCATCGCAGCTATTAGTGGCCCCGATGCCGACAAGACACGCCACGTTACCGCTCCAAAGAATGGTACAAGAAGTGATGTGATAAGGGTTCGCTGCCGTACAGAAATGAGGAAATGCCTGGAGTTGGGTACAACGTGCGATAAGCTTGCTTTCTACACTCTCAAGACAACCTTCCAAAAAAATTGGAAGAAAAACGACCTTACTTTTCGTGGGCAACTACTAGCCTCTCTCGAGAAGCGATCCTTCACCGAGACAGAAAGGGCTTTACAACTATCTTGCACCTTTTGTCTCACTAGTGAGCTTAAACGGAATCTCCTCCCTCCCGTCCAGTGAAATTTTGTCGCAGTGAAGTCGCAAGCAAAGTTGACACTTAGTAGATTCCATTCAGATTTAAAACAAGAGTGGTGTGCAACACAGTGCATCATCTTAATCTATATAAAGCGCAGACCCCCCCCCATCGCCGCGCGAGGGATGACAGGTCACGCTATCATTGATCGCTTCGCCTCGCCCCACCTCCTTCGCCCGCCGCCACAGGCTCCATCGCCGGAAAAGGCGGGCAAATGACCCGCCCAATGACACGCCCATGGTATATGTATGTGTACAACATGGAAATCTTCAATTAGGACGTGTAATTTCCGAGAAAAACGGGACATTTCGGGTTCTTGGATGATGGAAGGAGAAACCATTGATGAGACGTGTGTGATTTCGCAATCCAGGCCGTGAATCATCCAGAAAGTCAGGAGTTGAACGAAAATTTCTCCGCCAAAGCGCCGCTTCGCGGCGCTTTGGCTCGGCATGTATCTATTTTTGGAGTTGAACTGGCCCAAAAGTAACGTGGCACACGGGTTCGAGACAAAGCGCCGCGAAGCGGCGCTTTGGCTCGGTATACATATATCATGCGGAAGAACGCAAAACGCTGCTCGTGTGACGTGCATTACTATACTCTACAGTAAATGATGGAAGAAACAAAACAAAACATGGGCCCGTAGTAAAGTGTCATGGCGGTGAGATCATGTGCCTGCACATCTCGTCGCCACATGTGGGGCGATGATCGCACGCGCGGCAACCTGCCAACATTGTGGGATGGGAGATCGTCACCATCCGCGGCAGTGCTGGGAGCATGCATGTGCGAGGCGCTGATCTCCTTGCCATGGAGTGCGATGATCGCCAAGTCTTGGGGACTAGATAGTGTACGGTGTGGAGAGACGCAGAGGGAAGTGCTAGAAGCATCACACTCGGAATATGGTGATGGTGTAAAGCTACGTGAGGTCCGATGCGCGAATCGCACAGAGTGCATCTGACCCGACGGAGCCAGGCATGTTGATGTGTTGATTCTCGCTTCACAGCATAGAACAAGCTAGAATGTGTACGACTTGTCAGAAGCCTGGGGATGCTTTTGACAAGTCGTGCACGTTCTAGCTTGTTGCGATATTCATTTCTCGGTAAATTTCATGTACGGTCCGTTCGATTCTTCATGACGGTGATCGCCATACCCCTCTCCCAAGCGAAGTGCGATCATCGCCCCAGGGGTGATGTGCGATGATCGCACCGGCCTTTACTACGGACCATGATTTGGAAGCTTAAAATCTTATCTAACCGAATCCTCACAAGTCATGCACTCTCCGCAAATTTGAGGTCACATGGATAGGTTAGGGGTGAAATAGTTGCGCCAAGATTTCAGATGAACAGGAAACAACTTACTTCGCACCCTTTGTCTTCGCCGTAAACATAAATGTTGGAAATGGGCTCAAAGTCGATGAATACTTGACTGTGAGAAATAACGACGGCTTCAATGTCGGTGGGGGCGACATCTGGAGCTACAAAAGTATTCTTTAAATCTGGAGGTTCAGAGGCAACACCCCCGATAATTTATGTGCCCGATGTTCCAGGTGTTTCGGAGCCTGAACAATGGTCCCATAACTCAACTATAGTTTCCGCCATTAGCATCAGTTTTCTCAAGCGAAAAGTGATTAGACACGGTTCAATGTATCAAACGATGGGTATTAGGTTAATAAAGGGAGATTTCATCAACTATATAATCACTCTCTTTCCATAGTGCCGCGGCAACCTCTAAGTGAGATTTGCCGATTTCTACGAGCTCGCCCAAAGGATTTGACGCTCTAGAGTATGAAGCGATTCCTCAGCTTCTGCAGCAACGAATGGGTTCTGGAAGCGTTCTTTTCACTTAGTATGTATTTCGTATCGCTATTCGTCAGTATACGCTTGCAACAGCTCGTCAACTCCAACTTTAAGAGCAAATGTGTTCGCGGTAGTTAGCAGTACTCCGTCAGCGGGACCGAATTTCGCGTCGTGGGCTAAAAAGCCCTGTGCATACATGCAGCTACGGCGATTTGATCGCCTCGCGATTCTGCTAGCAAACATCACAATAACTGCCGTATTCATTCAACGCGCATTTATTTTTAACAGCAATACGTGGTCGCGCGGCCGATTTTGACCACATCTCAGGAGGACTCGCGTGGCGACCAAATCGCTATCCAGTCGCGTCACGGGCATACTTCATTTTATAAATCGGTTATGAACTGTCCACTTTCTTGGTTATTTTTGTTGGGTATTCCCAGGATTTCCGTTCATTTTTGTATATATTTGTATAGGTTTCTGACTCTCACAAGCTCGAAGCAATATTTTTGTTTAGAATATGAATGACTCTTTCCTTCTGTAAGGAATATCATCTTAAGTAGTATCCTCCTAGTCCGTTTGCGAGCTCCTGTATTTTTTCCCCCCCCCCCCCAATTCTTCCTTTATGTCAATAAGTCCCTAACTCTTCCTTTATGACCACTTTGGCATCCTGTCGTGTTGTGAGCTTTCTAAAAAATTCATATTCAATTTGGAAATAATCGTTCCTGAAAGGTATTCAAGAAATAATCGTTTTAGCAGCGAAAATAGAGAAATAAAACCAGTTTGAAATGAGAAAATACTCTTCCAAATCTAAAAGGGAGGCATAATTACGATTAAATAGTTCATCAAGGCATGCTACCACTGAGCAAAAAAACAAGTGTGATTGGAGTTCAAATTCCAAGTTTTTAGTGGGATCAAAACAAAGAGTATTTCAACAACGATCGCCACTCATTAAATGATACATGCCCAAACACGCAATCGAGTCGCGATCACTCGTGCGAAACTCAGTCGGATGATCGTACTTCTCCTCCCACTTCGTTCCACTGCCCTCTAAGCTCACTAGTCTAAGCCTGTAATGTAAAGTATTGGAAGAAGATAACATAAGCGGACCCATCTCTTCCAAATCGATTGTAACATTGTCGCTTGCGATTCCCACATATTCTCCTATAACAGGAAGTACTTCCAGTTGAAACTTCCAAGGCCTTCTTGCAATTCCCAATTCCTGGTAGTACAATTTTCATCCAATAAATATCTTTCGGAACTCCATTTCATGGGCTGCTTACATGCATTGTTTCCGTAGTGTTCACCTGCTTCAGTAATCGTACCCCATTCTCGTCGCTCCAGATGCTTAAACAGAATAAAATATTATTCATGTAAATATTCTGCACTAGTCTGGTCTTCCGACGAAGAAGGGGCTTTCAGACCTTCCCTGATGTTCACTTCATTCGCAGATTTTTCATGCTTCACCAACATCTATGCCTGCTTTCCGAGATCGTGCAAAATCGAATTCTCTCATTCGGTGTGATGGCTTTCCTCACACGCTTACGGACTCGCTACGGTCAGTTTCCTCTCAACTCACGAGGGAAGTACACGTGGCTTACCCCACTACTTGATAGACCCTTTCCATAACCACCAGCATCTCAAATGAAAATCACTTGAGCGCCGTATAGTCGGTAACTTGGAATCGCGAGCCACTCAGCCTGTTATTGGGCCGGCATTTAAATTTAGGCGAGCGGCTTAGCCGGTCACACGATTTGCCCACCGGCGCGAGCGCCTGACCATATCATAAATATGGATGCATCCTAAATTGGCGACATCTCAGTTTCAAGCTGACTTCTAGCTGCTTTAGCTGCCATGGACCTAATCCTAACTTTTGGAAACTGAGCAGCTTTGGATATCCTTGTAAATGAGGTTTCGTGACCTAATGTTCACTTAAACGCTGAGTTGAATGGCGCCTAAAGCCTCTGCTAGAATTTAGGTTGGAACATAGACGTCGTCATTTGGCGTAGTCTATGTTCATGGTAAGCACTGTATATCCCACTCTCCGTGCTGGTGAACTCTCCACTTCTTACTTTTCTCACAACTAAAGAGCAGTCACATACCTGACAACATACAGTGGTTTTTCGAATTCATTCAGTCCTGCAATATTCCACGTGATGACAACCTTGTCGCTCAAGATATTTGTGCTGATACCAGAGACGACCAGGTCTTGAAATTTTCTCACCATTACGTCTGTAACACATTTGAAAATACCAGGGAATTTACCAAAAATGTACTAATGTAGAAAAAGAAATTCGCTTGGAAACTTTTATTAGGTGCGTGCAAAAGTTCCGGGGCGATTGGTGGTAGTTCAGTGTTCAAAATAGTTTTGCTCCTTACGATTGCGATATCCAGCAAAGATTTTCATATCTGCTGGTAGCTTGAAACATCTGCTATCCAGACCACTTGTGGCTCGGTTCTATGTCACGACGTTGATGCGTTTTAGGTACAAAACTATTGCCATATACGGTTAGCAGATTTGTGAAATTTTGCTTCATGAATTCAAATCCGGATATTGTCGAGATGAGATCTTGAAAACCGACCCATGAGCGCAACACCAATTCAGTCTTCACAGAGGAGTCCGGAAAGAGCAGGTTGAATCAGACCCAATGCAAAGTGAGCAGGGCACTACGGGGAATTTACATGTCACTTGAAGGGAATCGGTGAAGAGGGGAAGACGACTCAGGTGGAAAAATTCCAGTAGATTTCTCTTATTTTACGTGTATTTGTTTCGGAAATTTATTTTTATTTCGGAAATTTATTTCCGAAACAAATACACGTAAAATGAGCGAAATCCACTGGAATTTCGGTATTTTTCTCAATGTCAGTAGATTTCGCTGGAATTTGCACGTAAAATAAGTGAAGTCCACTGGAAACTTCATTACGTGTCTCGGGCGGAATTTTTGGGCGGAACTCGGGTAAATTCTCGTGCGGAATTCGGGTAAATCCCAGTAGATTTTGCGTATTTTTCGTTTATTTTTCTGGTAATTCGTTTTTTAGTAATTATTGCCACTGCTCTTTAGCCTTTGAAGATGGATTAGGTACGAAAAAAATCCACAAATTTTACTTACCATAAACACGAGAAAAATTGCCTGGTTTCCCCAAAAAATGGAATTATTCCATGTTGAGTTGAGGAAAATCCACCTACATAATCTACGGTGCACATGAACTGGATAGACTGAGGTGGAGCGTCCCGGCTAGGTGTAGCAAGTTGTGCTAGATTTAGTGTTCAAAACACTCACGAGTGCTCTTCTACAAGCAATATTTTTGCTAAAATCCCATGGTAGTACTACTCCATGGCGCACCCGTCGAGGCTAGAGTACCGGCCATACAAGAGATCTCGTCTATTTCTCGGGCGAATTCGGATAAATCCCAGTAGATTTTGCGTATTTTTCGTTTATTTTTTCTGGTAATTCGTTTTTTAGTAATTATTGCCACTGCTCTTTAGCCTTTAAAGATGGATTAGGTATGAAAAAATTCCACAATTTTTACTTACCATAAAAACGAGAAAAATTGCCTGGTTTCCCCAAAAATGGAATTATTCCATGTTGAGTTGAGGAAAATCCACCTACATAATCTACGGTGCACATGAACTGGATTGACTGAGGTGGAGCGTCCCGGCTAGGTGTAGCAAGTTGTGCTAGATTTAGAGTTCAAAACACTCAAGAGTGCTCTTCTACAAGCAATATTTTTGCTAAAAGCCCATGGTAGTGCTACTCTATGGCGCACCCATCGAGGCTAGAGTACCGGCCATACAAGAGATCTCGTCTATTTCTCGGGCGGAATCCGGGTAAATTCCAGTGGATTTCGCTTATTTTTCGGGCGGAGTTCGGGTCAATTCCAGTGGATCACGCTTATTTTCCGGAGATTTACGTGTAATTTTCGGGAGTAATCGGGAAATATTTCGGAGAAAAATGAACGAAATCTGCTGGAAAGCACACGTAATCTACTGGAATTTTTACTGAGGAGTAGACGGATTTTGGTTGAGCTGAACGAAGAACATCAATGTCGACACCTGCAAGTCTGCGTTTACTCTCCAGATATTCTATCAACCCGTTTCTTAGATGGATCGTCATTATTAAAAGAAAATGGGTTATGGAAGACAATAAGAGGAGGTTGTTCTAGGATGTAAGCTTGAGCAGCCTACCCAAAAACTGGGCAAATCATCGCTACACCCATGGAAATTTCTTTGACATTTTTTGGTCAGTAAATTGAGTTATCTACAGAGAATTCTTTCAAAACGGTTGCACAATAATCGTCGCTAGTACTACATATTACTATAGTACTACACCCTCTTATACGAAGTAATGAAGGAAAAGCTCTCAAATGTGAAGCCAGCACAAGCGAGCTTAAGTGTTCAAGTGCTGCTTCGGAAAAAACCCATACCAGCATGTCCAAGTCTCGACTGGACAAAAAATTGGCCATTTATGCTTCGAAATCCTAACCTACCCTGTATTACCCCCTGGAACGTATCCAACAGATTCTCACCTTTTCAAGCCTCTACAACTCTATATCCGTTGCAAAACGTTTGATGAACAGACCCTACTCGGGAAGGACGTGTGCCGCTCTTTCAAGTTCGAACCTGTCAAATTTTAGGCTTCTGGAAAAATCTTTTCTGCATCATATTGACCATCTTACAAAAATGCCAAAGCTTTTGAATTCGAATGAGATAGTTGGCTTTGAGATGAGTTAAGGTGTCTTAAAAAATTAGGAGCAACTGCCCGGGAACTTCTGCAGGCACCTAATAAAATGAGCACTTTTATAAGAATGCCTCGCGTAGGAGCCGTCTCCGTATGAAAAAGCCAATTCAAAATTCCAATGCTCGCCATGAATGGAAGATTGGTTAACTTTAACGGCAATAGTTCCTTCCTGAAATTCCACTCATTCAAAAGCTACAGTAGGAATTCAAGAATGACAATGTGCCCTTGACAATACGTAGCTTTACAACGCTGAAACTAGTAAAGACTTATAATGAAGCGATTACAAGGAAAGCGCAATAGACCATACTCGCATATCGGAATGAAACCTATCTGGCTTGGAGCTTTGCATGACAAGGTGCTGCAGCATGTATTTCATTTCTGCTCCGAGTCCCAAAAGCGATATACAGTGCCTGCCGAAATTATATAGCCACCTCAACTTCTCTCCATAACTTCTGTTAACGTGAAGATCGGATGTTCAAATTTTTACGAGTGTAGGCGCTCAAGTCTGATCGGAAACAGCTGGAACTTGGCCATACCATTCCTGGATTTTTCAAGTAAAAAAATGTTTCTAATGAGGGTCGAAATCTGGAACTTGTTGTTGTCCACGAACGGCCACCGCATATCATGTGTAGGTGAAATTCGACCTTAAATAATTGTTTTCTCGTAGAGTGGTCTCAAGTTCAGTAGAATATGTGCGTTTACAGCTCATTAGTTGTGAATATCAGGCCTACCTTAGGGCAATTCGGCAGTAACCCTCTATAAGTGTTTTTTCATTTTAGCTTATTTTTTATTCCCCAAATCGAGGTCACCGCTGGCTCGTGTGATTTTTAGTAAAAAGTGTGTTGTGTTGTTACATGTTCAGCCACATTCAAATCTGGGGCTCTTCCGAACTCTCCAACATTACGGATGTTCGCTTGCCCTCGTAAGTGCGCAACACGATATAACATCTTCCTTTTTTGCTTGAGAAAGAGGATTTCCCTAGGATTCTACGGTGGCCGAAGAAGAACAGACAGAAGATCTCGGGCCTCTACGGATTCAACTGAACACGATCTTCTAGAAATCAGTGAAGTTCACGATAAGACACAGCAGCGAAATAATTCACTATGTTTAGGAAAAAAGTGGTGATCCTGTTCGGATTTAATGAGTCAGGCTAGGAAAGAAGTGTGAACGATAAAAAACCTCTAATTAGCTATGAAATCTCATATGTAGACCAACGAAACACATGTACTCGTAGTAGTATTTGGTACCGCTCACCTCAGATCGCCCAACTTCCAATAGCTTGGAGCGACGTGCGATGAAATGTACATAATAATGTTCTAGGATGTGTGGACGACCGCGCCGCTGCAGCAGGGCCGTCGCGTAGCGCCAAACTATGTGTGCAAGATGCAGGGGTGTTATACTGCTCCATATAATGCACAGCGTGAAAACTTTGTAAATGTAACGAAATGATTAATTTAAGGGGGATAGTTGCGCTCGTTAACTTTTTGTACTTTGAATCCAGCGAATTAGTACTTATTATGTTCTCTTCCAAATCGACCTAAGTTCACACACTATGTGTTTTCAACCGCTCAGACAACCACTTCCCCTAGCCTGATTAAGCGAAACTTCTGTTTAATTTTATCCTAATGACATCAATATACTGATAAGCACATTACAAATGAGCACAGAGGGTATACCATAATTAATATCAAAGTGGGCTCAACAGGTGGCCTTTATGGGGCAGGAGGGAGGCCCCTCCTGCCCCAACGAAGACAATATCTGTGAGGAAGAAACAATGAAAGAGGTACAAATGAAAAGACAAAAGAATAAGAGAAAAAATAGGAAGCAAAAACGACCCACAGGAGTGTAGGGCGGGATGAGAGAAGCGGATCGAGCCAGAGGGTGTTGGACCTGGAGTTTTTATAGCTCTCGGGGCGGGGTTTCGCGGCAGTGAATGGCGGAGAACGAGGATTACTGTGGTGGTGGTTATGCCACGTTTTCGCGCTTTTCCTACATAAACAATGTCTCACCCGTTGGCTTCCAGATGCTATCCAACCAGTGGCGTGAAGACCAGGGCAGAATCGAGCTGAAATTTGGTGACCTTAGGGTCACCAACTTTGGCAACACGAGGAGGCTACCTTTCTCCTCACAGGATGCTATTCAAAGGAGCCTACTGAGTAGCGCCCGCTTCAACGGGCTAGCAGATATGGAGGAACTTCGCATCGAACTCCTTGAGAAAGGAATAGCAGTCCCCTCGTGAACTCCGGACACTTGGTGAGTTTTTTCTTCTTTCGCCTCATTTTTGAAATCTATTCTATTTTATTTCGCCTAGTTATTACCGTTCTGTTTGTTGTTGTTTTCAATGAAGCTGTTTATTGGTAGAGTGCAGTAGTAGCAATAAGGTCACTGAATATAGCCTTATGCTGACAGTTAGATAATCGAAGATATGCGATTCCCTGAGCGGAGTGGCGCATTGGCGAGGTAGGCAAGGTAGGTGTAAAGTCTGTGGTTTATGGGTTAGCAATTAGCGGGCCCATTGGCGAGGTGTAAAACTATTGTTGTGCGCTATGTCCGATAAATTGCTCTGAGAGGTCGCGCCCGAGTGATGCGCTTAATCTTACGAGAAGTACGACAATTAATCTCAGGTCACCAGCTTTCGCTGACCTTGCTGCGCGCTATAGTCGCGGCTGTTCAAAAGTCCGCTGTAGCAATATTAATGGTTGTTTTCCGCTTTCGCTGACTGGCATCTGAGCATTTGTCGAGTGGGCCAGGTTGTAATGTTTTGGTGGTACCGAAAAATTTTAGGGCGGCCGAATGCTAACGAGTCCAAATAGTATGTGTGAAATTTGTCTATATTAATCTGGGGTCGGATCGCGGCTCGGAACCACGGCTCGGATTCACGGCTGGGATCATGGCTCGGAGATAGGAAATGCGTGAACTTCACGGCTTAGAAAATTTTAGCGCGCGGATACTTCGAAAGAAGAATAGAGGTAATCCTCGCGGTCTCGGAAAATATGGTATAGAGAACTACAATACAAGAGAATGGGAAGAAAGTTTTCAATTTCATCTATTTTTGGCACTCGTTCGCGTGGACTTTTATGAAATTACCCTTTATATAAAATAAATGGATGCAAATTATCTTAAATTATTTATATTTTCATTTTTTTAGACACTGCACTGCAAACATTTGGTGAGTAGAAAAAATCACTCACATTTCGATCGTTGTTGAGTCGATGGGCAAAGAGGACTTTGGGAGGGGGGAGGGGGGGGGGGGCAGAGGTATTGATTTCTTCCCGGAAAATAAAGGGAATAATGAGCGAGTAGGTGTAGAGGATGAAAGAAAGCATGTAGGAAAGAAAGCCGCTGTGGATAACGGCACACTCCTTACGTAGTATTGAACACGTCTCACCTCTGGAGGCTAGCACACCTTTATAACCGTGAAACCCACTTCAGAGCGTCTCATCACATTTTGGGCGCCAGCGCACACTTATCACAGCGATGGACTCGTCTCTCCCCCCCCCCC
>JARK01001411.1:166923-183195 GCA_000688135.1 Ancylostoma ceylanicum
ACGCCGGCGCAACCTTATCCCACCGTTGGACCCGTCTGCAGGTGTTTCACCACTTTTCGACGCCGGCGCACCCCCATCCCACCGTTGGACCCGTCTGCAGGCGTTTTCCCAATTTTCGACGCCGGTGCAACCTTCCCCCTCACCGTTAAACCCGTTCACAAGCGTTTCCCCAATTTTCGACGCCGGTGCAACCTTATCCCACCGTTGGACCCGTCTGCAGGTGTTTCACCGCTTTTCGACGCCGGCGCACCCCCNTTTTATGCATCTTAGGAATCCCATATATTCTTGGCACAATAAGATCCTTTTCTTTATAACTAATATTTAAGCCTTTTATTATTCTTTTGTGTATTCCTTTAACCTCTTCCTCCTGCAATGTAGTAGTGATATACGTGCTCCCTTCACTGTATGTTTCAGAGACAAGCGAAGGAAAAAGAAGGGCGGGAGAGAGGATGGATGAATGGAGTTGGGTCCCACGGTGTGATAAGGGTGCGCCAGCGCCCAAAGGTGGGTAAACGTCTGGAGGTGGGTCCCACGATGTGATGAGGGTGCACCGGCGCCCAAAGTGGGGAAACACCTGGAGCTGAGTACCATTTTGTGATAAGGGTGGGCCGGCGTCCAAAAGTCGAGAAACGCCTGGATAGGGAGAGGTGCGCCGTTACCCAGAAGTCTAGGAATATGCTGTCGATCCGGTCCGCTTCCATTGCTGAGTCGCGTCCCTCTGCGTCCAACTACATACAGTAAGTAAACGCTCACTAATAGAGTGCAGTAGTGCCTCTATCGTGTGCTAGCTTCTCTCTTCATCTGAATGTGGAGTAGGAAAAGTTAGTCGGCCTGTCTGCAGCCATGGAATGGGTGCTTTGACGCCGAGAAATGGGAAGATACGAAAACTAAAATACCTATGGGGTGAGGAGTGGATGACGTGGTGTGGAGAATGTGCCATACTAAAACAATGCGAGCGAAGCGAGCACCACAAGAGGCTGGTATTCATTACTCTGAACTTTCGCACCACGGTGGGCCACCATTATCCCATGTTTGATATTCGGCATGGCAACCATGGGCTAATGGAGGGGCCACCATGGGTTACCAATGGGCCCACCTTGGGCTAACAAGGGCGCTTCAAGGGGCAAACCGGAGGATTTCTGGTGACATATTGGGGGTCTTTTCCAATTGAGCATGCGTGCGCTTTGTGCGCAATTTCCTGCGCCGGAGCCTGCGCAGGCACCCAGGTGCTCGCGCAGGACCCTGCGCAGGCTCCCAACGGGCTTCGCGGTCACGCGCGGACATCCACATCCGCGATGCGTTCGCACGCGACCGCGTCCCAGGCATCTTGTCTGACCGTTCGCTGGGCCGCGGTTTACGCAGGGCCACAGTTGGCCAAACAAGTCCCGCAGGACTCGTCAGTTCTTCACCTAAGCGGATACGAGACTATGGCTTTCACACCCCGCAGTCGCCTTATATACGGTTTCTACCAGTATCAGCAGCTATTTAACAAGAATTTACATGGAAAAGTCGAACCGTGGGATAACGGTGGGCGAGTGGTGGGCAAATAGTGGTCTCACCGTGGGTTTTCCAAGCATGGTGTTTCCAAGCATGGGGGTCGTGGGATTGATAACAATGGTGGGCTAATGGTGGAGCAAGTGGGGGCGAACTCCGTCATCAGTGGACAAGCGAGAGATAACCCGAGGATAACGGCGGGCCCACCCTGGTACAAAAGTCCAGAGTGACTCGCAAATTAATGATTTAAATGGGATCACGACGTGGCGGAGATGATTTAGTTGTTTTCCCTATTCAAAGTTGCACCCTTCCATTTTTGTTTCCTTTTTTTGTTCAAATGTTTATCAAGAAATTTTTTCACCTGTTTCACTCTTTCCTGCCATGTTTGATTGTGGCGCACCTTATGGTGTAAAAAATGAATAAATAAATAAATAAGCTTTGAACGGTTCCTGCTGCGATGCCGCCAAGTTTTAGTTCGCAAAATAGAAGTTAGCAGAAAATTCTGTTTTGGCATTTTTCAATCCAATAAAAATAGAACAAGAATTTTGCGTAGATGTTGAGTTGTTTCTGAACAGACAAGGCCTTTCAAAAGGCAATGAAATTCACTACAAGTTGGTGTAACTTCTCACATCAGTTACTGTGATAACCGGAAATTTCCTGCATCGAAGATGATACGACGAAAAACTTGCATTATTATTGAACCAACCTAATATTAACTCGAAAGTTAAGCATTACTGTAAACTGCACCAACATTCTGGGTACACCTTCAAGAACATTCGAGAACTTCCATTTTATAATGAGCAGTCCTGGTCTTGTTTTGTTATATGTTACGTCAAATTCCACTTGCACCTCTTGTTTTTCTGCAATAAAATAACTTCCGAATCTAGAACAAGCCCTTAGGCATACTTCACAGCAACTTTGTCGTCGCGAACGTTCATTCCCAACAGCCAGCACTTCATTCAATGCAAATTATGGTGTAAGATTCAAGAACTTATGTATTTTCTCCCCATCATTTTCAGTTATTTTCTTCAAGCTGAAAAATATGCCATTGGCCCAATGGAATGCTGTAGCTTACCGGTTATCACGATCAGATTAATAGTCCTATTGTAAGTCCATCGTCTACCTCTTCGGATGCTCACAGCTATGCATGTGTACGAACCAGTGTCACTTTTTTCTAAAGTATGTCTATATTGTCAGATGAATTCTCGAAAATTTCCTAGTCCATTTATTTTGAATCCGTTCCTATCCGGAAACTGCATGCAGTCATTTAGAGGCTTCTTTCTCCTTGCAAGGTTGTTGCGATCATTAACCTGGGATGGGAGAAAATTGAGGTCTACCGTTATGGCGCCTTAGATGGCGAACAAAAATCATGATTTATAATAAACTCTGTGTGTGTTTGTGTGTGAAACGAAATTCAGGGGGCGTGGCCTAGAGCTCTACAGCGGGTCCACTGTTGCGGGAGGGGTGCGCCGGCGTCCAAAGTTGGGGAGACGGGTCCAGCGATATGATAAGGGTGCGCCGAAGTCCAAAAGTGGATGGGGAGTCGGGTCCAGCGATATGATAAGGGTGCGCCGGCGTCCAAATTGGGGGAGACGGGTCCACCGTTGTGATAAAGGTACGACGGCGTTCAAAGTGGGGGAGGTGGGTCTAGCGATATGATAAGGGTACGACGGCGTTCAAAGTGGGGGGAGTCGGCTCCGCCGTTGTGATAAGGGTACATCGGCGTCCACAAGTGGGTAAACGCCTGCGAACGGGTCGACAGATGGAGTTGCAGTGACTATTAAACCACCCGTGTCATTCTGCCCACATCACGTCCCCTTCTGCGTGTTCTACCTTCATTTGTGTCTGAGCACACCGCACCGTCCTCTTATATGTTCAAGCTAATTGTTATCAATGGATCACTCACAATAAACAAAGAATGATAAACCATTTCCCATGTTCATACCAGGTTGAATCGGTTACATATAGCTACAATTAGCTATTTCAGTCGAGAGAATGTTAAAATTGCTCTGAGAGATACAAATAGTTCTCTTTGATCAGTCCATTCTTTATGGGAGAGGCATCTAGGGGAAACGGAGTAAAAATTTGCATGATCATAATTGGGATGGATGCGAGGTGAAGTCATGCGAGCGAAGGGAGCATAAGGAAAGGTCTCAATGTCCGGCGTTAGCCGGACGGCCGGACTGGTAATGGAATTTCAAATATTAAATAATGAATAATGATTATTCAAAAACTATTAATGAAAATAAACCATAAAAATGAACTAATACAAGATTTTTATTTATTCCATAAAGCACATACTAGGTTGTAGGGAAAGTTCCCGCGGTTTTCAAAAGTGTGCCTTTCTTCAACTCCACATTGCCTTGCAGCGACCTATTTTCTATATGAATAAGGAGATCAGGTATGCGCAAGTCTATTATCACCATTCACTGTCAACTCCTGCACAACCCCTGCCAGGAAGATGGATTTTTTTTTTGAAACAGTACGTTTGCGGCCTTTCAGTATACGGCTTCAAATCTGTTGAATTAGCAACCTTATCCAGTCTTCTTATTAACGCTGTATTTGGGGACGGTGCAGTGACCGAATGTCCTGCGCAGGATTGGTCCACACTTTCGTGCAGGCGACTTAAACCTCAATGTTTCCTCATGGTCGGGACGCGCATCCGGAGTCGACAATAGTCGATTGTGGCAGTTGGTATATTCAGATCCAAAGCAAACTATGTGTGGAAGGACGCAAGCCTTGGATGTTCACCTTAGCACCATCGCCGGTCACTGCGTCGATTGGGAGAGTTAGAAATGTTATCATGTGTGATGATGATTTGACAGAACGTAACCTCCAGCGACGTGCTGAGGTGGCTATTGAATTGCCCTCGTACAGAAGCATAAAGAAATGGATGAAGCCCATCTTCACAGTAGCTGAGAAGAGGTGTCTGTGTGTCAACACTAAGGGCAGACCACCTTGGGTAGACAAGGATGAGCAGCATGAGCCGCAGCCAAATGCAGGTCTTCACCCTCTGGAGGTTATGATCAATGCTTGGTGTAATTACAAAGCCATTATATACTGCGAGGTACTGTCACGCTACACTGCCCTTACGGTATCTGCACCGGCAGTGACTGGATAGATTGGGCGCAAAATTGCAGGAAAGGATCCGAACTACGGCACGATCGGATTCCTGCACGGCAATGCTCGTCCGCTCACTAAGAACGCCTCTCCAGAAGCTACTTGGACAGAAAGTGACGACTTCACCACCGTATAGACCTAATCTTGCTCCAGAAGATCTCCAGCTTTTCTTGCCTCCTTCTAACACCTTTCAAGGGAAAGAGTGCGATGATGAGGGTGACTTGGACCGCTGGTTGAGCAACTTTTTCGAGTCAGTGCCAGTAAAGTTCCCGCCGAAGGAATCGAAACGCTTCCGAAAAAATGACAAAGAGTGATAGTACGTGATGATGATTTCTTCATTACTTTATGTGTTTTCCTATTTTCGAATAAATTGTGATGTTTCCAAAACCGCGAGAACTTTCCCTACAACGTATATAATTTCGAAAATTTGGTCACCCATTCTCAGGGGAGAGGATAACCATCCCCGGAACCATCCCAAACAAGAGTATGGGGTGAGGAGTGGCCGACGTGGTGTGGGGAGTGTCCCACACTGTAACAATGCGAGCGAAGCGAGCATCAAAAGAAGCGTGAGAGTCCAGCGTCACTCATGCGTGACGCTCTGCAGACCTGCAGACGACCATGCTGGTAAAACAGTGAAAAGGAGGTTGAACGCATTATAATAAAGATGAATATGATGTCTGGCATCAGCCGAGAATCCTTTTGCAGAAGCGTAATTTTCGACCGTTGCCCTATTTCGCAAAGAATGCTGATTTTATTGAGAGCAGAAGTGATGCGGGCTCAAAGCCTGCTAATGTCGAACGTTTCCAACGGAGTTCCAATCCAAGAGAGGCTCTAACGCTCGCCTCATGTTAGGAGTAGTTTGCCGCAAAGGTATCAATACAATCTCAAATGCAGCACACATGGAAATTTCTTGCTCGAGGCTCTGATCGTTTTGGATACTCAACAGTTGTCCCATTAAGTATAAGAAAGTTGCGCCGCCATAGACATCAGCATTCTCAAGATATGAGAAGATCGATTTAATTGTTGACGGCATAGGTGCGATAGTCCGAGCTACGGCTCAGACCCCCTCACTTTGGGAGGGGGGACAATTGACCCCCCTCACTGAACACTATTTCACCTACGGAACGAGACGAGCAGTCGGATAGAGGCAAAAACTTGGGAAGAGAAGGAAAAGAAAAGGCAGTTTAAAAATAGGGAAAATGGCAAATTAAACATAATTGAATTGAATAAAGATATAAATAGACGACTGATATATTATTGTATAAGGGAAAGATCACACTTAGCTAGGCAAAAGTTGTAGTGGCGCGCGCAGTATCAGATGGATTGCGCAATGTGACCATTGCAGCAGACAAGGAAAAGGGCCTGCGAAATTCTTCGTGAAGAGGAGCGAACTGGATATCGCCGAGGGTGTATGGTTGAACCCTCAGCCTAGTAGAGTTTTCAGGTTACAAGTGGGAAGCCATTGGTATCATGTCTGGGGAGAAATCTTTAAACAAATGACGGTATGAAAAACATGGCATGTATGCTTAGAAATTCAGTATTGGAATATTTATGAGCGGATCTCAATGACGATAGTCTATCACAACTTGCAAGGATTTCCTCTTTCTTCTCGCATATAACATGTGGCAGTTTATGCGAGAAGTACAAGCAAAAAGGTGGAAGCGGCACACTTTGAACGTTTTTATGAAATTTCTCTGGGTGTTTCGAAGAAGCCGGTGAGCTTTGTATAAGTGAGGCGAGAAGAAAGAATGCGCTATCTGCCCATGTATATGGGAAACTTTGTTATGGTTGAAAAAGAAGGGGGTGAGCCGGTATAATGGGGCATTCTCGTGCCCGTTGTTAGACAGTTGTCGCAATAGTGTGTGTTTTGGAGAGGGGGGGGGGTGAGCAGGGGTAGAGAATGCCTTAAACGCGGCACTCACGCTCAAAAAAGTTTTCCTGCGTTTCTGCTAATTTTGAAGCTGCCATCAAGTAGAGTGTAAATGCAGACGGAATCACTCCAAATCCTTCAGTTACTCGAGTAATTAAGCTCGGACGCATGTACAAAGGCGCTCACCATGCTCAACCCCGCCACATTCCTACTGATCGCGCGCGGCGGGCGCTGGCTGTATTTATCAGCTGATATGGCATCGATCAGGATTTTCCCATAGTGGAGATCCACCGCATCGTCGCGTCCACACAAACCTGCGGCGATAGATCTCGTCCTCGTGGGTTCATCCTGACAATATCCAACTTAGTATTCCTCAAAAACTTTGCCATTTCTGATGATTTCTTCTCTGTTATAGGCACAAGTAGATTCACCAGAGTAGGATTTCATGGAAAAATCGAGGTCGTTTTTGGGCGTGAGTGCTGTCATTAAGAAACGTGCTCACCCACCCTCGTCAGAAGCGAGCACGCAGCCACGTGGGATGGGATGGCGCTGATCAGTTGGAGGGTTGGAAGCGAAGAATACGGTTACCCTCGATTCCTTGATTCGTTTCCATAAAAAGGTGTTATAGACAGAAATAGTTGAAAAGCGCATGCAATTTCAGAGTCAAATTTTTTATATGTTGGCACGAAGATATGTTACTCAGTTGTGTACGTATAAGTGGACAATATCATTGTGATGTACCGAGGACTATCGTCAGCTCTGTATGTGGTGGCTGGTTCCACGTGTGGAGACAGTATCCTGGAGTATCTGCACCGGTGTGCGATGACCGATCGGTATCAAACGGTTTGGTGGAGCCGTTGAACAGTGGTTTTGCAATGATATCATCTCAGACATTCGAGCAGCACTAGTCTCGGTGGGCGAGGCCTGTTCCACCCATAAATCCGCCCATTCAGAAAAAGTGCAACAGTGTTGGAGATTTCAACACTGCTGTCAAGTTGATCAGCACTGCCAATCAGTTGCTGTGGGCCCAAAAATGGGATTTGGATCGAATTTCTGCGACAGCGCGCTGATGCAATTTCGGCGCGGCGCGCCACCGAACATCTTCTTGATGGATTTTTTTGTTTCTTTTTTGTTCCCTCGCACTCATTCAGCTTCTCCCTTTTCTTCTAACTCCTCCTTCTTCCCGCATTGTTTCTGTGCGCGCCTGTATCCGTTTCGATGCAATTTGACTCTCTACACGCGTGCAACTTCTCTCTTACGATTCTTTTCGTTTTTTTTTTTGTTCCTGTACACTCCTTCAGCCTTTCTCTCATCCTCTTTCTTTTCCCCTATCCTATTTAGCCGTTTTTATATTTCTATCTGGTTCTTTTCTGAAAGTTGACCATCCCTTCGCGCGCAACATTTCGCTCACGATTTCTTAAATTCTTTTTTGTTTCCTCCGTCTCTTCTCATCTCTCTCATCCTCTTCTGCCTTTAGCTGTTTTCGTGCGCGCATTCATCTGTTTTATCGCAATTATAATATCCCATAACGCGCGTTGGTTCGTTTCAGCGTGACTTGGCTATCTCTTGGCGGGCAACTTCCCTCTCAAAGATTCTTCTTATTTTTCTTGTTCTATCACTCTTCTTCAGTCACTTTCTTACCCTCTCTGACTTCCTCTTTTCTAATTGCTTGTTTTTATGCGCGATTTTAACCGTTTTCGTGCAATTTGACTGTCTCCTCGCGCGCAACTTCTCTCTCACTCTTCTTCTATTCTTTTTCAGGCTTTCCACATTTCTTCAGCCCCTTTCCCACCCTCTCTCACTTTCTCTTTCCTCGTTGTTTGTTTTTGTGCGCGATTTTATCCGTTTTTGTGCAATTTGACCATCTCCTTGAGCGCAACAACTCTCTCGCTGATTCTTTCTATTCTTTTTCTGGCTTTTCACAATTATTCAGTCTATTTCTTCCCCTTTCTTACTTCCACTTCCCTCCCACATTGTTCTTATGCGCCCGTGAACTTGCTTCGTTCTACTCCAATTGTTTTTATTTTGCCGCGCAACTTCTCGCTCATAAGAATTTTTCATTCTTTTCTGCTTCTTCTTTCTGATTTAGCTTCTTCTCCATCCTCCTTCCATTCCTACTCGATCTCACACTGCTTTCATGTGCGTGTTCGCTTGTGCTGTTGTGATCTGGCAACATTTTCAGGTGGATATCGTGTGGTGGAGCGAAAATGGACGACATCGAGGTCAAAATTTTGGTTATTGGGTTCGTCGACGACAGAACGAAGGCTTGGACATCATCAACAACATGTGGGTCTACAAATACGTTGAGATGAGTTTTTTGAGTTCTTATTTCAGGCGAAAACTCACTCCAACGTTTTTGAAGTATTTTTGCCGCAAGAAATTCTAACTTCTGTTCATTCGTTTTCTCTATCTCTCTATCTCTTCATCGCCTTTACCATCCGCATCCTTCTTCCTTGTTCATATGATGGTGAAATTTTGCGATCGTTAACTGTTATGACGAAATTTTCCGATCGAACTTGCTTTTCTTTTGAAAATTTCCTTTTGCTCGAATCCCACCCACTCATTTTGAATTATGTTGGTGCACGCCGTTTGTTTTTGATGTGCGCACTCTACTATTTTGTTGAAATAAAAAAGAAGGATGCGGATGATGCACCCTGCCTTTCCGTTCAACTTATCCTATGCGCGACGGACCACATCTTCATTGCAGTCGCTGAATTTTCAGGGATGTTGCTAGAAGATTCTGACTTGGAGCACATGCAATACTCCGCGGATTCGGGGAAATACATCTGTTCCTGCAGGAATTAATATCGAAATTATTGGAAGTTGCTTGCTACAAAATTCTCCTTTTCCCTCCATCTTGATTTGAGGAAAAAAATCGTTACTTTTTGCAATCATTCCTTCACAATCATCCCGGACCACTGAACTTCTTGCTTGATTAGTCATTTGAACATTGACGACTTTTTTGCTGCGAGCGCACATGATCATTTGGTGGGAACCACGTTATCCAGGCTGCAGTACATCTACTCGGGTCCGCCTCTTCCTTACGGCCGGTTCGTTATACTTTTGCGCTGTTTTTAGCGCCCTTTGGTATCCTTTGATTGCTTTGCTCTTCCAAACGTATCCTTCAGGCATTAATCAGTTGACGATCTCCTGACTATGCCTGATATTTGTATGTATTTTGCGTTTTTAGGAAAATTTTGGTGGGTTAATGAGTTTCCTCTTGGCCTCACTGCTCCATTGCCCAAAATTTCCTAAGTTGATTCTAAATTGCGAAGTTGTTTGTTTTTCGAATGTCTTGGGTTTCAAGAAAATTGAATTTTTTTTTTCGTTAGTCTGGCCCAGGATCAAGCGTGTGTTGATAAATTATCAAGAGGGGGTCGTAAAGGAGTGGGCAAAAGAGGGGGGAGGTCGTTAGAGAGTGTCATATTCCTTGACCATATTTGTACGCACGTCATACCAGTCCTNGAGTTAACAACATCAGGCTGTCACTCTTGGGCACGATTTCGCCTCAGTTGCCCATCCTCACGTCAGCATTCATCACCGATGGCACAAAGACAGCAATGACAACGAGAGTACAAGCTAATGTACTGACGCCACAAACACCGGCACAACTTCAATGTGCTTCTAAAGCCGACGCAATCACATTTCTCTGCCGATTCTCTTCAAGAACATGCTCTTGCTCTACAGGACCGTACAAAGCCACATGCACTTGTCCTGAAGGGAAGATGTCGAAATATCTACAACAAAACACCTTGTCCTTGGTGAGCAAAAACGTCATCATCGAGAAATATGATGACACTATCGCAGCCCGCACGCAAGTTGGATCTGCAATCAACGTCCAAGTAAACATGGAAAACGTTAGAGTCGCCTCAATACAGAATCAAGGAACATGCATCATCACGGCTTCCACTGTCGAAGGATGTTATTCATGCCTCGTTGGAGCCAAAATAACCGTCGTATGTTACTCAACGGAAGAACAAACAACAGCGGACATCACCTGTTACACGCAGCACCAAATTGCCACCTGCACAAAGAGAGGAAACTAACCGAGTTGACCTACCACTTCAACTCCCCGGAAGTATCAACGAGTTGCACCACCTCTTGCCCCGGAGGAGAGTCGAGTTTCCACCTAAGCGGCCTCCTCGACAGGATCAAGCGTGTGTTGATAAATTATCAAGAGGGGGTCGTAAAGGAGTGGGCAAAAGAGAGGGGGAGGTCGTTAGAGAGTGTCATATTCCTTGACCATATTTGTGCGCACGTCATACCAGTCCTGCCTATTACTAGAAGCCAACTGAAAGTTATTCTATGAAGCCTACCCAGCTGTGCTTTCCCCCCGAGTTACAGCTCTCTATGTTCAACAGGAAAGATTCAGCACGGGAATTAGTGAAGTGAGGTTTTCTCGATAAAAACGGCCTTTTTTACGTGTTGTTATCGACTAAATCGAACCAGAAGGAAGGACAACTGCAGAGAAGTGAAGCATATAGGCTGAAAGCGCAAACCTTCTACTGATTGAAACTGTAAAAAAGTTGGCAAGTCAGCTGACTAGATCTCTTGTTATTCATGTTCATTTACAACCATGCCTATGAGGGAGTCAAAATTTTCGGTGGAAATTTTGAAAGTTTACACTGCCATTTCCACCCAGTCCTGCGAGCCGGGAGAGAGCCACTCTGTGGAGCTCACTCAGCTCTAGTATAACTCAAAGTTTCAGCTCTCCATGTTTGAGAGAAGAGATTCAGCACAGGAATTACGGAGATGAGGTTTTGTCAATAAAAATGGCCTTTTTTCCATGTTTTTATCGACGGAGTTGAATCGCGGTCGAAGCAGCTGCGGAAAAACGAGCTATACAGCCCGAAGCGCAAACCTTCTACTATTAAAAATCTGAAGNAAAAAAGTCAGCTGACTAGATCTCTTGTTATTCATGTTCATTTACAACCATGCCTATGAGGGAGTCAAAATTTTCGGTGGAAATATTTGGAAGTTTGCACTGCCATGTCCACCCAGTCCTGCGAGCCGGGAGAGAGCCACTCTGTGGAGCTCACTCAGCTGTTGCATAACTCAAAGTTTCAGCTCTCCAAGTTTGAGAGGAGAGATTCAGCACAGGAGTTACGGAGATGAGGTTTTGTCGATAAAAATGGCCTTTTTTCCATGTTTTTATCGACGGAGTTGAATCGCGGTCGAAGCAGCTGCGGAAAAACGAGCTATACAGCCTGGAGCGCAAACCTTCTACTATTAAAAACCTGAAAAAAATTGGGACCAAAACGGGCCAGATCTTCTTATATTCGTGTCCGACTACAACCATGCCTCTGAACGAGTCTAAATTTTAGGCTGAAATTTTCGCACGTCCGTACTGAAAGTCCTACCCAGCCCTTCACCCCAATAAACAATTATTTCGTGCTTTACGGTCGATCATCTCGAATATACGACTAGCGCGTGTCATTTTACGCCATGCAAAAATTTTGGCCCCGGAGGGGATCGAACCTTGGACCATGCAGATGGTGTGTATCGATGTCTTTGCGGTGAATTTCAGGATAATCGCTTGAATAATTTAGAACATGCTAGCTCGGAACGAAATTTTCTTACTGCGCACATTTTTTACGTTCTGTAAAAAAATTGGCCGCAGAGAGTACCGAACACTTGACGATGTAGGCGGTGGCGAAGGTGGTAGGAGAGCTAAACGAACATTCTTCTATTTACAGGCGGTCTGGAAAGAATTGAGTTTTGCTGTTTTCTTGCTGTAGCAAGGACAATGGACCGTTGATCCCAAATAACAGCTTGTATGCGAGAAGGGGAGGGGGGTCGTACTTTTGCCGGCTGAAGGGGAGGGGGTCGTATTGGGGCTCACTTTTTATCATCACCACGCTTGACCCTGCTCCTCGACTATGTCAACGACTCACAACTTCAGAGAGAGAGATAGCAGTCAACAGCGAAATGACTATCGCCCAACCAAGTGATACATTTACAAACGTAACTCATTTGATATCCTCGTTTGTAAACAAATTCAATCTTTCTAATCTGAAATTCCTGTTAGTCTGCTTTATCCTTGCCTTGTTTTTGCCCTGTATTGATTCAATGACTTCCGCTTTGCGTGACAACTTTCGCTCAGCAGTCGAGAAGCAAACTTAATTGTCCGCGGGAGTTTATGTGACCGATAAAATAATCGCTTTCTTCAAATAACTTTCACTGTAGCATGGATTAGTCATTTTCTCAATTCAGCCGTTGTTTTGTCTGCAATCTATACGATGAGCCATTTTTACCTTAGTCATAACCCTAGCATACAGACATTGTTAAATTCCTGGAACCGTATATAATTTCCATGTGATTATTCATATTTGGTTCGCAGCAGCCCCCAAATAAAGCTTCAAGCAAGGATCAACAGCTAAAAATAAATCGATACCCTCATCCAAGACGGTTGTCATATTCGTGTTCAGCGTACAGAGTAACCCCAGTGGGCATGTCCTCGCCAGTCCCTGAGCAAAAGTAGCAAAAAATTAATAAAACCGATATAATCGATGAATCAATCAATAGTTCGAGGCGGAAAGTAGCCAATGACCTCCGCCGGCCCGTGATGGACCTGCATACAAAATTTCCGGATCTGTTCACTCTCCGCGATTTCTATTCGGAACATACACACATACAAACACACACACACACACTTCCACTTCTATATATACAGACCAGTCTGTTCGTCCGGCTAACGCCGGACTTCCAGACTTCTACTGATGCTCGCTTCGCTCGCGTACCTTAAACTATACAAAAAAAAACCCCCTGAAGAACTTTCGAGAGATACGAATCAATATTCACCCATGTAATGTCAACGAACCTGGAATTTGCTCAAATCCGTTTGCGTTGGCCTTCTCCCGTCTCCGCATAGTGACTCACCTTTGTTGGCCCTGCGTGCTATCAGTGTTTGAATGTAACCGATGCTTCGCAAATGACCATTTGGAATGACATATGTTTATCTGGCTGTTGTGGTAACTAAAGTGATAAGGGTCTACTGGTGTATATAAACAGGTAGGGGGGAGGTGGTCCATTTAGACAACACGAATGGAAATACAGAGTGGGGGAAGAAACAATGAGGAAGTAGGTGTAGGGAAGGAAGGGAAGCATGTGGGAGAGAAAGCCGCAATGAATACCGGCGCACTCCTCGTGTAGGATTAGATCCTGCTCCTGCACTTTTCCATTCTCCAGGCGATTCCACAGCTTTGAACGCCACCCGTGGACCCGTCTCTCGCGACTTTGGACGCCGACGCACCCTTATTATATCACCGGACCCGTCTCCCCCTACTTTAGACGCCGGCGCACCCTTATCACAACGATGGACTCGTCTCCCCATCTTGAGCGCTGGCGCACCCTTATCACAACGGTGGACACTTTGTGGCCAGCGCACCTTTATCACAGTGGGTGATCCCGTCTCCCCCACTTCGGGCACCGGTGCACCCCTATCACAGTGGGTGGTCCCGTCTAACCCACCTTGCGCGCCAGCGCACCCTTATCACAGCGACGGATCCGTCTCCAAGCGTCTATCCATAATTGGACGCCGGCGTAAACTTCCTAAGTTGCTGAACCCGTTGCCACTCCATCCTTCTCCCTAATCTCCTACCCACTACACTGCACCGCACCTCACTCATTCCTAACCATTTATATGATGTGGGTTGGGTCGGTAAACAACATGGAGATATGATTGGAGTGGGATAACCGCCCATACATACACATACAGACTAAGCGCGTTATTATAAGTCATGATATANCACTGGTACGGCAGCGTCAGTGAGGACGAGGTTCGAGGGGTTATCTAGGCTGCCTAAAACGAGAAGGACTATGATGACGATCTGTACCTTCAACGCACGGACACTTGCATCGGAGGCTTCCATCGAGGATCTGATGGTGCAGGCCAGGAAGATCAGGTACGACGTCATCGGACTGACCGAGACGAGGAGACACCGACCGCTGAACGCCACCTTCGATACTGGAGAAGAACTGTTCCTTGGAACCTGCGATAGTAGAGAAGTTGGTGGAGTTGGTGTCCTCGTCAACACGAACTTGGCCATGAAAATCGATTGTTTCGAACAACTGACGACCCGAATCGGACGTTTGCGACTGAGGAGATGTGGATCAATGCCGGCCCTGACAGTCTTCGTCGCCTACGCTCCAACATCCAGCTACGATGAAGACGAGATCGAGGCCTTCTATATGGACTTGGAGAAGTTCTACAGGGAAGACCACACATTCTACAAGGTCATCGTTGGCGACTTCAACGCCAAGATTGGCCCTCGAAGAACGCCTGAGGAACTTCACATCGGTACCCACGGCCTACAGTGGAACGAACAGGGAGAGAGGCTGTCCGAGTTTATCATGACGACGAGGACCATCCATGGTAACTCACAATTCCAGAAGCCAACCTCCCTACGATAGACGTGGGAGTCACCCGTGAAGAGTACCATAATGAAATTGACCACATCATCGTCAACCGAAGGTATTGCTTGACCGACGTCGGTGTTGTACCGAAGTTCTACACCGGATCAGACCATCGCCTCCTTCGCGCAAGATTCTTCTTATCGCGCAAAGGAGAGAAAGCCGCGAAGTACAAGAAGAGGAGTTCTAAACCAACCATCAACTGGGATCTCTTCACTACATTAGCCGGCTTTTGGGAAGATACCGTTGTCGACAACATCGATGAAGAATACGAACGGCTCATTCAGCATCTCCGCGATAGGGCGAAGAAAGCCGAGGGTTTGAGAACCACCAAGAGACGACTGTCTTATGAGACCTTCGAGCTGATACGCTAGCGTGGAGCAGCGAGAGCCGCAGGCAACTACCAGCTTACGTCCGAGCTCGCAAGACGGTGCAGAGAAGCGATAAAAGAAGACCTCAAGGAGAGACGAGCAGCAGTGTTGGCTGAAGCCGCAGAGGCAGGAAGAAGCATCCGCAACACCCGCCGAGACTTCGCCAACCGTAAGACCAAGATGACAGCCCTCCGACGCCCAGACGGAACGATCACATCATCTAAAAGGGTAATGGAGAAGGTCATCTACGACTTCTACTCGGACCTCTTCGACAGCCATGTCCACCTCCCTCCATACCATCTCAGTGAGGATGAATATGTCATCCCGTCGGTTCTCCCTTCCGAAGTCCGACATGCCATCAAGTCGGTGAAGAATCGTACAGCGCCCGGTCCCGACAGAACAGGATTCGACCCGAACATCTGAAGAATCTACCGACAGCTCTTGTGAACACACTTGCTAGACTCTTCACGCGGTACCTGTCGGAATGCAAGGTACCTAGCCAATGGAAGACCAGCAGAACCGTGCTGCTGTACAAGAAGGGAGACCCGCAGGATATTGGCAATTATCGCCCTATCTGCCTACTGTCCGTACTCTACAAACTCTTCACGCGAGTGATCCTCAACAGGATTGAAAGAACACCAGACGAAGGACAGCCATGCGAGCAAGCAGGGTTTCGGAAAGGATTCAGTACATGGACCATATACACACCATCACCAGGCTCATTGAAGTATCACGAGTGTACAAGATGCCTCTCTGTCTCACGTTCATCGATTTGAAGAAAGCCTTCGATACCGTTGAGACAGAAGCAGTCTTGGAAGGCCTGGGCAACCAGGGTGAACCGACTCAATACATCAGGATATTTCGTGAGCTCTATAGCAACTTCACGACCAGAATCTCGCCATTCTACGACGACATCACCATCGACGTCAGGAGAGGGGTTCGACAAGGCGACACTGTGTCGCCGAAACTATTTACCGCCACTCTCGAGGACGTTATGCGAAGATT
>JARK01001411.1:184430-194811 GCA_000688135.1 Ancylostoma ceylanicum
TACCGCCGGACCCGTCTCCCCCACTTTGGATGCCGGCGCACCCTTACCATACCGCCGGACCCGTCTTCCCCACTTTGGATGCCGGCGCACCCTTATCATAGCGCCGGACCCGTCTCCCACCAATTTGGACGCCGGCGTAAACTTATCATAGCGCCGGACACGTCTCCCCCACTTTGGCTGCCAGTGCACCCTTATCATAGCGCCGGACCCGTCTCCCACCAATTTGGACGCCGGCGTAACCTTATCATAGCGCCGGACCCGTCTCCCCCACTTTGGCTGCCAGTGCACCCTTATCATAGCGCCGGACCCGTCTCCCACCAATTTGGACGCCGGCGTAACCTTATCATAGCGCCGGACCCGTCTCCCCCACTTTGGACGCCGGCGTAACCTTATCATAGCGTCGGACCCCTCTCCCACCAATTTGGACGCCGGCGTAACCTTATCATAGCGCCGGACCCGTCTCCCCCACTTTGGACGCCGGCGTAACCTTATCATAGCGCCGGTCCCGTCTCCCCCACTTTGGACGCCAGCGTACCCTTATCATACCGCCGGACCCGTCTCCCCCCACTTTGGACGCCGGCATAACCTTATCATAGCGCGGGACGT
Source organism: Ancylostoma ceylanicum (assembly GCA_000688135.1). Lineage (NCBI taxonomy): Eukaryota > Metazoa > Nematoda > Chromadorea > Rhabditida > Ancylostomatidae > Ancylostoma > Ancylostoma ceylanicum. The sequence continues at coordinate 185,037 of JARK01001411.1, forward strand.
GTCCCCCCCNTGAGAGGGACAAATGGAAGGATTGCTGGCGCCCGCTCGGTTTACCCGACGATCAACGGGAGTCAAGGTGATCAAGGTGAATAAAATTTTTCACAAAATTTTCGTCCACTAGATCATCGGGAAATCTCAGAGTTGAGGGCAACACTGTAGCCAACAGTGCTGTCCTAGTAGGCCTACAGTGCTGGGCTGGCATTCATCATTGAGTTTACCCGCGGTAAGCCGTCTGATGGGTATAGTTTACCGATAATTTCTAATTCATCAAAAAGTTTACCCGATGACCGCTGGGTGAAACGTCGGGTGAAGTATATCTGCCTATAAGTGGCTGGTAATCTATACCCCCTATCGTCACCCGACACAAATGCGTGACCCGCGGTGAATTGTACGCTCCGCCAACAGGCGAATTAGAGCAGACTATTTAACGCAAGCACCTACATGAATTCTATGGACGAGAAAACAAGCTCAACAAGAGGCCGTTATGAGGAGGTCGTGGAGGGCAGTGCCTGTAATGGACAGCGGAAAATGTGAATATCTTAATAAGGGGATTTTGATTCAAAGTTTTGTTACAAATCTGCTTATTCGGAAGTGTTTCATTTGATGGTTCTCCTTTTGTAGGCTAAATGAGTTATTTGTTTTTCTGCCTGTAAAAGTTGTAGCATGGTTGAGGTTTCAATTTTTATTTCGCACCTGACTGACTTGTAGGTTGCGTTAGGAACTGCTGCTAAGTATACATTCCTTTGAAAATGACACAATTATTAAAACGAGGCTTTTTTTCATAATTTGAGCTCCCATAAATGAACTTTTGCTATTAGTAGCCTTTCATTACTTTCTTCATCCTCTCTGTCCCTCTTCTCACGTCTATTTATTTTATTGTTCGTTGCAGCAGTTGAGCCTGCTAATATTTCTTTTTCTGCTTGCGCAAACTGTTGATTAATGTTTCCGTGATGTTCGCCTGTTCCGTGCCGGCTTGTGCCTGCTCATTGTTTTCAATACAGTCTGTATATTTCTGGGTGTCCGATAGCCGCACCGCATGGCGCGCGCCGCGGCCCCCAGCTGTCTGCGTCCCAGCGGTCGGCTAGCTGATCGTCGATCGATGATGAACACCGGCAACCGCGTCGGGTGAGTTTCGTTTACGTTTATCATGGTTTTTCTTTTTACTTTTTGAATCAAATGTTTGTAGTTGTTATTGTTCATGATAATTCATGGTCCAGTAGCTCTCAGCCGACCCAGAAGCAAGCACGATATAAAAAAGAATTTGCAAAACAAAAGAAATGACGGGAACCTCCCAAAAAGCTCCTTCTCAAGAATAAAACCAAGTAAAATGTAGTGGTATGAGCTACTGGATATGGGAATATCATGAACAATAACGACTACAAACATTACAAACATTCGATTGAAAAAGTAGAAGGAAAAACCATGATAAACGTAAACGAAACTCACCCGATGGTAGTGAGCGGTGTTGGTCTGAAAAAAAACTTCCGATTTCATACGATAACGCCGCAATAGGTTTTTTGAACTCCTCGCACTCAAATCATGAAGTAGAGGGATTGCTTAATCGTACATAGCCTTGCTTATGCGAAGCTCGGACGAAGATTCCGCGCCACCGCCGCGGTTGTCGTGTGGTGCCGTAAACGCGTGCGTCTGAGCTACGACGACGATACGACTGGCCCTATTTTTCATCATATATACGCACACGCGTCAGTCACACGCATCTGGTATAATAGCCCTTGCCGCGGTGGCTGCGCGTACTTTTCAGCCTTTCATACATGTGCCGCGGCGGCAGCATCACGGCGGCAAAAGTGGGTGTACGGCAAAAATTGTCGCGAGGCGGCAAAATCCTCCACGACCATTCCTCAGACATTCGCTCGGGAGTCCCGCCTGACAAAACGCTTTCTTATCACTTTCGAGACAAAATCAGGAGCACCGGCGGGAGACATCACCTTGGTTTTGTTGCGGGATTTACCGGAGAATGGGTGCGGGTTTGTTAATGCCACGTTGTAACCCTTATCAAATGAGGGGTATAAGGGCCTCACCTGGCAAGTAGGCTTCAGTCTACTCTCCGCTTCTGCGGAGAGTGGAGTTCTACGGGACTCGACTGGCCTGCTGAGGCCCGGTTAAGACCGTGGCTCAGTGTGAAGGCCAGGCGAGATGCGTGGGAGGCCGTAGCGCTTGGCCGTGACGCGGATGCAAAATCCGCTAGTAGCGGCCGGCGCCGGCCCACGGTCCGCATACGCGTTGCGGATTTCACCGTACTTTTTTGTTTTCTTCCGTTTTTCAGTTTCGAGACAGAATCCGGTCTCCCGAATCATGACGCTGGTATCATTCTCGGGACAAAATTCGGTCTCCCGCCGGAGTTTGCGAGACAAAATCGAGATGTTGCGGGACAAAAGCTCAAAGTTTTTGATGACTCCCGCTCACTCTCGAGCGGGAGTCATCATTTTGTAGGGCGGAACTCCCGAGCGAATGTCTGAGATAGTCGCATGTGGAAGCTGGTAGATGAGACGTTCGCCGCCATCTTTTGCGTCTAACTGCTTGCTGATGTTGATCTATCAAGTACTGCCGCCAGTTGTCAACCGTTTTGTCACCGAGGAATACGTGGTACAGACGTTTCTTTTCGCGCACTTTAATTTTTAGTTAGTCCGTCCATAGCCATGTTTGCCTGTCAATTTTCCGGCGACCTTGTCTAGCTCGGGTTATTTTTTTCCGAGTTCAGTTTGGCCAGAGGCTCGGGTTATTTTTTTCGAGTTCAATTTGGCCAGAGGCTCGGGTGATTTTTTTCCGAGTTCAGCAACCGGCATTGAAAAGTGGGGAAACGCCTGCGAACGGGTCGGCAGATAGAGAAGAGGTGCGTCGGTGCAATGTAGCGAGAAAATGCTCTTAATCAGATCTATGTTTGTTTCAATTGTTCTTTGGCGCCTAAATACAGTGAGAGAATACCAATCGCCCAGCAGTGATTATGATACAACTCATGCCATACCATTCCACCCACATCACGTCCCCTCCTGCGTGTTCTACCCTCATTTGTACACCGCACCGTCCTCTTTTATGTGTTCAAGCTGATTGTTATTAATGGATCAGCCAAAACAAAGAATGATAAACCATTTTCCGTGTTCATCCCAGGTTAAGTCGGTTACATATAGCTGCAATTACCTATTTCACTCGAGAGAATGATCAAATTGCTCTGAAAGACGCAAGCAGTTTTCTTTGATCATTTTTCATGGGATAGGGCATCTAGGGGAAACGGAGAAAAATTTGGGTGACCGTAGTTCTACTAAGATGGATGCGCGGTGAAGACATGCGAGCGAAGCGAGCATAAGGAAAGGTCTGGAAGTCCGGCGTCAGCCGGACGGCCAGACTGGTGACTTATAATAATGCGCTTAGTCTGTATGTAAGTGTGTGTGTGAGTGTATATGTGTGTCAGAGCGTTACGAAATTCCCTGATTGGTCAGTGGTAGTGATTGCATACCGTATTCTTCTGATATCGACCATTTCTGAGAATGGAAACGGGTATGGTGAGGTGCAGTCGATTCGAGTAGTCGGGAAGAGAATGAGGACGGGCAACAGGGGCGCCAGCATCTAAGAGTGGGTAGGCGCAAGGAGGCGGCTCCGCCGTTGTGACAAAAGTACGCAGGCGTCCAAAGTGGGGGAGAGACGGGTCCACTGTTGTGATAAAGGTACGCCGGCGTCCAAATTGGGGGTGGGGGGGGACGGGTCCACCGTTGTGATAAGGGTACGCCGGCGTCCAAAGTGGTGGAAACGGGTCCACCGTTGTGATAAGGGAACGCCAGCGTCCAGAGTGGGGAGGCGCCTGCGAACGGGTCGACAGATAGAGAAGAGGTGCGCCGGTGCAAATTAGCTAGAAAATGTTCTTACTTAGGTCTATCTTTGTTCTAATTGTCCTCTTGCGCCTAAGTGAGAAACGACCAAATGCACGGGCTAAACATTGACTATTATTCCACCCTGTCTGCCCTTATCATGTCACCTCCTCCGTGTTCTACCCTCATCTGTGTCTGAGCACAACCCATCGACCCTTTTATATGTTCAAGCTGATTGTTATCAATGGACCACTTACGACAAACAAAGAATGATATACCATTTCCCCGTGTTCATTCCAAGTTGAATCGGTCACATATAGCTACAATTAGCTATTTCACTCAAGGGAATGGTAAAATTGCTCTGAAAAACGCAAGCAGTCCTCTTTGACCAGTCCACTTTTTATGGGGATGGCATTCAGGGGAAACGGAGCGAAAATTGATATGACCACATTGACTACTAGGGTGGATGCGAGGTAATCTCATGCGAGCGAAGCGAGCCTGAGGAGAAGTCTGGAAGTCCGGCGTCAGCCGGACGGCCAGACTGGTATTCATCAAGGACCAGAAAGCACTCGATACTGTTTGAACGTTGAAGCACTGCAAAATATGAACGCGGAATAACATTACCAGTGGAAGTGTTGTAGGACCAGTTTGGCAATGCTGGCAAGGGTGGGGTCCGACGTCATCATGGGGTAAGATTGCTAGACCTGTGCGAATGGAGAATTACCCCAGTTATTGGATAGCTTTGAGAAGAATGACACCCATCTAGACCATACCATTCACATGAAGCACTTTCTGTTCCATCGAAGTGATTGGTGTCATTAAGACCAAATATGTCTTCCTTGAACTTCGAAAATCGCTGTTGACCAACCGAGCAAAATGTCTGTTTCATACTTAGTGCAGGTCGTTTGGCCAGTTCTGATGGCCTTTCGAGCTTTAGCTGAATGCCAGAAAAGGCAGGTGTCGGTTGCGCTGTTTTTCATTGATTCCATTGCTCCACTTCGCAGACTTCAGTTCACCAAAAAAAAAAATGCTCGCAAAATTCTTGTAGAGGAAGATTAGCGCTTTCGAATCATATGTGACTTGTACTTAAAAGATAACAAATAGGTGGAGAAAAGTGCATCCGAAAAGAAGCGCAGGGACTTATGTTAACACCTAATACAGTGCGTTTCTTAATTATAGGACACCCCCGAATTTCCTACTCCCGGCTTTTCCTCTGACCATGGAGTTTTTTCTCTAGTACCATTGTGTTCAGCACCCGAAATAACCTTGGTACCCAATTTTTGAGCGCACGACAGCAACTCTGGTTTTTTAAAACTTTACTTTTCTCTTTCCGCACACTTCGCGGTCATGACACACCTTCAGATTCTAACAAGTTCATTTGCCGCACAACCGAACTCACGGAATTTCGATAATTTATTGAGCATCTATGAACCACACTGATTTCACACAGCCCGCCTTTCCTGCTCTTTAGAGGGAATCTGAGCACATCTGCGTCGATTGACATCAAACATACAAGACTGCCTATCTCAACTTCTCAGCCGCACATTGCTGACGGAGGTGCACTCAAAACTGGGTGCCAAGGACCCACTGTAGTCCTACTTTAGAAATACAGTCAGCACTAGTCATAGGCTACTCCGTTGGCTTTGCTAGGTGGCGATCCAACTAGGCAACACTCGTCCGACATCGAGGTTTTCCCATATTTTCTTATCAAAACATGAATCGGTGGCCATGAATCGGTCGCTCAGAATGTCGGAAATTGCTCGCTGGCATTTTCTGATTTCTTGCACTGTCAGACCATGTTCCAGTCTCTTACTGGCCAGGTCTACTTTCGCCGGGAAATGAACCCAAAAAAGCGACTGCAACCGCGAAAAAATTTCTTTTCCTGAAGGTCTTGACTGCCTTTCGTTATCACGTCAACCACTCTCCCATTTACCATAATTACGAAAGTCTAGTATATAGCCACCTCATTCATGACCAATCACAGTACTCGGAACGGAATTCGGTCACTTTATCGAGTGTGACATCTTGTCCCCTACATGTCATCAGTTACTGTCTACTTCGCGCAGAGCAGACACTTGAGCAAGCAGGGAACGGTGTCTAGTCTGGCAGCGTCGGACCTCAGAAAACTCCTCTGAGTAATACCCGTCATTTTGAACCTCCCATCCGCAGGTTTTAGTAAAGAAATATGGGAAAACCTCGATGTCGGGCGAGTGCTGCCTACTTGGATCACCACTTAGCAAAGCCAACGGAGCAGCTTGTGAATAGTGCTAACTGTATTTTTAAAGTAGGACTACAGTGGGTCCTTGTTAGCCAATTTTGAGCGCACCGCCATCAGCACTGAGCGGCTGAAAAATTGATATAGGCAGTTTTGCATGTTCGATGTCTATCGACGCATATGTCATCAGATTCCCTCTAAGGAGCAGAAGTAGCGGGCTGCATGAAATCAGTGTGATCCATAGATGCTCAATATATTATCGAAATTCCGTGAGTTCGATTGTGCGGCAAATAAACTTGTTAGAATATGAAGGTGTGTCATGACCGCGTAGTGTGCTGAAAGAGAAAAATGAAGTTTTGAAAAACAAGAATTGCTGCCATGAGCTCAAAAATTGGGTACCGAGGTTACTTTAGGTGCTGATCACAATGGTACTAAAGGGAAAATTCCATGGTCGGTGTCTGGTCTTCTTAATCCATCACTTCTAAATAGATGCTAGGAACATGGCGCTGCATGGCCTTATGTCCTTCCAAATACATGTCACAGCTTAACTTTTGGTAGTTAACGCAATTTGCATGCCAGACATCGTATTTCTTCCCCCAGGCACTCTAGAGTATTTTTTTCTGTTTCGACGTGGACTTCTTTCTAACCCTCAGTTTCATGTTTGCATTGCCTAACTAACTACTTCCCATCAAGAGACAACTGTTCATAGTTGTTTTTTTTGTTCTGTGTTCGTTCCTACTGCCTAATTTAGCGTTTTCGTTGGTGTGCCCTCGAGGCGCAATTAAATAAATAAATAAATAAATGGTCGGAGAAAAACCCGGGAGTGGGAAATTCAGGGGGTGTCCTATAATTATGAAACGCACTGTATTATACTAGACCCGACCTTTGTCTCTAATGAGAAATTTTTCAGATTATCCTCCATGTGTAGTAGGAGAGAAACAGATCAACAGATGCTCATCTGACTTGTGTTGTCAAAGTCGCACAGCTTCTGATTTTCCCGCACGCTTACTGATCAAAAACCAGAGATACCCTTCATGTATTAGGTTGCAGAGAAAGTTCTCGCGGTTTTTGAAACATAGCGTTATATTGAAAGGTTTAAAGGCAGCACTCACGGAAATCCTCACTTTTGAGGCGAGTCGTTCTCCGTGTGCTCGACTGCCAGACAATCACAATGCTAACTTGAACACAGAAAAGGGCGGCCTACCTGCCGAGATACTGTCGTGGACACGGATGCGAGCGTGGCCGTTTTGGTGTCCGCCACGCCAGCTAACGCTATTGACTTGGTATGCGACGCGCGTTCTAGCGCTGTGTATGGTGCAGTGTATGGAAAAGTATGCACTGTAGCGTATAAAATGCGCACAATCCACAGAATTCCGTGGCGTTTTTGCGCATATACCCTCAGCGAAAACTCGTCTGCGCTGTGGACGCACGGAAAACAGCGCCTTCATTCCTCGTCTTCCGGCGTGTTTCACGCTGTCCCATCACTGTCTATGAGTTCATCTTCCCTGAAAACCCCAAAACTCAGCGAGATCTTCAACACAAAAACTTCCGTGCATGCTGCGTGCTGCCTTTAAAGAATGAAAACACATTGAGAAATGAGAAAGTCAACATCACTTTTCATCGATTCTCCTCTGTTTTTGGGAAGCGATCATATTCCTTTGCCTTAAAACTCTTCTAGCTGTGACTCGAAAAAGCTTTCCCACCAGCAATTCAAGCCATCTTCATCATCGACCGCTTTCTCTTGCATGGTGTTGAAGAGCGCCGGGCAAAGATGGCGGTTTTTTGTCGCAATGTCAGTGCTGTACGGTGGACGTGGAATCACTTTCCATACCAAGTCGGGTAACTTCTGGCGAATCTCTCTTGCAATGTGCGGCCAAGCCTCCTCGTGCAGGAATCAGATCGGGCCGTGATTCGAACGTTTCTCTGCAAATTTCGCGATCAATCTATTCAGCCTTTGACAGAGTACAGGTCTGCTGTGATGGCAGCATCGCGTGGCAACAGCCCAAAGTTTATGTTGCCTTTGCAGTCCCTCCAAACATTGAGCATAACCGTATAGACTTGCCTTCGGCCGCAGCTCAGGCTGCTTATTCTTGTCAACCCAGTCTCACCGGCGCTCGATCTTGACGTAGAGACACTACCTCTCATCACTATTAGAGGTCCACAGAGTATTGGATATCCAGCCGTTGAGAGGGTACAGGGCGATGGACTTTAGCCAGGACTCTGTGCGCTTGTACGAAAACATTTCAGTAGCCACCTCTTCACGTCGCTAAAGATCGCTTCCGGTCAGATCGTCACCACCCACCTTGCCAACTCGTACACCTTCCCCATATGATGGTGGTGATCGGCGATGGTGGCAAACTCAACATTCAATATGACTGCAAACTGCTCCACTACACACGTATTTCACCGTTTTGGATTTCAATTCAGCAGCTGTCGATTGTCGGGTTCGAATGCACGCCCCGATTGTGCGGAGACATCAAAGGAAGTGTCCAGGCAAATTCATTGAGCTCGAGTGCTCATTCGATTATGAAAGCAGGTCGACTCTATAGGCATTTGCCAAAGTTTCAGCGAAAAAGTCCCAGAAATAAACGAGATATTCGCCCTAGACCCAGTACCCAAATCCATCTCCAGTGCCCAGCCCGCCCACTCGACGATTTCGTGAAGGCAGGTCAAATTCCGTCTGAGGTGGTCAAGACATGTTCTTTTGTCTGACAGTCTGGTCCCTCTCCATTCTGTTATGTTAGGGATGGCACTCTCCCCAACATGGGTCGGCTTGTTGAACGCGTGTTCTTGAGATTGACACGTATTGCAATCGATACCGGTCTGGAATTTCGACTATTGAGGAAAAAACTGGTCACTAGTAAAACTACCAACGAAAGGAGTAAAATGATGTTGTAAATGTCCCCCAGGAAGCTTTAGAGTTTATGATCAACAGTAATTAGCTGGGTTTTCCAAAATATAGGAGCTCGAGCAGCCTCACTGCCACCTTTTCATTCTTGTCCGGACAACTCGTCCACATCGTAAGTTTCATATCCCCTAAAAACCACAACTTTCGAATACTATACCAATACCAACGGGACTGATCCAATCTTGTACGGTGCGTTCGGGCCCATGCATTCCCCAATGATAGCGTTAATGCGACAACTGGATGCAGCTACTAATTCACCAGCTTCGACGTCACATAGTGAAAGACCCCAAAAGTACAGCTTTGAAAGTCCCATCTTTCTGGGAGGAACCGTGCAAAAGTTCGAGGTCAATGGTACCTATAAACTTGCACATATTCAATCTTCTTACGTATACACAAGATATATTGTTGCGTGGCAGTTTGCAAAGTAAAAAAACCCGCATTTTCGGGAACAACGAGAACTTTCTATACAATCTATTACTTGAAACATCGGAGAAATTTAACTTACACTTATACGAGAACTCACGTAGCAAGCTGCTTTCATTTTCCAAAGTGTCGGTAGATTGTTTCGTAGAATTTTTAGCCCACTACTACTGATTCATATCACACTGGCCTTTGAGGGTCTGGCATTGCATTAAGAACCGTGCTGTAATGTTCTCGATGCTGTGGTGGTTAGGCGGTAAGAAGGTAAGTGATAGATGGGTACCACTGATTCCTCTGCGTTTTCGATTTCCTATGTTTGAGTGGATGAAAAAAGAGAACTAGGCACTCATTTCAATCCAGTAAAATTTCCAAATCCGGAGCTACCAGTGGCGGACGCAGGGCGAGGGACGC
>JARK01001411.1:195239-211437 GCA_000688135.1 Ancylostoma ceylanicum
CCCCCCCCCTCCCGCCCACTTTCTGCTTCCGCCACTGGGAGCTACAGATTTTTTCCGTCAGAGAACTAGCGCTCTCCGAAATTTTCCGTTCTCCGTTTTACGCCCTCCGTTTTACGTCCTTTGTGACTTCTCGATTTTCATTTTGATCCCCACTCAGAGATTTGCCGCCGAGCGAGTTGTAGCCGGGCGGCAAGTGAGGTACGGCGGCACGTGGTTGCCGCCGAACGCTCGGCAAGTTTTGCCGCGCGCGACAAAAATGGTACCTGACATTCCTTGTCGCCGCTCGCTGGACGAGCTCGCGGGGAGCTCACCGCGGCAAAATACTATGAGTGACCCCTCGCGAGTTTTGCCGCGGCGAGCTCGCTTTGCGTAGCAGTTCGGTATGTTCTAACGTGGGCGACTCTCCCGGCGGCAAAACTCTGAGTGGGGCTCTACGGTTTTAAGGGAATTCCGATTTCGTTCCCGTACATCCTCAAGGTACACCCTCAGTGGAAAGAACACGCGATACCATAAACGCAAGCGTCTGCGTCTGAACTGCGTCAGTGATGCAATTAAACCGATTCCCCATCACATAAGGAGTGTATACTTCGGCGTGCGTCCAAGCAAACTGTTCAAATGCGATGGTTCCCGAGTGGATGCATGCGCAAACAGTGGTCGCGATGTGGTAGTTGGCGTTTTCCCTCGCGACGCGACGTCCCGGAGCGACGCCGCTGCCTGTTTATACTTTTTTTCTTGAAAAACAACGCGATGGGCCCGATTCGCTAGCAGGTGCGACGCGAAATCATCGCCTCGCGCCTGCTGGCAGAAGCGACGCGATGATTTCGCCGATGTCGGAACCTGAAGTAGGCTGTAGTTTCTTTGACTTTCTTGATGCTTTGCCCTAAAACTTACGGGACTAGACGACTTATCATAAGAACGCATAAGCGTTGACGTTTACGCCAAATCAAACTACGTGTGTAATTCTGCGTGTACGCTTTGGCATATTTGCGAACTTTGGCATGGCGCAACCGCGCGACGCGACGGCTTTGCTATCCGTCGTGCCGCGCGTGTTGTAGCCGTCGCCGCGACACCATCGCCTCGCGAAAAAGTGTAAACACTCCTATAGACGCACGTGCGTCGAGCGCTCTCATCTAGAATAAATTGTCCTCTTTTTGTTTCCATACGGAGCTCTTATCATTAGAGTTTCCGCAAGTATTCTCCATAGAAATGATCTTATTCTTCGCAAGTTTTCGTAAAAGCTCTCATCACTTCTTACCCTTTGTGGCAGACTTTGCTCTTGAAGACTCATGAGATTTTCCCCTTCATCACAAACCTATTTTTCCTTCATGGAACAGGTCAGGAATAAACAACTGTTTACTAACACAGCTGTTTTGGATTGATTTGTCAATTTATCGATTTTCCGAAAACGTGTACTATACGGTTTGCCAGTTATATTTAGCCGGTCTACATAATTACCCACGTTTGGTGCAAACCAATTTGTCTAGCTTTTTTATTAGTTCTCACTAGTACACGTTACTCGTACAAGTTACTACAGTGACGTGGTTCGTAACCATATTTGATGAACAAGAGTCAAGCTCCCCAGCTCCATCGCCATCTCTCTGCTACTGAGTTATTAACAGACCTTCTTTCACAATGATTCTCATCGCCAGCAATCTCTGAGTCATTTCAGTGCCCCAGCTCAGAAGGTCGACGCTTCTGGACAAAGATGGGAGTTAAAAACTTCGTAGTTGTTGAACTAGGTATAGCGTGATGGTCAAGTTATGTCCGTATGTCCCTATTCACAACGCTAGATTCCTTGGCGAGAAAAGAATCGACGCAGGTGTAGACACCGACCCTAAACTTGTTACCGCACCTAATTTTACTTCTGACCTAGCAACGTGTGAAAGGTCGATAAAGTTGTGCGTTTTTACGAATAGTGACAGCAGCGTTTTTCATAAAGCAAGAAAATCACTCCCTGGCAATCTTTAACTAGCTGAACAGCAGAATATAGTTGGTGAACATACAAATCTAAAGAAATTGAAAGAACCTATATGACAACCTAATGCTTCTTTCTCCCATTGATTGCGCTCGTATTCGGACAATTTCCATCCGATAAAGGGCGTTCTCTGAAAATGCTCATGATATTTCTATCCGAAGTCACATGTGCTGGTCGAAAAGATCACCTTTGGATTTTCGTTCATAACTTCCTTCTGAGTGATGTTAAAAATTGTAGATTTGAAAATGGTACTATTCACTGGGAAGGGAAAGAGGTAAATAATATCCCACTGATTTTGCTATTTTTTGAGGTTTTTTTTTTCTACTCAGAAGGGTCGAAGTCCGAACTATTCACATTCACTTACTGTGTCACCTACAACAAAGGAATTTTCACCAAAATCAAAATGTCACAACAAATGGATTTCTATCCAATAGAATATGAGTGCGTTGTGCCGGTATCCTGACTTCCTTGGAGCTCAACTGAGAACACCTTGGAATTAACATCCTTCGACAGTATTAGTCATTGTACATGAATGTGTACGCATACTTCAGACATTTTATTCGACCAAGTGAAATCGAGTCGAGTTCCGAACATTTTTACTTTCGAGTGTCTCGAATTATCGACTATTCAAAAAAGCCCAATAATTGAGTTATTCGAAATATCGGCAATTCAAAAGCTCTCAAAATCGAGTTGCTCGAAATATCGACTAATCAAAGGAAGCGGCTCTTCGACTATTCGTCGAATAACTCAGTATATTTGTTCTCCTCAGACATTTGCTCGGGAGTCCCACCCGACAAAACGCTTTCTTCTCACTTTCGGGACAAAATCAGGAGCACCGGCGGGAGACATACTTTTGGTTTTGTTGCGGGATTAACCGGAGAATGGTGCGGGTTTGTTTCTGCCACGTGGTAACCCTTATCAAATGAGGGGTATATGAGGGGCCTCACTTTGCGGGTAGGTTTCAATCTACTCTCCGCTTCTGCGGAGAGTGGAGTCCTACGGGACTCGTCTGGCCTGCCGAGGCCCGGTTAAGACCGAGGCCCAGTGTGAAGACCAGGTGAGATGCGTGGGAGACGCGGATGCGAAATCCGAACAAAATCGGGATGTTGCGGGACAAAAACTAGCTGTTTTTGATGACTCACCCTTGAGCGGGAGTCATTATTTTGTCAGGCGGGACTCCCGAGCGAATGTCTCAGTAGTTTTTGTCCCGCAACATGCCGATTTTGTCTCGCAAGCTGCGGCGGGAGACCTGATTTTGTTCCGAAAATGTTACCAGTATCATGGTGTGGGGAGACCGGATTTTGTCCCGAAACTGAAAAACGGAAGAAAACAAAAATGCACGGTGACCGCAACGCGAATGCGGTCCGCGGGCCGACGCCGCCCGCTACTAGCGGTTTTCGCATCCGCGTCACGGCCGAGCGCGACATCCTCCCACGCATCTCGCATGGTCTTCACACTGAGCCACGGTCTTAACCGGGCCTCAGCAGGCCAGTCGAGTCCCGTAGGACTCCACTCTCCGCAGAAGCGGAGAGTAGACTGAAGCCTACCTGCCAGGTGAGGCCCTTATACCCCTCATTTGATAAGGGTTACAACGTGGCATTAACAAACCCGCACCCATTCTCCGGTAAATCCCGCAACAAAACCAAGGTGATGTCTCCCGCCGGTGCTCCTGATTTTGTCTCGAAAGTGATAAGAAAGCGTTTTGTCAGGCGGGACTCCCGAGCGAATGTCTGAGTCCCTATAGATTGATCAAACAACATGCGAAAGGACAGCAGAAGCGGAAATAAGCAAGTTGCCCGTGGATCAGTATATCATCAGAACATTCCCCCAAGGCTCTGTTGAGCTTCTCGGGAAACAAACTGCGCTTCAGATTTAAGTGTAAGATTGGCTTCCAGAATCCTCCAACACTATGGTCAATGCATTCAATGGCGGTTATGAGGAAGCTGATGATAAAGTTGGCAAGAGTACGAGTACGTTTGTAACTGAGTACGCATTCAGTTTTGAATGAATTCTTAGCTAAGCAAGTGTATCGCCGGTATTTTATAGCTCAAACAGGAAATATCGTAATTTCGAAACATTCGATACTTAATTTTTTCGCCTACTTCATTTTGTTTGAAAGTGGACATTCACCATGATAGTTAATCTTCTCTCCATGCCCTACTAGAAAACCTTGGTGAGACGTGATGATGAGGTGGTGATATCCAAGACGAATTCCTCTTTGGAACATCTGAGTCATCTGAACATCCACTGCATATCTGTCTTAGAGATCAATGCCAAACGTTATCAATTTTGTATTCCCTGGTGTTTGTTGGCGAGACATCTGGCAAGAGAATATGTTTGGCAAGGCAGTTTACGGGATAAAATTTTGCATGGCAATACATTTCACACTCTGAAGCGAAAATTCTGGGTATTCGACTGCGTTTTGGTAGTGAGCGCATTTGTTTATACGCCAAATTTCTAGGCGTTGGTATGACGAAAAATGCCCTTCCCAAGCAAGGATGCCTAGAGCGCTGTTTTGGCCCTGCGCAACTGGGCATCTGTCGTCTCTCAATCATGCGATTTTGTGGCTAAAGCCCTGTTGACAGGATAGAAAACCCAATACAACCTCGAAAAATATCTACGGTGCGCTCATTTACACCTAAATGCATAAAAGAACTGGGGAAACTGGACAGTGCTGCCAAAAAAAAAATGCCGAAATTTGGAACATAGCCCATAGGAACAAGTTTCGCTTGAGAGAGACTAGGATTTTCGCTTCAGAGCAGGAGAATGAGTGAAGAGCCTCTTTGCCAGTTCAAAAGGCAAGAGAATGTGTTGACAGGACATTTTACGGGTGTTTGGGTATACAAAAGGCAAGTTTTGCATGGCAATACAAAATGCAAGGTTTGCGTGGCGATACATTTTAAGGGTTCGTATCAGGGCTGTGCGTTACTAACGTAACGAATTAACGCATTAACGCGTAACGGCCATTTTTTGGCCTAACGTAACGAATTACAAAGAATTTATGGTAAAAATTGTGAAGCAAAATAACCCAACTCTGCACCAAGGGCATCTCTACCATCTATCCTCTGTATATTTCGGGGTGTCGTGCGGGCGCACGCCCGCCATGACGCGAGCTGGCGATCGATACCCATCTATTGTCTGCTGGAGCGCTGCCAGCAGTACTCCACACGTCATGCCACGTGGTGCACTCGTAAGCCACCCCGAAATATACACATTATATCTTTCTCAGTTGTCTAACGATTGCTTATGTTCGTTTCTCTGTGTATTGAAGAGGAAAAATCATTTCTAATCATCTTTTCAATCATCAGCCATCATGTTTCCATCTTGCAATGCCGTACAGTCAGAGCCAGAAGTAAACATTCTCAATACTTACTTGGATTTTTGTTGAATTTACAGCTTACTTGCTCTGAATATCAGTTAGAGATCTCTATTGCTTGTTACATTTGAAGAAAATTATCAAAATATTCACAAGTCCGTCGTCTAACGAATTAACGGATTAACGCATTAACGCGTAACGGCCATTTTTGGCCTAACGTAACTAATTAACGGATTAACGGAATGCGAAATTTTTCTAACGCACAGCCCTGGTTAGTATGTTCGTTTCATTCTTATCGTTAGATGGTGGTTCAATCACCATCGGTATCCTCTCGGATGGTGCAGTTGGTAAGACAGCGGGCTCCTAATATCAGAATCACGGTACGACTCTCGGTGTTATCAAAATTTTTGAGGGTTCAAGTTTGTTTGGCGATACAAAAGGCAAGGTTCGGGTGGCGATACATTTGGCAAGAGAATGTGTTTGGCAAAACAGCTTACGGGACTTCTTGTTTGGTAATACATTTGACGGCCTTCATTTGCCTGACTAGTTAGGAAGCTCGTCTGCGAGGTTGCCAAGTAAATTTCGCCAAATGTATCGGCATTCAACATCGGAATTGAACTCCGATTTAACCATTCAGAATAATTGTCTAACCTTTATGTTGGATTGCATGAGTTTCATGATTGATTGAGCATGTGCAATACGACAACTACTGTGGGTGTATGTATGTGTGCATATGTATATATGTGTATGTATGTGTGTATGGGTGTGTGTGTTTGTGTGTGTGAAATAGAAATCGCGGAGATTAACGATTGGGGCCTAACTTTGCACACTTACTCAGACAAAAATGTCAGGTTATTGACCGTATCGATTTTTATTTTCGCAGAGAGCTTGGCATAGCAGTACGATTTGGATTTTTTCAACATGCTGAACATAGTAATAACAGCTATAGATGTGTACTTTTCTCGCTTGCAGGGGGGGGGGGGTAAGAGAGTGCCTACTAGGACAGTCGAACACGCTGAACAGCTGAATGCGAATACGATACCTTGGATAAAATTTTGTTTAAAAAAATTGTTAACCTTCCGCCCACGGACAGCTCAAAAAGGGTGCCTTAGGCTCCGATAACATGCTGATCATCCAAATTATGGACATAATAATGAATGTATCAGCAGTAGTAATTGTCGTCACCACTGTGAAATAGAAAAGGTAGTAGAACACCCAAGCTTAGTCGGATATGTTATCTATTCCTCATTAAATTTACAGGTATTACACGTGACAATTAACATAGAATGTCAGTGAAATGTTGCAGTACAAAAGAAATACGTCGGCAGTACACCGTTTTGACAGATTTTTAATTCGCACGTAACAGAATGGGAATACGATTGCGGAGGGGTCACATCACTATAGAGTAAAACTCATCTGTTTGTGTGTTTGTTGGTTATCGCTTATATCTCACGATCCATCCGACAGACACACATGAAACCTATACCGTTCGACTCAGAATTGTGCCCCGCAGTGCAATGTCAGATCTTTTGCCGTTTTCCAGAAGTCGGTTTTATCGATTTTTGGCCCCCTATCCCCATCACTATAGAGTAAAACTCATCTGTTTGTGTGTTTGTTGGTTATCGCTTATATCTCACGATCCAACCGACAAACACACATGAAACCTATACCGTTCGACTCAGAATTGTGCCCCGCAGTGCAATGTCAGGGTCTTTTGCCGTTTTTCCAGAAATCGGTTTTATCGATTTTTGGCCCCCTATCCCCATCACAATAGAGTAAAACTCATCTGTTTGTGTGTTTGTTGGTTATTGCTTATATCTCACGATCCAACCGACAGACACATGAAACATAGGTTTTATGTGCAAATGTCTATGAATCGTCTATCACACAAAAAGCGGATGTTTCTCCATTTTTTATTCTTTTGCTTATTCGAATATAAGTTGCTATCAGCGGTTAAATTCTCAGGGTTCTGGCTGTGGTCAAGAAAGCGTTTTCGAAAGGGTTGAAGTTTCTATGCGGAAGCGATTACCAACACTCAATTTGATTACATCCCTACAAGTGCTCCGACTCGCCTTCGGCGAGCCTCGCAACTGTCGGCCAGAGATGAGCGGAAGTCAGATTCGAAAAATCGGAAGTCGGAAGTCGGAAGCCCCAAAATAGACCGGAATATCGGAAGTGCCGGAAGTCGGAAGTCGGAAGTACAGATAGTCCAGTATGTGTATATATCAGGTTGTTGCGAAATTAATTGCCGATATAGACAGTCCAGTTCAAAATGCTGTAACTCTGTTCAAACTCAACTATATTTATCAAAATAAAATCCATCAGATTCTACACATCTCTGCCAACGATCCGGTAATTCATTTATACCTTTACGATAGAAACTGAGATCACAAGATTTTAAGAACTCTCGGAAGGCAATTTCAACATGCTACGAATCAGGAAACTGCTGCTGACGCAGGTTTGCTTCGAGAGCCCGGAAAAAGTGATAGTCGGTAGGGGAGAGGTCTGGAGAGTAAGGTGGGTAAGGGAGAACCTCGATGCCTAACTGCGTCAGTTTTTGCCGGGTGAGTTTTGAAGTGTGAGGCCTAGCGTTATCCTGGAGCAGGACAGGCCCACCTCTGTGTACCACTGCCGGCCACATTTGTCGCAACTTTTCATACATCAGGTCTAAGTCACAACAGTAAGGCTCTTATGTAACAGCCTGACCAGGTTGCAGAAGGCTATAATGAAGAACACCCTTACAACACCACCAAACTGTCAACATAACCTTTCTAGGGTGAAGATCTGGTTCAGGGAAGCTTGGAGGGGTAGAGAACTTGTCTACCCATACATAACCACGCTTCTTATTATCAAATAGGAGCCATTTTCCATCTACAGTTACTAAATGGTCAAGAAATGGCTTGTTTTTCTGGCGAACGAGGAGGTTAGAACAGATCTCGAAGCGGGTGGATTGCCGGTCATCGGTCAGATCATGGGGTGTCCACTTTTGCTATTTTTCTCACCATGCAAATGGAGGCCAAATGTTTTGAAACTGTAGCATAGTGAACCCCAAGGCCTGCCGCCAACGTACGAGTAGTAGTATNCCCGTACATAACCACGTTTCTTATTATCGAATAGGAGCCATTTTTCATCTACAGTTAATAAACGGTGAAGAAATGGCTCGTTTTCGGCGAACGAGGAGGTTAGAACAGATCTCGTAGCGGGTGGATTGCTGGTCAGCGGTCAGATCATGGGGTGTCCACTTTTGCATTTTTCTCACCATGCCAATGGAGGCCAAATGTTTTGAAACTGTAGCATAGTGAACCCCCAGGCCTGCCGCCAACGTACGAGTAGTAGTATCGGGTTTCGTTTCCACCGCTGCTCTCAGTGCTTGATCGTCCAGCGACATCCTTCGACCACGACCGGGTTTATCTTCGAGATCAAAATCGCCGGAAGAGAATTTTGCGAATCAGCACCTTACTGTCCTTTTGGAAGGAGAGTCCGTGCCAAAAGCAAGCGCTATATTACGGGCTGCTTCCGCTGCAGAATGCTGAGTTTGAACTCGTACAACATGATCACTCGAAAATCGCGTCGGCTCACCATTTTTCGCGACCCTATAAAAAAGTCCAGGGAAGAGCTAGCCAAATTATTGAAGAAGCATCTGAAAGAGCAGAACAAACCCTACCAGCGGCTAGCACAATTTGGCTTGAAGTTGTTGAATTGAGCAAGAAAAAAGTTTTTTTTCAAACATATCGTGAAACTGCAATTATTTTCGCAACAACCTAATATTTTGAAACAAGTTATTTGCAGCAAAATGGAAGGTATTCGAATTCTGCAGCGCTATTCTGTTTGTCCCTAAACAATTCCCATGCTGGTGCGCCAAAATTGAAGAATTTCCTTTGATTGTTCCAAAAATAGGGGGTCCGAACTATGGGCGGCGAAGGGGGACCCGACGGCCAAAACGGCACGACCGGGCCACCCGACTGCCTAATTTGTGGGCGTAGCCAGTTACCGGGTGACCCGAGGGGATTAAACGAACCACCGGGCGTCCCGAGAGGAATGCATGAAGCATCGGACGACCCGAGGGCATGATAGTGAACCACTGGCCGACCCGAGGAAATGCTGCAGAATTAGCGGGTGACCCGAGGACTATTCATGCCGGAGTTGGCCCACGTAAAGAAGACATCTTCAATCAGGCGTTAGGAAACAGAGATGTTATGCGAAGGCGACGAAAAGGTTGTGGCATAGAATATATTCCAAAGACAGAACAGAAAGTAGCATTTCCATTCCTTCAGTAATGTTTTTCTAAATATTTGTAGATAAAAAAACTGGTGGACGTTCTCACGCCTCTAGGCAATTTTGCAATTAATTCGGGCAACCGGGGGACAACAGCACTTATTTACAGCAGTTCATTGAAAGTTTTTGAAAGGAAACTTTTGTGGAGGTACACCATTCAAGTTTTTCGGAACGAAAGAGCCAAGAGCAAATTCTACATTTGCCTGCGAAATTTGAGCAAGAACAAGGCATATTGTGATAAAACTTTCGAAGCCTTTGAAATACAAAAAAAACGAAAGTGGTTCTAAATGAAGGTATAGGGGCCTTCAGTTTAGTGGTCCGAAGCCGATCGCTGTGCTGCATCGGATTCCTCTCTGCTCTCTAATTGTGTGCGAATCCATGTTTTTCACTGACATCACCGTTCGCATTCTCGATCGCTCCGTTGGTATGGGACGATATGAAAATCCGCACCACTGGCTGCTCCTGTACGTACAGTCAACGGGAAGGTAAAATGGTCACGACAAGTCTTGACTGTCACTTAGGAGTAATTGTAATTTAATTAGTTAATTTTAAAAAATGTAATCAGTTGTGTTAATTTAATTGTAAGTCAATAGTGGAGTAATTGCTCCAGAAGTTCTAAATGAGGAATTTTACCCGTTGAACCGCGATGGATCCGCATTAAACAGATCCCTGTGACGGACCACCAAATCTGGCGAGGCGGCCCTCAACATTCTCGGTATTTGCCAGAGAGGTGCTGACAAAAATTAGATCAGAAGGCCGTGGTGTGAGGACGCGCATGGTCGAGTAGATAAGAAAGCGGACTTGCAAGACGAAGTTCGAACAGAGGGGTAGGTCCGAATCCCAAAGTCTGCTGTGACGAAGCTGAGGATAAGAGCCAGAAAGTTTGCATTTTTCTTCTCACGCACTCTAGGGTAGAAATCTTGTTCGCACGAAGCAGTCACAAGCACAGTATGCGCAGTTAAGGCTGATTCTGATTTTCAACCATTACTTGTTAACTTTGATGAGCGGGTGACCCGACGGCGAATACCACGCGACCCGAGGATAACGCGTCGAGTCACCCTGTAATCGCCGTCGGGTAACCGTCTGTTATTGCCTGAGTAGTTCCCTGTTTACATCAGTGGAATGTTTTGTTAGCGGATTTTTCCGCTCTAAACGCGACCGAAGTATGAACACCCAAGCGGAGATAATTCCAAGCGCACCGTCTGTTCTACCTGTCGATATGCATCTCTCCTTTACCAGCCGCTCTCTCCGTCGCTCGAGTATGAATGCAGTCTTAGACCCTGCATCTAACGTTCTCGACTGGAGTTATGCTCTTCTTATTTTTTATCCAGGTACAATCAAACTCCGGCTAACGAAATGTGTGACAAATTTTATTTATCGATCTCTACACTTGGAACAAGAGTGAATCTCCCAAGTACTGCTTTGATTTCACGTCGACTAAATCGTTGTTTCGATTTCTGAAGTCATTTCACAATGTTCGATAACTTTTTTCCTTATGAACCGTTATGCTGCAGGTTTCGATTGGAGGTGATGTTACGAGAGTGGACACCATGACTTCTGACTGGGTTGGGCATCGTTTACTGCTGGTGTCAGGGCAGGTGCTGTACCAACTACCTCTGGATGCGTTCCAAACAACATCGCTGCTCACTCCCAAGAAGCTCATCGAGCTTTCCATGGGTGCAACAGATGCAAAACAACTCACCTTCGATCCCTTCAAAAAGTGATTAAGAAATTCGGCTCGTTTTGTGTGTTGCTGGTCAATTTTGTTTTGTCGTTTCAGTACCGCTTATTTATTAACACGGAATGGTTCGTTGTTTTCTCTGAACCTCGCGCACGCGCACGGGGTGAACTTGGCTCTGGCTGTTCCTTGCCTCACTAGTAAGACAGTGACGTGGATAATGACAGGTATTTTCTAATGATAAGACCCTTTACCGCCAACAGCGGAAGTTAATTTTTCGTGCCACTTCCATTGAAGAATTCGCATGGAATCGAGCTTCTTCTCCCAAAATCCACGCGTTGACATGGAATGGCTTGACGGTGATAGATGTCGAGGAGAACAACAAATGCAACGATATCAACATCGACTGGGAAAAGTTTGGAGGTGCTCTCAACCGTTATTTTCCATGGGCTTCGTCCATAGAAAGGCAGAAACCTACAAATTTCAAGTAACTTTTTCCCGCGCGAGGAGTTCTGCAGCAATGAGGGCGCTGAATAGCAGTGGTATCATAGCGGTCCTCCCGCTTGGACACTACCACCCTTTCTTAATACTCCCTAACCTTCTTGTATGGCCCTCGAGGTTTGCAGAGGGTGCGGGTTCACCGATGGTGTATAGGGTCTCATTGATGCTGAAAACGGCAGGATATCGTTCCCCGTATGAGACGGGTGCGCGAGCGCCCAGTACTGCGGAAAACGCTGAGATATGAGATTACCAATGGAGGAGGGTTTTGCTCTCTGGCAGCAGTGGCGGACGCAGAGGGGGAGGGCCCCCCCCCCCGCGAGAATGGATCGCCAAATTTTTGAAATTACTTCATAATACAAATAAAAATCTTGTATTAGTTTATTTTTATTCTTTTATTTTTATTATTTTTTTAAATATTGATTATTTATTATTTATTATTGAAATTAATATTTTTATTAATTTTATTTTCCGTCTGGGTCCCCAAAACGGCGGAGACCCCAATTTTTTCTCACGCCCCAACTCCCGCCCACTTTCTGGGTCCGCCACTGTGTGGCAGTAGTATGAAGAACACCAAGGATATGTCTTACCGGAACAGAAAGGCATCAGTGCTTTAAAAAACAAGGATATGTGCCCAGTGGAGGAGAAAGGTGAGACAGCGCTCACCAGGGAAGGAGGGGGTCCAGCAATTCGTAATGAGGTGTACGTCAACAGATGCAGCTTTTGATGCTGATTACGAATCTGGTTTCCTTATCTGCTGCGGTGCCCTCTGTGAAGAGTTACAGCGGTTTTCCTACACAGCTCTGCAGCGCGGCACTTTTCAAAGATGTCTGAAGCGCCTGGTTCAGGTGAGTTGTGGCGCAATAGCAAGCGTCTCGTTCCATACCTAAATGTCCCGCGGTTCGTTTCTGGGTGTACATGGCATTTTTGCATTTTCTTATTCAATGCGAAATTCCATCCATAAAAAACGTTTGGTTTGGTTAATGTTTGGTGTGTTCACGTGGTAAGATTATACGGAGTGGTTCGAACAAAGCAGTTTTTCTCGAAGCGGTCAGTAAGTGAAGAAGATTTTGCTTTTTGCAGGGCAATGTGCAAAGAGTTTGGCATTCTGCTGATTGTGCATTATCCTACCAAATGTGTCCATGGAGTCCTACGTTTCGTTTTCCTAGCAGAAGATGCTATAAGCAGGTGCTTCTCAAAGTGCTGTAAAAATTAAGCGATAACAATATCGCACTAATTGCTCTCATAATTCTGTAAAACCTGATTGTAAGTGAAGTACATGACGTGACGTGACAGTACCCAAAACCATTTTCTGACGAAATACAGCCGTGAATGAAAAAAGGCAAAAACACCGCATCCAACAGGATGCGAAGCCCCCACCTCCA
This sequence comes from Ancylostoma ceylanicum, assembly GCA_000688135.1. NCBI lineage: Eukaryota > Metazoa > Nematoda > Chromadorea > Rhabditida > Ancylostomatidae > Ancylostoma > Ancylostoma ceylanicum. The sequence goes on from JARK01001411.1 coordinate 208,367, forward strand.
CCCCGATGAACGAGACATTTGCCACTGCACCACAGCCCACCTGGTCGAGCTGTTCTATCAATTTCTACAGAGCCCCTTTCCACACGATATTTGAGAATTTCCCCGTATTGCCTACCTTTTTCATCTCCATTTCCACCCACTCTGCTTTCTCTTTCCCTCTGGAATCTCTCATGGTATCCCTCTCAACTAGGCGTACAACAGGCCTAGTTTTTCCTTGTAAAAACAGAGAAAAATCGCTGTAACTCAAAACAGGGAACCCAAAGCAGGTACGGGGTACAGATTTGGAATCAGCGTCAGAAAATACACATGATGGTGGACATATTATTAGGATTGGCTGCATAGGTGGAATACCCTGAGAATGAGTCTCACCCAACCTTCACTTTTTTGGCCAACCCCTCGTGGTATTTACGATTTTGACAGCATTATTTTCTAAAAACTGGAGAAGTGTTGAGGAAACATGATTAAGTGGTAGTGGTAGAGTAATAGTACTACTGGAAAATATTCAGAGATTGGATCCGAAGGGAATTTATGAATGAGAATCGACCCGAGAAAAAATGATTTTTTTTTTGAATTTTCAACATTTATTTTCAGAAATATCCGGGACCCGCCTGCAAAACTCTAATGTGAGAACAAGTAAGCACAATGCAATGACTTCAAAGGAAAATTCAGTTCATGCATAGAATGCATATTGTTATCAGAACTGCGTGCCAAATTTCTTAAAAAATGCAGACGCGCAAAAGTAGGGCCCGCGCCGCGCCCCGTCTTGGGCACAGAAGTGAATCTTTTTCAAATGTCAGGCTGCTATGAAATAGAGGAAGATTTGCTCTTTCCAAAGATACCCAAAACTTCTTAATTGCTTTTGAAAGCACGTCAAAATTTTTGTACCAAGTTGGGCTATTTTCGAACTTTGAGTGGATTTTTCAGGATTCGTTGAAATCCTTTTCCGGATGTCAGGTTGCCATCGTGTTCAGCAGTCGATTCTGCGTCGATTGATACCTGGATGCAGGATGGAAGTTCGCTGGGAAGCTCGGAATGCCGGTTGGTGAGAACGCGAACGCTAACGGGCATTCTCATCGCCAAAACGAGGAAGTGAAGAGAAGTGAAGAGACGCAGACAAGGGCAAATGAGAACGCCCGTTATAGCGTTCTCACCAGTCGCCATCCCGAGCTTGCCAGCGAACCTCCATCCTGCATCCAGGTATCAATCGACGAAGAATCGTCAGTTGAACACGCTGGCAACCTGACATCCGGAAAAGGTCTTCAACGAATCCTGAAAAATCCACTCAAAGTTCGAAAATAGCCCAACTTGGTACAAAAATTTCGACGTGCGTTCAAGAGCAATTAAGAAGGTTTGGATATCGGAAAGAGCAAATCTTCCTCTATTTCATAGCAACCTGACATTTGAAAAGGTTCATTTCTGCGCCCAAGACGGGGCGCGGCGCGGGCCCTACTTTTGCGCGTCTGCATTTTTTCAGAAATTTGGCACGCAGTTCTGATAGCAATATGCACTCTATGCATGAAGTGAATTTCCCTTTAAAGTCACTACAGGGTGCGGCATAAATACTGTGTCAAAGTATTTGCTTTGTAATTTTTTTTCAAATGCAGCCAAAAATCAAGTGATTTTCAACAAAGTTTATCCGAATCCTTGCACATTGCATGAAAACTAGATCACTCGATATGGCCTCCTTTTGCCTCGATTACAGCCTTCAGACGCTTGGGATATGACTCTATTGCGGCACGCAGGGTTTTTTGTGGAATTTCCTTGCATGCTTTCTTCAGAGAATTCTTCAGGGCCTCGACAGTTGTGCTGGGCTTTGCACAAGCTTTCCCCTCCAATATGCCCCACACAGCATAGTCCATCACGTTGAGATCTGGGGAATTCGCAGGCCATTCTTTCGCACTGATGAAATCCCGGAGGTGGCTGCGGCACCACTCCTGCGTCTTCACGGCCCTGTGTGCAGGGGCACCATCCTGCTGGAACGTCCACTGTCCTTGTCTGTAGTGGGCCAAGGACCAAGGAAGCACGTGCTTCTTGAGAATCTTGTCCACGTAGACATCGGCGTTTATTTTAACCCCGTCTTCGACAAAAACCAGAGGGGTGCGCCCCGTTGCGGATACGCCTGCCCAAACCATGACAGAGGCAGCGTGCAGGTTACGGGTGACAGTACTACCAGCCTCACGGGCTTCTTCGGGGTTGTGCGCTAGTACTCTTGAATTTTGACGGTTTATGCACCGCTCCACCGTGAACAGTTTTTCGTCAGAAAAGAGCGTCGAAAAATGCTCTCCTCTCGCGGTCCTCGCTAGCAAGCCTAGGCATTTTTCCCTCCTTGCCTTTTTCTGCGCCTCTGTGAGTCCCTGTTTCTTTTGATACTTATAGGGAAACATGCTAAGCTGCTCACGGACAACTCTCCTCATCGTCCTCTCTGACACGTTCATTTCTGTAGCCATTTTACGCATGCTTCTTGCAGCGTCGCGTTTAATACGTTGCGCCACGAGTTTCTTGAGTCTAGGAGTGGCGACGCTCACCGGACGGCCACTGCGGGGAAGATCTTCGAGGGTGCCACGCTTCAGTGTACGGCGCACTGTTTCACGGTGCAGCTTCAAAAGCCGAGCGATCTCCGAAACTGAGTGTCCGTTCTTGCCCAGTGACAAACTTGCAGCCCTATCCGGATTTGGAGGCGACATGTCCTGGATGATTGCCAAGAGATAGTAAAATATTGGAAATAGTAGATGAAAAGGCTTGCTCATAATTATGATCAAACCAACTTTCTAGAATTCGACCGGTCGGAGTCAAGATCAAAAGTTAAATGATGCCACAGTATTTATGCCGCACCCTGTATATTGTGCTTACTTGTTCTCACATTAGGGTTTTGCAGCCGGGTCCCGGATATTTCTGAAAATAAATGTTGAAAATTCAAAAAAAAATTCATTTTTCTCGGGTCGATTCTCATTCATAAATTCCCTTCAGCTTCAATCTCTGAATATTTTCCAGTTGCATTGTTACTCTGCCACTACCACCGGTCGACGCCCTTGAGCTGAGAGGTATTAAGGGATGGATGGACCCCCCCCCCC
>JARK01001411.1:211555-255764 GCA_000688135.1 Ancylostoma ceylanicum
CCCCCCCCCCGGTCGACGGTGACGTTCACTCAACCAACCGCCATTTTTCTCCTCAACCTTCACTTTCACGGACCCGTTCTCACAACTATTCCACCTATGATATATTCCCGTTCTCACAACTATTCCACCTTCCACCAGTTAATTCAGAATGGTGTTGCATTATCCAAGAGGGGACAAAACGTTTGGTGGCCAAGAACGCAAAATCGAGGTTTACACCACTTTCATGCCTCCGAAGAAGACGTTTAAAGCGTTCTTTATAGTGCATCGGAGTCCGATTTGGTCGGATAAGAAATGATACGCATCGATCCTCGCCGGAATCCGACCGACGAGGATCGATACTCATCTTTTGTTATCCGACCGAATCGGACTCCGACGCACTATGAATGAAGCTTAAGTTGAAACGTCAGGCCGATAATAAACGAGTATCTCACATCAGAGGATGAGGTGACGCACTACCTTGCAGAAACTGTCTCCTAAGTTGTTCAATGCAAATCTTTGTTCGGAAGTTGTTAGAGATGTTCTGAGAAGACAAAGGTCCCGTTTAAAATCTCCGGTTTGCTGAAATAATTTTTGGTTTTCAGCGCATCTTAGATCCATGTCAGCGTTTGCGATAGCTGATAAGCTGCTCGTGTTCGTTACTGCATCCGAGCTGTTGATCTATGAAAAGATAGCTGAACGAAAGCTAGCTTCCTTATCAATAGCAAATACGCCGGTCCGACAAATTGTTGCTGTCAGTCAAAGTAGTCAGCCTTTTCCAGGTGAGCTCGAGATCATTTTCTCTCTAAAGCTATGTCTCGTTGTCATCCTTGATTATGAAATCTGGCACGACATGAGGTGTTAATCAAAACAAGTGGATTTTTTCACATTAGGATTAGCTTTTCTCAAACAATTTATTTAATTTGCCCCTTGTTGATTCACAACAGTTGTAACAAAACAAATCTCGTCTCAGCAAAAAAAAAACTATGACTGACTCCATTTTGACGCCTACGTTGTAGACCGGTCCTGCTTCACACTGCCAAACTCAGCTGGAATACAGTTCAGTGTTACCAATGATGGGAAAACTGGCGCTCTGTTGGAGGTGTCAAAGCCGCCTCCCCCCAACAACTGTCAGGGCATTTCTTTGCCACAAACCCATTACGAGGTGAGCCTCTTTCACTCCGCCTTACCAATTTTCGCACAAACCACGTGAACGTGATTCAGGTCTATTTTACTCGTAAAAACACCAACAAGATCAAGCACATCCGCAGTTACACCGAGAAAATTCATGTTGAGAACGGTATTCTTGACAAGGAGACTGATTATGAGGTTGCTGTGGCATGGCTAAATCGTTATTCGGATGCGAGCGGCTTTTCCGAACCAAAACTATTCCGAACTGGGTAAAATTGATGCTATATGCGCTACGTACTCTTGCGCATTTCTCACTTTGTGTCTAACGCTGCTTTAGGTTCGGATATCCATCCGCTCCCCGTTCTCTCCAGGCAGTAGCTGTCACTCCAGACACGGTCTATCTTTATTGGAACTTGCCAGAGACACTGAATGCTCCAATTTCGGATATCAAATACAAGGTGATCAATTACGGGCTCTGCATGTTCGTGAGACCTTTTTGTGCGACCATAATCACCGAGCTTTTAGGTCTCACAGCAGGCTTCTGGTCTATCCTCACCTTCCAGTATTGCTGTCCAAGAGTATATGGAAGGCGTTTTTTCGCCAAACACGTCTGATTCGGCATCGTGCCTCGTCAGCCCTTGCAGGGTTAAAATTGCTAATCTTCGGCCAGCGACGGAGTATAAGTTTTGGGTAAAATGATACCTTATTTTTGGACTTTTTTGTTGCACAACTCTGGTTCGGAGGTTTCCGTGAGCTATACCAATATTTATTATTTAGGCAACGTCAATTCACGAATCTCATCTGAACTCCCAATTTTTGGAGGATTCTGAAGCAGTTTCGCAGGAAGTAAGTAGGAAGTCTCTAATTTTTGTGAGCGATTTTGCTATGTATGATATTCAAAAGAGAGTTGTTGTAAACTTCTCGTTTCTCATGTGGTGGCGACGAATCTTCTCCGTGAAGGATATCGACGGCCCGTTCCCCGTGAAACGTTATTTTTGGAGTTGTAGTGGATTGCGGCCGAATTGTTATTTTGGCGAAAACCTCATGTACCAATTTCGACACCTTTTAGCCTCACTAATAGCTTTATACAATATTTCTTCTGTTGCTATGCCTGTAAAGGTTGTAAAGATCACTTTTTATCGGCAACACGCCATTATCAAGGCCTGCACGTGGATCAATTTCCAAGAATTTATGATTTATACCGTCAAACACCTCTTCTGAACTGTGCATTCAATTCAACTCGGTTAGCTGGCTGTGAACACCAAACGAGAGAGGCGAATTCACCAAGTGTGCCAGCAAGGGGCGGAGAGTCAATTCGCATCGCAATATGGCGATCGCCACGACCGCCGGCGGTCGCACATGGATAATGTGAATGAGGAAACCCCAGACGAAACAGGGATGATAATCAAAGGGGCGTGAAAATCGATAGGCATCCCTCCCATTATCGTCATCACTCACATCGCCACTTCATTGTGGGCACATCCTCGAGAGTACCGGCGATGAGCTCCGTTTGGCAGCGTTCCAGCGTTTTCCGATCCACGAGGCAATCGATACGTATCATCTCCACGATCCTTATCTCTTCTATCGCCGGTTCATTTTGATTCATTTCGAACTGGCAAAGTCTAGGGGATACCCTGAGATTTTTTTGCACCTACTCAGAACATCAATGCAGCGATCACCCGGAATGTTGAGGAAAGCGGACGACCGCACCCCCTTCGCAGGGCCACCGTGGAGAGCGTAGACGACCGCACCGCTGTCGCGGGGCCATCGAGGAGCGTTGAGCGGTGCGAGGGCGAAGAGGGAGTTGGGGGGGGGCACATGCTGGAGATATCAGAGGTGCTTTTGACATGTCGCACACGTTCTAACATGCTGAGCGCAGGGATTTCAGATGGAGTAGGTATAATTAGGAAGCGCAGAGTCTTTTTGAACAAGTTGAACAAGTTTAGACCTGTTAGTCGCATTGATTTTTAGCTAGGAAGAATGGAAACTATGCTAAAATGCCTGTCCTCAATTTTTCGACTTTTTTTTGTTTTCTGCTCTGATTTTACTTTATTACTATCAGGTTGTTGCGAAATTAATTGACGAAATATACAGCCCAGTTCAAAATGCTGTATTATTTATCAAAATAAAATCCATCAGATTCTACACATCTCTGCCAACGATCCGGTAATTCATTTATACCTTTACAATAGAAACTGAGATCACAAGATTTTAAGAACTCTTGGAAGGCAATTTCAACATGCTCCAAATCAGGAAACTGCTGCTGACGCAGGTTTGCTTCGAGAGCCCGGAAAAAGTGATAGTCGGTAGGGGAGAGGTCTGGAGAGTAAGGTGGGTGAGGGAGAACCTCGATGCCTAACTGCGTCAGTTTTTGCCGGGTGAGTTTTGAAGTGTGAGGCCTAGCGTTATCCTGGAGCAGGACAGGCCCACCTCTGTTTACCACTGCCGGCCACATTTGTCGCAACTTTTCATACATCAGGTCTAAGTCACAACAGTAAGACTCTGATGTAACAGCCTGACCAGGTTGCAGAAGGCTATAATGAATAACACCCTTACAACACCACCAAACTGTCAACATAACCTTTCTAGGGTGAAGATCTGGTTTAGGGAAGCTTGGAGGGGTAGAGAACTTGTCTACCCATACATAACCACTTTTCTTATTATCAAATAGGAGCCATTTTTCATCTACAGTCATTAAACGGTCAAGAAATGGCTCGTTTTTCTGGCGAACGAGGAGGTTGGAACAGATCTCGTAGCGAGTGAATTGTTAGTCATCGGTCAGATCATGGGGTGTTCAATTTTGCATTCTTCTCACCATGCCAATGGAGGTCAAATGTTTTGAAACTGTAGCATAGTGAACCCCCATGCCTGCCGCAAACGTACGAGTAGTAGTATCGGGTTTCGTTTCCACCGCTGCTCTCAGTGCTTGATCGTCCAGTGACATCCTTCGACCACGACCGGGTTTATCTTCGAGATCAAAATCGCCGGAAGAGAATTTTGCGAACCAGCACCTCACTGTCCTTTCGCAAGGAGAGTCCGTGCCAAAAGCAAGCGCTATATTACGGGCTGCTTCTGCTGCAGAACGGCTGAGTTTGAACTCGTACAACATGATCACTCAAAAATCACGTCGGCCCACCATTTTTCGCGACCCTATAAAAAAGTCCGGGAAAGAGCTAGCCAGATTAGAAAGAATTTTTGAAGAATATTCTGAAAGAGCAGAACAACCACTACCAGGAGATAGCACAAGTTGGCTTGAAGTTGTTGAAGTGGGCATAAAAAAGTCTTTTTTTTTTCAAGCATACCGTGAAACGGCAGTTGCTTTCGCAACAACATAATAGATTAACTACCTCTACTAAGCAGTTTAGGCATAAAAAACTAGCCTAGAGTGGTGCCCCTCCCCCCACCACCGAAACTCACATTTCATCCGGTGCGAGTGAGATGCACGGGTGTTGTACTGCTCCGTGTATTGCACAGCGTGAAAACTCTATAACCACTCTCACCCACTGGCTGCGAGACTGCTTGCGGAAGACGCTTCTCCCGCCGCGAAACCCTGAAAGCATTGTCTTATTCTGTCGCCTTCATCATTGGAGGGAGTATTCGTCATTCAGCCACTTAAGACGATGACGAAACCACTATCGCGTGCATAGAGGAGTGTCATAGGATGGGGGTCCTGAAACGAAAGAGTGTCTGAGTTTCCAAAAATTGGCTAGCCGCCTCCCATCCATACGTTCGACATTGTAATTCGGGCAAAGCAGGTTTACATGGAATGCGCAGTTGTGGCTTAAATTCTCCACACAATGCAGTCTAGGAAAAGCCGAAGTTCAAGCATGGCCGGCTAATGCCTTTCGAGAAAAGGTTTTCACAAAATTGGTGTGAACTTGCCGCAAGGGGGTTAGGGTTTAACCGACAGTATCGCTCGCTACTTAGAAAACTAAACTTTGCGCAGTTGTCAGACGGGTTACCAATGTCATTGAGGATTTGGTGGTAGTAAGATCACAGAAGTTCAACTAAGAATGGTTGAGAAATGCTGCAAAACGTCAAAACAGGAATATCTTGCTTGTGTGAAGGAATTGAATGTTGCGCAGTTGCCAGCTGTATCTAGTTTGAAATTCTCACCAGAATGATATATAATACTAGATACCTTCATTCGTTCCTGACGGCAAACCTTGGGTGAGACAGATGCCTCATCTGTCTCACCCTCGCGTCTGGCGCCCTTCAATATCGCGTGCTCTCTCGCTAACCCCCCTGAGCTACACGGGGCCTTTGTCTCAGGCGGGCTTTTTCAGCCCAGCAGGGAAGGAAGTACCACGTGTTATATACCATTCTACTCAGAATCTCACGGGCTTGGCAGCCGACAACTGTGCAACATCTGGTTTCTCGAATTGAAAGAGATATTCAATGAAAAAGCGTTCTCAAAAGTGACCCGTTTTCCAGGTCAATTTCCGACGGACTTATTTCCTGTGGTGACCACTGTATTCACAATGACATCTGGAATTGGACAGACAATTTCGCAAGTCACAGTTCCTCAACACTTTCGAGAAATTTTAAGGGACGCAAATCCCCCGTCTAAATTTAAAAAATTTGATTTTTCCCTGGATTTTCCACAAAATTTGTCGATCTTGGTGTCCTCTTGTACAGAACTCCATGAAGAAGACCGATGACAACTGCGCAACATACAGTTTTGTGAAATTACCGAAATATCTAGCGAAAATCGAGCTGGAACACTTCCCACATTTAGCTGAGTGCTGGTCCCAGCACGAAAGCTGGAGTCCGGCGCAAATCTCAGCTCCAGCGCTCCAGCTTTGAACGAACGACCTCTTCTTCATTTTCTTCATCATTTTTTAAACAGATTCAGTTGAATCCATCTTTGAAAGAGCTTTCACTGTCTAGTATGCGTCATCATTCACTTTGTTGAACCCTGTCCTAGTACTATTGAAGCTATGGTTGCGGAACAACCTTCACTCTTCGGCCCAGACAACCTTCACTTTTTTGACCCCCATCTCACCACTATCGTACGTACAGGGAGCGTCAATCACGATTGCCTTCCTCCCAGTGTTGGCCATGCCGCATCACTCGTTAACCCACGTTGATTCGCGTTAACCGGTATAGGGCCAACGTTTGTGTTACCACGTATCAACGTGGGTTAACAAGTGATGTAGCGCTGCCAACACTGAGAGGAAGGCAATCGTGAGTGACGCTCCCTGTATGCTCACATCTGCGCATCAGGACTACCATTGTCTATGAGTGCCGCCGCATTGGGAGCCCTCCTATTTCTGGGGGTTTCGGGCTTACGGCGCTTTATTAAAGAGATTATTCTTAATCTGTTTTCTGAGTTATTAAAATATTCTTAATCTGTTTTCTGAGTTATTAAAACTTTGGAGACCCTATTTTTTCCCACGCCCCTCTCCCGCCCACTTTCTGCGTCCTGTACTGGTAGACTCATACATGCACCTTTGAGTACAGAAATAAAAATATCATAGATCAGTGGTGACAGTGGTGATTCGCCAAGTAGTATTCTGTTTTTGCACTTATTCCAGGCATCGGCACGAACTAAAGATATTCCCGGAACCCTTCGTCCTGATAACGTGACTGGATCTTCTTTGTTGCTCCGATGGAAAAGTTTAGAAGCAGAACAACCACCATCTCTCATTTCTGTGCAGTACAAAGAGGTAGATTATGACATATTTATCCGATCAGAAGTGGATAGCTTTTTCAAGTAAATGAAAAATAATAGACTGGCTCTAATATGCCTTGGAAAGCACCGTCCAACGCCTCGTTTGACCCGTCCGTTATAAAGATGCTAGGTGAGTTCATGGAGAGTTCCCCTTTGATCAAGAATCAGCGTTACATGTCACATGCTCATGCCACATGCCGTGTCATTTTTGTTCCGTTGTTACACCCCCCCCCCTGCGTTCTATGGCAGATTTGTTCAGTAACCAGATTAAAATGTGAGACCTGACGTTGCGAGCCTGACGTTTCTCATCCAAGGTTTAGTTCTTGATTCAAATAGCCAATCAAGAACATACGTATTTTGGCAATCACCACGATCCGCAATTGCAGGAGCCGTAGGACTTTCTCACGCAGCTGCAGCACAACTCTACCGCGAGCCTTCCGCGCCGCGGAGTGTGCCAGCTTGCAGGCTTCGGCTCATCTATCGTTCACTTCACTGCCATCATATATTTCGCCGTTTTTGTTCGTTCCCCCTCCATTTTCTTGAATTTTTCATCCGTTTCGTCGACTTTCCATCCAGTCTAGGCAAGAAGGTATACAGAACAGTTATAACTGTTCTCGATTTCTACAGTTTTTTGTCAGATAGTTTAACTTACTGTTACCTCCATATTTCGAGAAAGCATTACTGTACTTAATATAACGTAACATTGCTGTTTCTGCTAGTTCTCCGAAATTTGTTATCCTTCGCTTCTATCGGGATTACAGATGAAGGAAGCGGCAATGAAGTAATCGATTGACCACACGACGCCTGCGAGCTGGCAGAATGCCACCACGCCGCCGCGCAGCAGTATCGCGGCAGAGTTGCACGGCTGCTGCGTGGCTCGGTCTTCCGACGTCTGCCGCCGCGGGCATTGGGATCGCGGTGACCGCGAGAATATGTGCTATTGTACACTCCCTTTAAGAGGCGTAGCATGCAGAATGGAGTGGAACAAGTATTCAGACCAATTATTTTCTCTAACTAACGCAGAGCATAAGTTGTCTTCCAGCGTTTGCTTGCTTACTTGTCCGCAGTTATCGCTTACTTCCAAGTTTGCCAGCTATTTCTCATGAACCAAAACTACTTTCTCACCACGTTTGGGTACTTGGAAACTCACCCTATTGCCAAAAAATCAACCCAAACTTTCATGTCAGATTTCCGGTGCCGCCAAATGCACTGATCCAGTCTTCATTTTCCAAGAAATGAGCGAAAGTTTGTATGCTGAGCTAAGCCGGGGATTGCAGCAGTTCTTCAATCCATTTTATTAACTTTCTATGGAAAACCCCAAGAACCTTTTGAAAGAGCACTGCTTATTCTTCTTCTGCAAGCTTGATATATCAAATACTAAATATTAAATACTGAAGTAATACATAGTATAGGGAATTCAGAAAGGACTGAAAGTAAGTAGTGCGGCTGTGCACTACCAAGCATACTTGATATTGATTGAAAATGGCCGCGTATCAGACCATGATCCTTCTACCAACACGGACTGCGGGTTGAATGAAATGTATTTGATAACACTGTCACTGCGACTTTGATTTCCCAAGAAGAATTATCAAGACAAATTACATCGAAGCAAAAGGCTAATGCAGTAGCATGTTTTAGCTGAAAAAAACGTCCTATCTTACCCTATTCAGGGCTAAAAGGGCCCGACAAAGCTTGAGTCGTGAGGAAACAAACGTCATATAATAAAGTTTGCCATGTATACGTGTTTTCTATTATACTCACGCGGTTCTAAAAGGATCATTGCGCAGTCGCCCTTTGAGCGTACTCAAAGATAGCATGTGGGATACAGATGATCTACACCTAACATCCATATTTGATTTTGTTCGTTCTGTTCGTTATTTGTAATCAGCAATATTCTGTAGTACTCATCAATGGACTTCTTTCCGCTACCTCCTATGACTACCGCTTCGTTGCTGCATATTCGGGAACGTATTTAGTAGATGGAAGAGTGATAACGTTCAAGGAGTACTACTATCAAGGCGTTCAGCAAGCGAAGACTAAAGGTACATGCCGAACATATTCGGCTTTAAAAGTCTGAGCTGCCTCCAGTGTGGTGAGGTGGAGATGTTCTTCTTGCAGCTGGAGTACCTACAGCTCCACTAGAAGTGGAGGCTCGAAATGACGATGAGGGCTGGACAGTGTCATGGAGACAGCCAGCAAGTGATGGAGGGTCACCTATCACAAGTTACGCTGTCGAAGTAAGAAAAATTGAAAAGTTCGATGCCTGCAGGGTGATAGGCCATTTTAGATGAGATATAACCGTTCGTCAGAGTGGGAAATTGCTGAAAGAGGGCTAGATGGCATGAGGTTCTTTTGGAGGCTAGCAAGAAACGATCGTCGCACATGGGAGTTTCGTGTGCGGGCAGCAAATACGGAGGGATTTGGAGCTTACGGCTATTCCAGTGACGACCTCGGTGAGGAAAATGTTCGAAGTGATTCTTTCTCTGCTAATAATTCCTTATTCAGCATCACCAACTGCGGATGATTCAGCGCAATCCTGGCTCTATGTTATCCTCTCTGTGTCGATGGTGGCAATTCTTATATTGCTAACGTTGATCTTCTTGATGAGTAAGTCTAACCTCATCTTTTTTTCATGTCTCATTCTGACTTGCACTATTCTGTTGACTTTGATGGCGATCCTCAATGTTTTCACGTGTTCAACTTCTTCTGAGGAAGACATTTACTAACAGTAAGAGCTATAACAGAGCAACATGAATTTATGGAATCGTTGTTGGATTTTCTTGAGAAATGTTTTCATTCAACGTGCGGAACTAAGTGTATTCTTCAGAGGAAGACATTGTGCGGAAGAAAACACATACTTTTGAGGATGACATTCACTAACAGTATGTTCATAGGTGGAGCTGGTGCAAGAGCAGTTGGTGTTTTGCATATTTATTTATTTATTCGTACACTAGACCTAGAACATTGTGGATCTTTTTTCAACAGAAATTTTTTCAAGAATTACTTTACGAGATTTCATGTAGACAGCCCCACTCATCTTCATTGCTCTATGTTTTCTATTTTCGGGGTTTTTATCCAGCGCAAAGTGGTGATTCTGCGATCTGCGGAGGAGCAACCACCTTAACACATTGACGGCAATCGACGTCTTGGGCAGTTGGCAGAATGAATCAACTAATGACAACAACTAGAATCGATAAATAAATAAAAATACCAGTAATATCAATAATTTTTTGAAATAAACTTCAATAATTATGACATTTACTAAAAACGTGGAAATATAATACAATGGAGCAGAAATTTGATAATATACATGAAATTAACCTATAATCAGCATTTTCGTTCTAACTATTGGTTGATTTTTTATTATAGGCAGTATGAGTTACCGTAACCCGCGAAATTCGTCATACGGTATGGTTATTTTCAAATTCTGCGGGTGAAATAAGCCATCTCTGCGAAGTTTCGTGAGACTCTGATTCCGAGACTCATTTTTGACGCGGGACCCACCGGTGGGTTCCTCGGTCCCTGGACGTGATAGAGTCGGTGATGAAGTTTAGTGATCGCCCCTTTCCGGAAACTCCGCAATGATGGCAAAAGGACCAATTTTTGGTTCACACGTTCCCGAGATTGTTGCGAATTGCCGAATCAGAGGTCGGGTGCACCAATCACACTACTACTGACCCGTAGGTCACGTCTTTCGCCGACTGTGTGCGCACCCTTATTGATCCGTTTCGAGCATTTTCCTGGAAGGTGCGCCTTCGCCACCGCTCTCATTCTTGCGGTTTCCCCTCCATCTGCCTCCTGCACTTCTCTCCAAAACACACCCACCTGTATATTACTTTTCATTTAACTTGATAAGCGCTGACCAATGAACACCAAGTCTCATCCATTCCTACTGTGATGTAAATAACCGCTGGTCTTTCAAGCGACGAAGGTGAACGCGCCACTGGGGTGCAATGTTCATCACAAAGGATTTCGAAAAAAAAACAAATGATGGATTAAGTTGTTCTCATAGCCGCTGCTCCTCCACGCGACAGTGGGCACATGTTGTCCGAAGTTGCGTCGACTACTTCAACACACCACAGCCCAACAATCCTGGGGCATTATCTCATGCTGTGCTGCAATGCTCATAGGTCATCTGAGACACAACGGTGTGTGGTCCAGGCGCCACTGTTACTTTTACCCCTGAAGGGCGCTGAGTCTTAAAGCAGCAGTTAGCTGCCACCTGCCTGTTACGCAGCCTAAAAGAGGGTGATATTGGCCAGCAGTGCAACCCCGTGCGGACGTTTCCGAACATTCTGGACACTGAAAATTTGGATCTGGGGATGGTCACTTGCTGATCACCAATTCCGCATCCATTTAGCACTATGGCATGGTATTGTGTGTCTACAGCAGGTGCACTGCTGCACCGCTCATCTGCTGAGCTGCGCCTCGTCACCTATACGTTATCACACGTAGTGAAACGCGGCTCAGCCGACGGGTAAAGCAGCTTGAGGCAAAGATTTTTAATACAGACCTGCCCGATCAGATGAGCCTTTCCAGTGTTCTTCAAAAATAATACAGCTCATGCTATAAACATGCTAACATGGTCGGATCTGATACGAATGGTAAGCCCCCTCACTAATTCCTTTAGGGCAAAGTGTGTTTCACGTCACGAACTCAAATGTATGTATAGTAGTTAAATATTGCCATTGCTTTCACATTAAAACACTACACAGTTTTAGTTCGCGCTCGAACGCGCGCAGAACGGCTGAAAAAACAACGAACTCAAGACAAGAACTGTATAACACTGGAGAAGATAGCTTGTCTAAACCATGTCCCAACCCAGCCGATGCCACAAGAAATACTCAACGAGATCAAAAGTTTGTTCTCAGCTCCAGGATCCAGTTAGGTTTTATTATTTGAATATGAGCATAATATTCAATACAGATCTTCCGCACGTCCGCTCTGAGTTTGTTCGTTTGGAGAGGAAACTTGGAACCGGGAGTTTCGGAGAGGTGTGGGAAGGCGTCGCCACCCGACTGCCGATGAGGGAGGTAGAGACGAGGGTAGCTGTCAAGGTCTGTGATGAGATGTGTTGTTGACCCCGAAAAGCTAACATTCCGGTCTGATTCCAGACACTCCGCCAAGAGTGCGCTGAAGCAGAGAAGATTAAATTCATGAAAGAAGCAATTTTGATGAAGTGAGCTCATTTGACTTTCAACGAATATAGCTCTAACGACTTTTCATGCCTTCTAAAAATGACTCCCAGTAGTAGCAGAGATAGAAAACTGCTTATTCGACTAGTTCTGACAACCTTTCTATCCACCACTTCTTTTAATTGACTGCTCCAACGTATCGGCGATTACTAAGATTTCAGCAATTTCGACCATCCCAATATCGTGAAGCTTCTCGGAGTGTGTCTGGAAGGCCATAAAGATTATATAATACTTGAACTTATGGAAGGCGGAGACCTCTTGAATTTCCTTAGGGCAAGGTATGTTTACTTCTCTTGCTCTTTACTTATCTCTTCGCTGCCGCACAATTCGCAAGAAATTTAGTTCTCCAACGGATTCCTTCCCTTCGCAACTTTCGCTTCGCGACATACTGTCGATGCTCATCGATGTCGGAAGAGGTGGCGCTTACCTCGAATCAAACCGTCATGTTCACCGCGATCTGGCCGCGAGGAACTGCCTAATAAGCTCCCGGGCACCACATCCACATCGAGTCACGAAGATAGGTGCGCTGCGTTTCCCACCCGACCAAAACGAGACAAGCTTTTCTGAAGGTGAATTGCCCTAAGAGGGCGTGTCTGCTGTTTCGTAGTTTAGGCGTAGTGTATCTTCTTGCTTGATACCAGAGCACTGCACACAACTAGACACCTTGGGGCACTTTTCGTCTATCTCAGACATTCGCGCGTTTGAACCGCAGACCGAACCATTTTCTCTCGGCATGACACCTGCACGATAGATGCAAAATTGGGAGAAATTGGCGTGGCAATTCTGCCGTTATCTGCGCGTATTATTGCATCCATACGTGCGATAGGGGGGAGATGGGGTCAAAAATTGAATGTTGTCTAGAGCGAAAAGTGAAGGTTGTTCCGCAACCATAGCTTTGAAAGTGCTAACAATAAGACAGGGTTCAACAAAGTGAATGATGACATATAATAGAGAGTGGAAACTATTTCAAAGATGGATTCAACCGAATCTAGTTACAGATTGCCTAGAAAGTGAAGAAAAGTTCGTTCGTTCAAAGCTGTAACGCCGGAGCTGGGATTTGCACCGTCTTCCAGTTTTCGTGCCGGGTCAGCGCTCTGCTTAACGTGGGAAGTGTTCCAGCTCGATTTTCGCTAAATATTTCGGTAATTTCACAAAACTGTCTTTTGCGCAGTTGTCAGCGACTTTCTTCATGGAATGCCCTACAGGATGACAACAAGAGCGACAAATTTCATAGAAAATCCAGGGAAAAATCAAATTTTTAAAATTTAGACGATGGGTTTGCGTCCTTTAAAATTTCTCGCCAATCTTGAGGAACTGTGACTTGCGAAATTGTCTGTCCAATTCCAGATGTCACTGTGAATACAGTGATCACCACAGGAAATAAGTCCGTCGGAAATTGACCTGGAAAACGGGTCATTTTTGAGAACGCTTTTTCAGTGAATATCTCTTTCAATTCGAGGAACCAGATGTTGCGCAGTTGTCGGCTGCCAAGCCCGTGAGATTCTGAGTAGAATGGTATATAACACTTGGTACTTCCTTCCCTGCTGGGCTGAAAAAGCCCGCCTGAGACAAAGGCCCCGTGTAGATCAGGGGGGTTAGCGAGAGAGCACGCGATCAGGGGGTTTAGCGAGAGAGCACGGAGGGCGCCAGACGCGAGGGTGAGACAGATGGGGCATCTGTCTCACCCAAGGTTTGCCGTCAGGAATGAATGAAGGTATCTAGTATTATATATCACCAGCCTGATCGTCCGGCTGACGCCGGACTCACAGGCTTCTTTTCGTGCTCGCTTCGCTCGCGTTGCCTTCATGTGGCATCTCTCTCACACCACACCGGTCATTCCTCATTTATCAAAACTTTCGCGTTTTGCACCTTCGAGCTTTCTGGCTCCGAGGCGCCCTTTCCACAGCTGTGCGACAGGCGAGGTCCTTGTGTAGGACCGTTGGACCCCTCTCCAGGCATTTCCCCGCTTTTGGACGCCGGCGCCACCTTATCACACATTTAGACCCATCTCTAGGCATATCCCCGCTTTTGGACGCCAGCGCACCGTTGCCGCAAAAGTGTACCCTTTGCATAGCATTATCACCCCTTCTGCGCACCGGCCCAGTCCTATAGCGTCACCCCTCATCCATGTTATTCTTTNATATCCCCGCTTTTGGACGCCAGCGCACCGTTGCCGCAAAAGTGTACCCTTTGCATAGCATTATCACCCCTTCTGCGCGCCGGCGCAGTCCTACAGCTTCACCCCTCATCCATGACGTTCTTCGCCTTCCTGGCTCCTCCTCTTCGACATAAAGTGATCCTACCCTTCTCTTCCCTTTTTATAGTGTCTGAGCTTATCTCAATTCATTCCAACTGTGGTAAACACAACAGTCGGTTCTTAACATGTCTGAACATGACAAAAGTGGCCCAAAACACCTGTAAATCAAGGTAAAAATCAAAATTTACCACATTTTCGTACATAACTCGACCGGCTGAACACGACGGTGCTGTTAGTTTTTGGCGGCAGGGCCTGGTTCTCGTGCACAGACACACACATACACACACACACATGAAGTGCCAATTAATAAGAAGTAAGATTCTGCTGAGAATTTCATACTAAATACAGCTGGCAACTGCGCAACATTCAATTCCTTTAAATAAGCAAGATATCCCTGTTTTTGCGTTTTGAAGCATTTCTCAGCCATTTTCAGTTACACTTCTGTGATCTTACTACCACCTAATCCTCAATGACATTGGTAACCCGTCTGACAACTGCGCAAAGCTTAGTTTTCCAAGTAGTGAGCGATACTGTCTTAAACCCTAATTTTATGGCAAGTTCACACCAATTTTGTGAAAATCTTTTCTCGAAAGGCGTTAGCCAGCCATGCTTGAACTTCGGGTTTTTCTAGACTGTATTGTGTGGAGAATTTAAGCCACAACTGCGCATTCCATTGCCCTGTTTTGGTCCGGGACTGCGTCCCGGATCCATCTTTTCCTCTTCGTCGTAGGTGAAGCTTTCCCGTTTGGCCACCATCGAAAGTGATGGTGAGCTGAGACACGTCTCAAGGTATCGAACGTATGACTGCATCTGGCCTGCCATGACATTGCTCCTGGGTTTGCTAGGAACAAAACAGGTCATCATCCATCGCGATCATCGGGTACAAAAATGCCACAAAATCATTTCCCGAGCTCGTATGCGCCTGCTAGCTGTTGACGGGTCGGGCAATTGTAACGAGGCGGCTTTTTCCACATACACACAGTGTCTGCACCCGCGGCCGAGTGCAGATGCTATGTGTGTATGGTAATTATATGGGCACCCTAATAATGGCGATATCTGCTTTCACACACATTCCTTGCAAAAGCAACTGCAACCAGTGAATTCGGCATGCTCGAAAACACTGCACCACCGCCACTCATTTTGAAAAATGGAAAAATCAAGTGTAGCCCGTGTTTGTTCCTATCCGGCAGTGTATCACAAAAATACGGGCACCCTCAGCAAAAAAAAATAAGTAAAATCATTAACTCATCCGGAAATTCCTGTGTCAAATTTGCAATAGGTGATGATAAGCGTTCCTCAGTTAGGCCTCCATTGTGGCAAGGATTGGAACCTTCTGAGGCGGAGCAGGCGCAGATATGGGCTCTTCGCGTCGCATGCTTCAGCAACTGCAGGATTGCCTACCGTATTAATGGGCAATCATGTACCACATTCGCTATCATGATAGGTTTTGACGCCCACGTTCAGAATAGGAGCCCCTGGCAGGTAAGAGAAGCCTAAACAGTCACACTGTTGTCCGCAAATCATGCTTTTATCGAACGAGCGTCATGGATGGCCGCGTTATTCTGCTGGAAGATGAGCAGAGTTGCACCACCACCTTAGTCTGAGACGAATATATTTTATGGTTTTCTTTGCACAGAGTTTTGCCGCCAAGAAGCAAAAGTGAATAGAGCACGTTGTTGCCTCTGAAACGACACCGGTAGTTTGACAAGTTTTGTCGCTTTCTGCAGAAAAAAAATTAATGGAAATGGAATCACACCACAAACTTAAGAAGTTTAAACTAAACATAAAAAGAGGGGCGAAAATTACATCGAATCAGCCGATCAGTCGCCAATACCACTGCGGTCATAATTGCAGACAAGACAGATAGACAAAGCTCAGAACACCTGGAGCAAGTTGCCGACAAGGGTTTGCCAGAAACATCTTGCGAACAAGCTTTCAAGTCGCAAGAGCGAAGTTCAATTCATAATTGCATCGAGCCATTATTTCTCTCCTCTCTCGCTCGTATTAGCTGCTAGCACGTGTGGGCTAACACCCCTGTCTTCATCACTTACATCTCTCAACTTTACCTGTGATCTCTATAGCGGACTTCGGCTTGGCACGTGATGTCTACAACTCCGACTACTACAAAGTTCACGGAGAAGATTTTCTTCCGCTAAGGTTCGTCATCGTATAGTTTTGAGTTTTCTCTGATTCAATAATAAATGTCTTAGATGGTTGGCTCCAGAATGCATTATGGAGGGAGTGTTCTCATCCAAAAGCGATGTGTGGGCTTTCGGCATACTAATGTACGAGATAGTAGGATTAGGACAAAAGCCATACCCTAGCATGGAGAACAGCCAGGTAACTCAAAGTCTACAACGTACTACAAAACTACAAATAATGTGAGAAAGTCCATAGAAGACAACACATTATAACGCGATAATCAAGGTGGAATATTGGAATAGGTTTCCAGTGGATGTTAAAGCTAGGTAAGCGTTCCTCCCGCAGCAGTACATCAGTTTCAAACCCTATTGTGAACGTGATCTTCCTCAGATTGCTGCCAGCGTCTTCTTACTTGCTGATTTCAAGATCTCGATCGCAGCTAAAACTATGAGAGGACTATCACGGTAGCAGATGTATGAAGATAGAAGCCTCGAGGCGCTATTTCGAGATTCTACACGGAAAGGACAGACATTGTGTTTAGTAATTTCTTAGTAGGGATATCATTTCCCTAGTAGATCGAAAAAATAACGAAAAACTTAGCGTGGAATTCCGGGACGTTGTGCGCTTCGTACATCGGCCGTGCATAGACTTGTGTTTACAATACTCTTTACGGTGGCAGTAAACTTGTGGCGAAGGCCACAACGCAAGTTTTGCATGACCGTCAACGGTAATGCATTTTTATGAACAGTCGTCCGGTCCCATATGTTTCAGGCTAAAACAGCAGGAAAACAAAGGGAAGCGGCCAACTCCAGTCCACATTGACATCGGATCGTGACTGCCAGCAAGCGCGACGCGAGTTCGGGCGATCTCGTCGTTTTTAACACATTCGCGACAGTGTGCTCAACCTGTTGAGCACGCATGGTGCGACCACCGCGTGCTCAACCGGGTTAGCACGCCCTTTCCACAGTTATATTTTTGTGGAGCAATCATACTTAACAAGCTCCTGTATAGTGGTATCCTAACAAATGTTGAAGCGTTCTATACACGCGATGGGCAGAGCAGACATCGTTTCGTACTTCTTTAGTGCGTGGTTGAAACTAACAACTAAAAGAACAATACCCATGAAGCTTGACTTACTTACTTACTACCTCTTATGCAGGTGTACTTCTTGAATTAGTGTCAAGCTCGTGCATATTTGCGTTTGGTTTGTCTCAGATTCCTGCAGTTTCGGAGTACTATGCAGCAGCGGAAAAATTCCTTCCACGTGGGACCTTTTGTACAAGTAGGACACGTGCTCAAACGCTTGAGCATGGGTCCTACTTGTGCGAAAGCGCGTGTGTCCCTTGTGACACATCATGCCAAAAGCGTAAGGTCGTGAATGTGTTAAACGGAGAAGTATAAACAGGACGTGACGGGATTCGCGACTTCACGTCGTGAGAACAAGCGCCAACTACAACCACCAGTCTCCAGCCACAAAGAATGAATGGTTCCGAGTTGATACATACACTGCTCAGGGCATACCGCTTTGAAGGCAGTGTGTCAGCTCGTGACAGTGCTCGAAAATCCCACATCAGTTGAACACATTCGAGCTTCTGAGCACATAGATGTACATTAAACTTAAAAAAACATCAAAACGCTCGTAAAATACGCCATCCTTTGGCCGGTTGGACGAGAGACTCCATTCTGCAGCTAAGGCTTGCGGAGGGGGCGGCATGGTTTCCCAACACGGCAATGCTTGTTCAATCGATATCTGCTGCTGCTGAGGAGTTCACTCCGGTGTTCAATGAACTCAGAAACTGAGAAACTCCTCCGGGGCTGATTTGAATTTTGGCTTCAAAATAGGGTTTTTTGGACGTTTTTTTTTTTCAGATTTCAAGTACATCACTGAAATCGGCGCGTCGAAGAGGACCAGATTACGTCGATATCCCAAAGTCGACCACGACCTGACCCACTGTCTTTAGAACAGTTTGCTTGTACGCGATGGTCGCATAGAGACAAAGTATAGAAACGGCTTAGCGGTACGGAGCGCTTTTTTGCACCAGTGCCGCACGTGACCATAACCACGCATCCCGTCTGGCCGATTTTTGTACTTGGGATTCGACCTCCGCTCACGTACAACTCGTAGGTAGCGATAGGGGAAGAAGTGGAACCCATATTTTTGCTGTTGCCACAGTTAATCGCATTAGAAAATAGCCCCTCATCGCATGAGAACATCAAGATGTGCTGTTCATAGCAGCAGAATTGCGACAGTTCATCACTCGGTCCTGCAATTTCTACGGTCCCTCTGTAGGGCGGGAGAAGGCTTGTGTTGCTGCGTTTCTCTTGCTTAGTATTGGAGATCTCGATCGATATTTCCAAACGGGAAGCGCGGTGGTGTCATAAGTTAGATTTGGGACTAAAAACACTTGGAACTTTGAGAAAGTCCTCAGATTTACTTCCATTACAGAGCGACTACTACACTTAGCGAAATGAGCGCACTTGTCTAAATTTTCTACCTTCGCAGTTTCGCTTAGCATAGGTATTTCGGCTTACATGATGATTACGAAATACAATGTTCTAGGTTCTTACACACGTGAGGAATGGTGGGACACCCGCTAAACCTGCGTATTGTCCGGACCCACTGTACGTCCATTCAAAAAGGAACTCTCGCTTAAAGCATTTCATTGATAAGCTTACTCACACAGATAAAATTTAGTTACAAAATAATGCAGCTGTGTTGGGCGTACGAGAGGGAGCAACGGCCGACATTCGCCGACATTCTCAGTATGTTTGAAAAGCTTCGCGACAAAATCGAGTTTCAGGTTGGTTCTGTCTTTGGTTTTAAAGTTCGCTATAATGCCAAAAACACCTCCTGTCAGTTTCCATACAAGGGAATTATTCTGATAGTTCATACATACATATTATAAATTTTATCGTTATTCGTGTACATACACGTTTATATTAGTATTTATTTCGTTTGTATTAGTCTGTATTTATTCCTCAGCAATTTGCCAGCTGGGCCGGAAGCTGATATAGTACCTACAAAATGTATCGGTGTCTAATCGGGCCTAGCAAAGCATGCGCGCTACAGTTGAATTGCGGCGACCATGTCTAAAAAGCCGGGGTGACAGCAAATTCTCTGAACAAGCATAATATACCGTAAATGAGGAAACGAAGTGAGAGTTCCGCCAGTGTTAAGCAGAACTTATGCGCTTTGAAAACCACTGTTGGATTACGAGTACTCTCTTGGCTTCGCCGAAAAGTTGGTAACACCTTAGCTGTGTGAGCCAAAGGCAAATAATTCTTTGAAGAGATTGAGGTTGGTCTACTGAAGCAGCGTTTCGAGAAAAAGCACACATTTATTACATTTCTGTTGGTTAATTTTTAACCGGCTACAAATATGGAGAACAGGACGCAGCATGAGATGGTCATTGACCAAGAGGACTTAGTAGGAGTTGGACAGATTCAGTGGGACTCAGTACCAGCGTCAACATGTACACTAGTGCCAGTGGGGTGTAATGGAAGATCAAAGTCAAAATCATCACACGGGTTATCCCATTTTTGCAAAGTTTCATGTGAGTCTGAAATACACAGATCATAGTGAACCTGCTGTAGACGCAGGAGATGATGTCATGGTGCAAAATGGATGTGAAACNGTTACCATTGTGATTGCCAGGCAGCCGGCTACACGGTAAGCGACTCAACTCGAAAGTGAGGATTTCCGTGGGTGCTGCCTTTAAAGACCAAATCTCACTTCATTTTCGTACATTTTTCTACGTGTTCCTGAGAGGTAGGAGTGTTTTATCAAACGGTAGCCATAGGATAAAAGAATTGTTTTGTTTTGCTGAGTGCAAAGCCACGTATCTGTGAGTGATTTATACCACTATGATATGTATGATGGGCGCGTGTGGCGCAGTGGTAAGAGGCTCGTTGCGCACGCACACGGACGATGGTTCGATCTCGCCCCCGGCTAACCAAGCCGTCCATCCCTCCAGGGTTGGTAAATTGGTACCAGAGGAGTCTGGGAGGATGAGGCACTGTGTTGGTACATCGGTTGCCATTCGCAAGTCACTGTACAGGGCACATACGCATTCAATACCTCGACGATGCTCAAATGAAGTCGAATGCGTGGCGCATCCCTCGTGACGGGATAGATCAACGCCGACCACTTTATCCTTTATCCTTTATGACATGTATGAATTTATTACTTCCAAAAACTACAAGGATATAAGGATTTGTTGTTGAAAGTGTGGTGGTAGTCTTCTAGAATAACGACACTTCCATTTCACGATTTCACATTCAATTTCTCAATTTTTATATCCAACAACACTATCGAACATAAAAGTATCGCAATCTCAACGTCTTGTCCCATCATCGAAAAAGATCCCACCATCGATTGCACAGTATTTGGGACAAATTCCAGGTTCTCCAGCAGATCCTGGTTTCCCTGACGGTCCTGGTGAGCCGGAGTTTCCATCATTTCCAGGCGGTCCAGGTGGTCCAGGTGGTCCTTTCGGGCCTGCAGGACCTGGCCCCAAAGACGGTCCATCACTTCCATTTTGACCAGGCGATCCTTGGGGACCTGGTGGTCCGGCAGGACCTGGCTGCCCCGGAGATGCAGCATTTCCGGAACCAGGTGATCCGGGTGCGCCTGCAGGACCTGGCTGTCCATCCTTTCCAGCAGGTCCAGGTGGTCCTTTGGGNCATTAGCCAGGCCCTCCCCAAAGACGGTCCATCACTTCCATTTTGACCAGGCGATCCTTGGGGACCTGGTGGTCCGGCAGGACCTGGCTGCCCCGGAGATGCAGCATTTCCGGAACCAGGTGATCCGGGTGCGCCTGCAGGACCTGGCTGTCCATCCTTTCCAGCAGGTCCAGGTGGTCCTTTGGGACCAGGTCCTCCAGGAGCCCCTGGTGGACTTGGACTTCCGTCGTTTCCAGGTGGACCAGGAGGTCCGGGTGGTCCAACCGATCCTGCTGGTCCAGGTGGTCCTCCTGGGCAAGGATGGCAAGGTGGCGGTGTGACTGCTTCACAAGGCGCGTGTGGTGCTTTTCCAGGGCTGCCAGGCATTCCAGCAGCACCAGGTTTTCCCGGCTTTCCAGGCTTTCCAGGAGACCCGGCGACACCTGGTGGTCCAGGATTACAACAACCGGCACAAGATCCAGCCGCGCCACCGTTTTGTCCTCCAGAAACTGATGCAGATGCACTAACAGCAAAAGGAGGGGCTGTATATCCAGCTTGTCTTGTCTCACGGGTGTGATTGTTTTGCTTCATTGAGTTCACTTCGGACCAAATGTCAAGTGCAGAAGTCTGAAATTATGCATATCCTCTAGGAAACAAGAGAAATTTGTCCGAGGAATGGTTACCTTGCAATAGTCTGTTTCGTTGTTGATCAGATGCTTGGCGCGGTTTACGTATTCGTATACCATAGGCAGAGTTACACATATTGAAAGAATCGCAACTGCAGAAAACGCCAAATTTGTGAAAACGAGAAATCTGTACGCAAAGATCTTGTTGTCCAGGTCCATTCACCGTCTGAAATGCAATTATGAACTTCACTTAAACGTTCTCTGGAAACACTGGATGAGGTCATTCAGAGTTGGTTAATTCTATTATCTAGAGTTGATTTATCAAAATACTGATGGAACTAGTTCATCTCTGGACTTGATCAGAGGCAGAATGGCAAGCCGACGCCACCTAATGTAAGACGAATTGCTGCATAAGTCGGCTACTAGCTAGTATTTGGCTTATATACAGCTATCGAAAGCATTGCGATAATATCTACGCAGATGATCTAAGGATCTGGAGTGGACGCTATCGTCATCCACGGTTTGCTAGAGCGTGAACGAAACCCGATGTACTCTGATGGTTACAATGAAACGGCACGAAACTGACTTGGAAAATTAGACTAGACTATCTTATTCATGAGCAGGAATCGTTAACTAGTGAAGTTTCGTTATCGTCTTGATGATCATCAAAAGCTTCCATTCAGTTGATTTGTTAATGAACATAGCAAGACTGCTTATCGAAATCAGCCGTCGTACCGTTGGGATCTGCCCATGAAATCCACATTTTTTGAAATCCAATCCATGGAGCAGTTTCGTAGCCTCTGTCCCTGTATGCGCTCATCATATTGTGAAGTGCATCCATATGGACCATCACTGGCCTAAATTGATGCAAGACAAAGCGATGTGTAGGGTTATCGGAGGATCAATCATCCGTCTTGAATTACGAATTGCAGATTAGTGGACCCGTACTGATAAAATTCATCAGCAGCACCACATCTGTAATATGCGAAAGGTACTGCCTGTTACAGGGAATATCCCCTGATGGTTGGACGAAACGCGAAATCTAATCGCAATAGACATGTGGACCAGGTTTTTGGGTATCTTTTTCCAGAAAATTTCGCTTACCTGTGAATCTCCGAGAAATGCATAGACTGATCTTCACGGGTGATCTAAAATCCTGACTTTCTTGCCGTCCTAAACAATTTCATGACAACGCTCAAAAACAAGCTGCATTCTCCTCCCATTGAGAAGTTCTCAAATTTCAAGGTTCTCAATTAATATGCTGGTTCCACTGAGGGCGTCAGCTCATCAATATCTGTGATGGCTCAAGATACTTCGACGCAACCCAAGCCGAAGTCATCCTATACAGGTAAGATAATCAATGAAGGTGATTCGCAGAACATCAGGGTTGAGCGCGCGAAGCGCGCCGAATTAAATGGTGAGGACGACTACGAATGTGCAAGAAATTTAGCAATGAATTGATAGACATTAACGAGGTACAAACAAGCCTACTATAATAAAGCACAGTTCATAAACGCAAAGCCCATGAAGAAGTTTCTACCCCCAACCCTTCATCAACGAATAATGAAGGCTAAGGGCTAATACTCAAAAATTTCTTAACTTTTCAACTCATTTACGAGTTCTTTTCCTAGCAGTTTCTGATGGGTCAAGATCATTTGCCTACCATTTGAAGTAATAAAGCCAGCGCACACAGTCCAGAACAAGCAAATTTTGTTCAAACCCTTTCAGCAATTGATCATTGAAACGGAATGCACCAGTTCTTATTCTAAGAACCTCACAGAACTTGAGCAGTTCACGAAGCAGCTGTACACAAGAAACGCCTCAAAGACGCAAGTAACCACATCTACTTCAGGGTATCTCCGAGTAGTAGAGTAGCGATATCGCATGCCAGCGAGAATCTGACATGAATGTGAGCTCCAGGTGGAATTGTCACAATAATTGTCACAGAGCCAACGGAACACTGAGGCACTGGATGAGACTGGATAATGTTGGAAAATGCATGCAATCGTGATCTCAAGAAACTTAAGGTTTCGCGAAAGGTCTCCTGATGTTATTTTTAATGAGCCAGAACGCCACTTCGCGGCGCTTTGGCTCGTTAAAAATAACAGTGGCTTGCCTGAAAGTCCATGGAAGCATAGAGAGCACAGTTGGTGAGGTCTTGATACGGGAAGCGCTCGCAGCGCTGCTGCCTGTAAGAGAGCTCAATGTAATAGGTATTACGATAGGTTTCATGTGCTTCATCACTTCTGAAAGAAGTATGAGGGCGAACTGGCTGGACCGAGCATTTTAGAGAAAAAAATTACTGAAGCAGATTCGCAGCAAATCACTGTCATCCGCGAGAGGCGGTGAAGCTGTTGGCCCAGAGCTAGCGTGGCACACGAGTATGCCTCATAACACATAGCCCCGGACCTAGCTCATCTCTTAACCAACAGAATCTTTAGCTTCAAAAATGGATTCATTTAATTTTTATGGAAGCTTCATTCTGTTTTTGAGATTACATTGTTCTGGAATTGTCGTCATCGCCGTAGGTGGACCCGATAGGCTCAGCGCAAAGGTGATAATTTCAGCTCGGAATATTGGAGGCAATCGTGTAGCTTGAAGGCTTTCAAGTCAGCGTGCAAAGCTTCACGTTCACCAGCTAACTCATCAAAAATTATGCTATTTTTCTAGCCCAATGATGGTGAGATCTTCGTCCTTCTGTACAGTGCTTTCACCATTAGCTCAAGTTTTACGATTGCTGCCACATGAAAGTCCGGATTCGAATTGAACACTCCTGCTGCAGACTCATTCTGTAGTACGAGTGTGACACCCATCAACTACTTTCTGTTCAGATATCTGAAATAGCACCTTCCCTAACTGAAGTCGGTTATTGAAAGCTACCCCGACACCTGCAATAAGAAAACCTCTTCCAACATTGTGAAGAGTTGAAATCGAGGCATGAATGGCGTACTAGTATTAAAGGGACATGTATTTGATCAGAACAGAATTTCGTCCTTGTAGACCTTTCGAAAGTAGTCTAGGTTTGAAACTTTTTGACACCCTTATGAATCTCATATATAAGCTAGGGTATTCTTTTGTAAAGGAAGTAGAAAGCACGTGTGAGTGAGATCAGGGAGAAGAGCTGAGTGAGGGAGGCAGACACATGAGTCACTTGTTTTTTTTTATCCGAACACGATACTTTCAGGACGCGGCGAAGCGACGGCGCAACGAGGAGAAGCCCCGAAAGCCGGTGCCAAGTGCGGCCCCCTGATACCGAGCCCCAGGTTGCCAGCCGACCTCCAACCAGAGTCAGACCACCCGGAGAGATGTCCGTTGCCACCCACCTCAGTCGTCTTGCCCACCGTCCACGATTTATTCCTTATTTGGGCAATAAAAAATCCATCTCTCTTTGTATGCATCGGCACCTTCCACGGCGCTACGCTTAATGGCAGCAGCGAGTGTTCCACCGCTCGCCGGCCATGCGCCAGCGGGAAACTCAGGTTGGTTTTTTTGTGTTTCCTAGGTAAGGCTCTGATTAGTAGAAACAAGTTTGGCCCCCTTGTTCCCTCTTTGAAAGAGCGCAAAGTGTCGGCTGTACTCTTCTTTTTTACGCCAGCCGAAAATTTGTGATTTGCGAGAGGTATGTCCCCGAGGACCTGTTGGTCGAAAACGAGTGTAACGTTTGTGACGAGGTGATATAGAGGTTGCAGTGAGGAGTCTCCAATATCAGAGTTGAGGTTGCCCAACGCTGAAAGGCGTCAGTAGGGCGCCAGAAGGGAAATCTCAAGTATTAGTGAGGCAAGTAATTAGAGCGACATAGCATCTATCGACTGGAACAGCACAAGAGGCATATATGTACTGAAGTAGGAAACTCGAGTGAGCAGATACGGCAGAAGGTCAGATAGTTGTTGAGAACGTTATTCTTCTTATGCTACTTTTGACGTGCGGTCGTCTTTAACGTGTTTCACATACCATTAGAGAAATTTTCGATGCTTAGCTTGCTTACACTGCGTTTTGGAAGAACATTTTTTCAACCTCCCCGTCAGTTTGAATTACTCTGATCGCATAGATTGTTTGAATGCCGTGGTTGCGATCAGATTTTCCGATAAACTTTGCTGTAACGTTATCACATCTGGCTGGATTGCAAGCCAGATAATGGAGTTTATTAAATGCCAACGTGTTCTCAGAGCATTCCCCTCCGTGCTTATCTTGCAGCTCCATCTTTGATCTGGTGTAAGCAATGAAGCTCAGACTTTGAATTTCTGGGAACTGTCTTCTAGGGTACTGTAGCCCCGCCCACCCCGTATAAATAGGGCGCCACAGAAGTGGTCACTCATCAGTCGATGTTAGGAATCAGCGAGCCCTGCCGTGCTTGCTCTCCCTTACTTTAACGTCCTCCTCCCTTTCATACTTCTTCCTATAAGTCTGGCAACATTCATCTGCTCCACACTAGTGCCGGGCCTCTCTAGTTCTCGCGTTAACTATGATTGTCTACCCAACGTCGTCACTAATAAGGTTTCGTTTCGAGTTCCGCATGAGGCCGATGTGGATGCGATCTATGACGCACTCGTGTGATTCTTCGGCTGTTGCCACTACACCAGTGTCCTCCTCTGAGCGAGTTACCGCACCATTAGCCAGGCCCTCGCTAATGTAGACGACGCATCGACGGTCCACGGCAAAGAAGCGAAGGAACTCCGAGATGCGGCGACCGCAGCCCTTGTCAATGTTTAGCGCGACGCTCGGCAATCAACCTCGCAGCTGGCTCAACAATTTTGCCAAGCTAATTCTAATTTATTATCAGGTTTAAATGAGTCTTTCGCAAAGGTAGGCTTTCGCACAGAGGCGCTACTGCTGGTAGCATCACGCAGTCCTGGAGGGCAGATTCCGAAATTTCAATCATTCTCTGGTTCGGGAGAAAATGTGGCGCAATTTTCAATTTGGTTACGCTTCGGTTTTTCCGCTTAAAGGATATCATAAGGATGCGCGGACACCGATGAGTTCCGAGCAGAAAGCTAACGTCTTAATAGGTTTTTTGATGGGATAGCCCACGAGAAAATAGAAGAGCTTTCGGAGGAGGAGAAGAAAAGCCTTGAAGCGATAGTGAGCACCCTTCGCAACTTTTTTTGAAAGCCTGCAACAGCGCTATGTAGCGCGGCAAGCATTAGCAGCCTATAGGCAACAACTCGGTGAATAAGGTACAATATTTGCCAATAGATTACTCAACTTGGTGCGAGCCGCAACCGCAGTGCAAGATAGCAACACCCAAAAAGAAAGGGTGCTAGAAGAATTTGTGGCTCGACTCCGTAGTGACATACGCTACTTCGTTAAGCTAGATAACCCAACAACTTTTGAGCAAGCGGTTACAAAGGCTCAGGCTGTGGAGCAACTCCTTTCGGAGGCTGCCTGCGAGCGCCTCATGAACCCTACAGGTGCTCCGCAAACGGTTGCGGTAGGTTCGATAGCCGGTCCTTCGTACCAAAACAAACTAACTTTCAGAGATCACCCGACGAGGACCAGATTCTTCCAGAAGTGATCGTGCTCACTTTTATGAAGCTCCGAATTGCCGATGAATGCCTCTACGTGACCCCAAGCCTAGCAATGTCACTGCTTGCTACAATTGCGGCGGGATCGGACACATGGCAAGGATTTGCCCTTCACCACGGTGAAGGAGCCAAACCCCAGGTCGGTCAAATACTCGTGACGATTCCGCTTCTAACGGTAGTTTTTCATCTCGACCCCGCTCATCTTTGAATTCATCTCCTCGAGCGGGGGTCATGAACATCTCTCCTTATGACTCTGATTTGGATGGAGCTCGAAAACAGATCGAAGTTTTGTCTGTCACGCTAGGTGAAAACCAAATCGCTTTGGCCAACTCCGATGTTAGGATATACCTAATAACATAGATGTATTGTAACTCACCTAATAACATAGATGTATTAAAGATGTGCGTATGCGGTTTTGCAACGGGGATAGCGCATTTCCTATATACTATATGAGGAATGCTGTCGTAAGTTACGGAGTGAGAAGGTTTGAGGCGTTTGAGATAGTTGAAAATGTCATACGGGTAGAAAAACAACTTGCTACAAGATTGCATTATCCGTGGTACTGCAGTTGAATTGAAGGCAGCGACGTTAGCACCACAAGATTCATGTGAATGGGAAACATTGACGAAATATTCAGCTAGAATATCAGATTTAATTTTGTCATCGATGCATGGAACTCCGGAAGAGTCAAACGGAGTTGTCAAGTCTTTATATGGCTTCAATAAGCGGTAAACCTGCGTGTTTCATAGATATTGTAGATGTTACGCGACGCTCCCGGTTGGCCAAAAGTTTCTTCAGGTGGAAGTTCATGTCAGAGCAAATTTTTCTGTAGATAGGACTGGATAGCGGTTCTTTCATTGTTTGGAAAACCCGATGTTTCTGGGCAAGCAAAGAAGAGATGTGGGAGGGGTACACCAGCTTGGAACGACGTGGAAAGTTGAGATGTACGAATTGAGCGAGTAATCTGTAGATAATTGCTCAAAACCTTTGGTAGACGTCCGATGCAGACGTGTAATTGTTGGACAGTGCAAGCCAATCAACGCTGCTAAGAGAATCATTTAAGGATGAATAATCTACATCAAGAAAATTAGGTCTTGGCAAGGTGCTTGCAGATAAAATTTTGCTGGCGATTTCGAAATGGACAGCACTATGGTCTGAGCTGGCGAAAGGAGGTAGAATAGAAGTGTTGGAAATAATAGGACTAGTGGATAGTACTAAATCAAGTATCTTGTTGCCATGAAAAGGTCCATTCACATACTGGGAAAATCCTGCGTTCACGAAGAAATTTATCACGTTTGAGATAGAGGATTGGGAAAGGTTTGCCCAATCCGCACATGTATCAAAATAGCCAACAACTACTTTACTACGATGGGAAGAAGAAAGAACGGTGAGTACATCTAACGGGCATTCGTCTTCGAGATTATTGGGATTTGATGGCCGATAAACGATGATGAATCGCATTCCAGCCATATCAGCATTTAAAACATCTAAGCAGAGAACATCAGCCTTACTAGAGATGTCACGTTCTTTCACTTGGGTTATGTAAGCTTCATTTATCAAGCAGCACACTCCTCCACCTCGACCTTTCCTGTCAGCTCAAAAAATAGCCTAGGGTAGGACTCCTACAATTTCAGAGTCAAGAATATTTGGAGTGTGCCATGTTTCTGTTATTAGAACTATGTCTGGCTTATTCTTAGTTGGGAAACTATGCAGTTCGTAAACTTTATTAACTGAACTACATAAAGAGTAAAGAATAAAGTGGTCGGCGTTGATCGNAATCATGGTGGTGAAGATTTCTTCTACTATGATAGACGCTCTGCAAGTATGTTTGACTTCAATCATGACATTCTCAAACCTCAAGGAAGAAATATACGAAGAAATATACCGGCCGAATCAGTGCTCTAGGGCTTCTAGCTGCAATATGGCACCAAATCTTAAAGGCAGGTTCTCATCAACATGGTCTTCATGTGTCTCTGGCTTGAAAAGTTCCATACGATGACAGTGACCTCAAATCTTTTCACTTCATAAGTCGTTCTCGAAGCTTATGTAGGAAATCACAACAGCAGCACCTTCTTGTTGCCGCATGGAAGTCCTTTTTGACAAGTCTTGCTGTGGTGGATGATGGGGCCTGCCTTACGCAGAGCAGAGCAGAAAATGATACTGCAATCCCATGGCATTTTTCTTTGGCAATCATTTTTCTTTCTACCTTTGGGGTTGACCTTGACGAGCACTATCAATGTGGAATTACGTGATTAACGGATAAGTAACATTATGAGGTGCTTCGAAAATCAGATACACTGCTGATCATTCGTCCTCTGCGGACCATCCAATATTACAGAGAAAAGCCTAGCAGCCCGGAAAGCAGAACTGTGCGGACACAAAATTCCCTCGTATATTCGAAGTTATTCGATTATTCGAGAGAAAGCCGAATCGATTATCGAATAAATTCGAAAGCAGACTCATTTCGAATATTCGAATTTCGAATAAATTCGAAAATTGACTAATTTCGATTATTCGAATTTCGAATAAATTCGAAAATAGACTTTTTTCAAATATTCGAATTTCGAATAAATTCGAAAATAGACTTTTTTCGAATATTCGAATTTCGAGTAAATTCGAGAATTGACTTTTTTCGAATATTCGAATTTCGAATTATTCGAATTCGAATGTTTATTCGAATTTTTTATTCGAATACGTCATTCGGTCCAAAGTATACAAGCTAGATCATCATGTAGAACAAGATTCATCTCAAAACAGGGCCGTAGTAGAGATCCAGAGGGGCTGAAACTGTCGATGGAGATCAACTCCATGATGATGTCAACTAAGCTCCGTAAATCTCAGAATTCCGCCTCAATTTGCCGAAACTAGGTTGAATATGGATGCATTCGCTGGAAAAAAAAATTGAATTTGGTGGAAACTGCACTACTGGAAGTCGCACAGCAGTTGAATGTGAGTAATGCAAAACCAAGGATTTTGACCACTTGTAGTTGTGTTATCTCCCAAAATTAGAGGTTCCAAGCTTCACTTAGAGAAAAGTTATGAAGAAACGTTCAAAAGATGATGTCTTTTTGGCCAGTACTGTATATCACTTTAATGTAAGTGTACTTTTTCAATTTATTGCTGTTAATATTGCTATCTTTGGTGAAATGGAATCTACATAACATGCGAATCACCTGTAATCTAAAGTTATCATTTATACCAGACAACAAGTCTGCGTTATGACACAATATTGTTATTTTATTAATAAGATTCTTTTTCAAGGAGTTCAGGTACCTATATAGTTCTATGTGACTTTTACAGTTGTTAACAGTAACAATAAAATCATTGATAGAAGTTAATTTCCTATCCTCTTTAATAGATAGACTATAGAAGTGGTGGTTATTATCTTGCAATAGTGGATTTGTAATATTGGAAATGTTACCATATCCTTTGTTGTTATCGTTGAGTCCAAAGGGATATGCTGTATTAAATAGTTTGATCCAGAACAATTCTCTGTCCGAAAGAATATTTTTGTCTGTGTTTTCTGGCAGGTTATCTAATATTTTGATCTGTATACTTTTCTTAGTACATTTATTTTCATCAAAATGGTTGTATAGGTAGCTATTGACATCATTACTACTGATGTGGTGAATATGTTCTCTTATTCTCATTTTAATTTTCCTTGTAGTGAGGCCTACATATTGTAAACCGAAATCATTGCAAGTGATACAGAATATTATGTTAGAGCTACCACAATGAGTATTAGGAACAGTTTGAGTATGTATTCTAAGTTTAGTAGAACAAGAATCTATATGTATACGGATTCATGTTAGAAATCTTGCACAATGAGCAGCTTTCACTGCAGTTCGTGTAACAATTGGTATTGCCGAAGTTTTCGAGTGTAACGACGCCATTAACCTGCCTCTTGTTGAACGAATTAGAGCTATAATAATAAAAACAAACTGAAGAAAAAGGAACTAAAGAAGCACTGTGAACATGTGGAACATTTTTTGCTGACCCAAATCTAAGTATAGGACCGGTCCAAGCCGTATACAGAGGGAGGAAGTTATTTAGCAGAACTGCTGCAGGGTAACGGCAAAACATGAATAATAAATATGATTATTCAGTCAAACTAGTCAAACTGCTCAAGTAATCGGATGAAAACGAAACAAAACTTCAAATTTATTCGATTATTCGAAGTTTGAGAAACCGAATAAATTCGAAAATTCGAAATTGATGACGAATCGAATATATTCGAAATTCGATTATTCGAAAAAATGAAAATTCGAATAAATTCGAAATTCGATTATTCGAAAAAATGGAAAAATCGAATAAATTCGAAATTCGATTATTCTAAAAAATGGAAAAATCGAATAGATTCGAAATTCGATTATTCGAGAAAATGGAAAAATCGAATAAATTCGAAATCCGATTATTCGAGAAAATGGAAAAATCGAATAAATTATGAATATGAATAATAAATTATAATTTAATTATAATTAAAATAAATAATTTTATAATTAAAATAAAATAATTTAATTATAACTAAATTATAATTAAATATGAATAATAAATTATAAAATATATGAATACGTAAAGAAGTGTGTAAAGAAATTTAAGACCCTTTTGGAAGCGCAGGAGCTAACCCCCCTTGCCCACATGTCATGAAATATGTGAGAATGATACGTTCTTTGCAGGACGATAAGCCATACCCTCCTTGCGGTGGGCACTACAATGTGGCATTCGACCTATCTCAAGATAGCACATCAAGCGAAAAAATGGATTCAGAAAAGGGAGTTTCAAATCAGGGATTCTACGAACCTGAAAGACTATCGGAGCAAACTCGCTTCGGTTTGTTGGAGAAGCAGAGCAGAGGTTGGGCCTTTTGTGTTCACTCGGCCGCATTTTATTGTTTTTCAGACAAGTCGAACAGCGGAAGTGTTTCTGCGCGAAAGACGTCTCTTATTAGATCTTTGAGGAAGGAGAGTAAAGCGAAACAGGTAATCGTTGGAGTCCCAGTTTCTTGTTCTCTCAACAAGTTGCATGTTGGCGTAGTTAGCCAAATCAAAACATTCACGAAAACATCTTGCAGCCGCCGGTTGAATTCGAGATGAAACTCCAATCAAGTGTCGGGAGTCGTCCTGGAACTTCGGTTTCCAATGAAACCCTGACGACTTCTTGTGATTATGGTATGTTGCCCTCGGTCGGCATTTGCTGTATGTTAATGTTGAAATTGGCAATATAATAGTATGTTTAAATGCAGCACCCACGGAAATTTTGATCTCCGAGATTTTCATCGTTTTGGGAACTAACCGGGTCTCCTAACAATTCTGCGAAGATGAAGGCACGGAACACTCAACGGTTTTCAAAATATGAATAGTAGAAATTGGATCAGAAGGATCTGCGTGGGGTTGTTCGATCAAGTTGTGGCGGCAGTGGATAGTTACCGCCTGCTGGTTTGATGGGCAGCCACTTTCTTACTAATTATTATTATTAATCTATTTCCTAGGCCCTGGCTATCCTTTTTGCATTTCCTAGCACAACGAATTTTCCTTCCTGATATTTTGCAATAAATCTATTTGTTCAGCCACTTCTGTGGCTGTTTTCGGCTAGTGTCACATTTTCGATTGATTGATTGGTCAAGCCATTTCTTTCAAAATTTGGTTTCTTTCACTAACTCAAGGAATGCTGAAAGAACTGTCGAAAACCTATTTCGCCGAGAAAACAGCTGGCCAAAAAAGGCGACGCTATCGACTTTTTCGACCGGTCCACGATGGACAGGTCGCGCAACTCGGCCGATTTGCTAGAAGGTGATGAACTTAGAGGTTCCAGAAAACAAGAATTTCCATGGGTGCTGCCTTAATACGGTCCATTCAACCGGCATCGAGAGAAGAGGAAGACTGTTCACCTAGCTTTTCTCGACCTCGAGGAGGCCTTCAACAGGGTTCCCCATGAACTGATCTGGCTCTCGCTGCGAGCTGATGGGGTCCCGGAGAAATATGTACGATGAACTCAACTCTTCTACAATAACGCCACGAGCTCAGTCAGATGTGCCGCAGGACCATCACCACCGTTTGCAGTTTGTGTGAAAGTTCATTAAGGATCTGCACTCTCCCCACTTCTGTTCATCGTTTGCATGGACACGATATCAAGCGACCTTAAACCAAGGGCACCATAGACAAACTCCCGGTACAATCCTTGTCGGTGATGCTGAACTCCCGAAAGTATCTCCTTCTAAGTACCTTGGATCCGATATCTCAGCTGATGGTAGCACTCGAGCGAACGTTGCAAGGAAACAATGGAGACATGTGACAGGAGTTATGTAATATAGTACGATCCCACTGAAGTTGAAATAAAAGATAGATCGCGCAGTGATACGAACTGTGATATATGGCGGAATATCGACCGATTTCCTTGAAGCACGAACAGACCTCCCATGCAAAGGAAATGCCAATGCTTTGTTGGACCCACGTGCTTACGCGCCTCGACAAAGTTCGGAACGATGATGTGCGCGCGATGTTCGGAGTAACTCCAATGCGGACATGCGTGAGGCTCGGTTACGTTGGTACGGTCACGTATTGAGAAGTGACGACAATTCAGTCGCCAAATCAGCTATGAATATCTCCGTGGATGGACGTAGACCGAGAGGAAGATCGAAAACTCGATGGCTGAATAGGAGAATAGGATATGCGTTTACTGAAGCTCACACACGAAGACGCTTTCAATCGAGAAAAATGGCGCTAACACACGCGGAACGCCAACCCCTGCTCTTGGGAACATGGCTAGGAAGAAGAAGGAGAAGATGATGATGATGATGCTGAACGCCACTGTAGAGCTAAACCCTACGAAAGTGGCGTTGCACTGCAAAATGGATGCAGAATCGAGTTCAGCATCCTCGATTCACATTAAGAATCGAGGAGGCTGAACTCAACTCAACTTAAGCTGAAGTGGCCTTGAACGAACAGTAGACAGCAGGAGTGTTCATTGGTCACTGCGAATGAACAACTGAACGGTCGTCACTAGACTAGCCCATTTATAGGGCTCGGTCGTATTGTACTATTGTAAACGAATAGTGTACAAAGTCCATTTGTATCAAAATAACACCAAGCAGTTAATACACACTTAAGGAATGTTTGCCTGTAACTAACTTATAACTTGGGTTACAACAGAAGCAAATCCCATTTTGAAGCGCCACGGACCGGACATCTGGTATACTTCCCTCGTTAGCAGCCGATCATGTCATTGTTAGCTGGTTAGCCTATGTTTGGCTGCGGCGCCTATTCGATATCCACCTCGAACCTGTGTTTTCCAAAAGCTCTTTTCGAATATTTGTTGATCCTATACATAAGCCCTATTGCGAAAGAACACGCTTGGACTGATACGAAGAAAACGATGACAAGAGCTGATCCGAAGTAGGCCTGGAATAGTTGCGTGTAACGCACGCATTCGTGTGAGTCTATATCAATGAACGGCATATATTCAACGCTTCCAGAGATGGCTTTCTGGTTCTAAGGCCTTGTATGGCCTCAGTGATACCAGAAAATCACGAGTTTTCGGCTCTATTACTGGAATTTTTCTTGAGCAAACTCACTCACACGTCGTCACATTCCAACGGGAGAAGTGGCATCACAACCCCCTTGAGTGTCACCAACGTAATACTTTCACATCACCAGCCACATGCCGCCGCTACCTGGCTGACCTTTAGGGGTAAATATGCAAAATTAAATTGACCACTTCAACTGCCAGGATTTACAGCCAGACGTTGTTCTTCAAGTGCTACTCAACGGCATTGATATGATGTTGTTGAAGGGATGATGGCAGAGTGAGTGACGAAAGTTGTACATTCACACGTTTTTAAGAAATTTTGTTTTTTTTTTCGAGACAGTTGCAAGATCTCTTCTTAAACATACTTGCAAATCCTTCACTTTGGAGTAATCTCCTGAACCGCATTTTGACAACCACTTTCCTCCTTTTCGCATTTGGTCGCCTTCTCACCACCATTTTATCTTCTGTTCCAGTTATGCGTTGTTCTCAAAAATTAAAATCAGCCCGGACCTTCAGTTTTGGAAGTAAAAATTTCGAAACCGACTCCAAGTTCAAGTATGCAGGATTGATTGTTTCTAGAAAATAACAGCAAATCAAGCAGAATATTTTAAATAATGGAATCTCTTAAATTTTTCTGATCACGTTTGAAGTGGGACTCTGCTCAACAGCATTCCTATCAGCCTATTGAGATGGCTGCGTTTGCGTCTTAATCGGAAACCCATGCGCCCCTTCCCTCCTTTCCAAACCCCATGCGCCCTTCCCTCCACAAAAAAGCGAGAATTAATATAGTTTGATATAATCGATTTTTTCGTTGCATAGTTGTCCCATACTCCTGTTCAGCATGTTGGAAAATCCCAATGAACATGTCTTCCTAGATAAATGTGCTGTCGGTTTCACTAATCTTGCGTATTGGACGAGGTTCAAGATAGTGTAAGTTTTTTCTATGTATGTTGCCTTGGTTGGCTCACGTTCAATATTATAAGGAATATGATGGCGGGGTGAGACCCAATACTTCTTGGACCTCGTCCATTACGCAAGATTAGTAAAAGAGACAATGAGTTATTAGATCCTCCTATGGTAGAGGACACTTGTTTACACGCGCTGAATCCGGCGCCATATATCAGCCTACTGTGCGCACAAACTCACAAATTTTCTATGTTATATTTTTCTGTAATGTATAGAAGTACGATTATAGGATCTTCGTATCAATCGCCTTCATTCGCATCTTCCTCTCGCTCTCCATTTCTTCTACCTTCCAATTTGTCGTCCTACGATGTTCCGAAAAAAAAGTCGTCCTATGCTTTCGAAAGTGAACACGCGGAAGAGATACGTAGGTTCTCAATGGCAGTTTGTTTATGTATTCTTTTAAGGATGCGGTTTTTACCTGGGCATCACCCGTGTGGCAGAAACTTTTTTTGCAGAGATTAAGTACAAGTACTAAGTAGGTAGTAGGTAGTTAGTACTTAAGTACAATACTAATGGCAGCAGCTGCTCAGTGTTTAATTTTGAGAGAGATGATGTCCTGTGCAGTCGGTTGGTAACGGACCCTGACAATATGTGGAATGCTTTAGGTCACCGATGTATGGTAATATTTCGGCGAGAGGCATCGGCATTATCGTCGATGTGGTTTTTTTTTTTGGCAGACGGCGCGATCGTTTACGTTGGCTCAGTGATTAGTCCTATTCTTGTACCTAACAGATGAACGATAAAGTGTGTGTATTGCGAGAAACCGCTATCATTACTCAAAAAAACTACAACTTGGTGTCCAGCGCATCGGGTCACGCTTTGAGAAAGATTAAGTGAGACTCTGAGGATATCGACTGTTAAACTGCTCACTTGAAAAATCAGTCATTTTATACTCGACGACCCTATGAATCTTGTATACTCGCGAACCTGACAAACTAAATGCGTCTCCTGGAGTGGCGCTAGATTAAAATCCTGCGCTGAGAGGTGACTCTCACCTTAAGTTGGATTGTCTTGTGTTACAAGGATTCAATGACAAATGATGCGCCAAATCGTTCATCAGTTTGTTCTCGCATCATCATTCGCTATTGGTCTGAAACGATTTAAAGGGGAACGACCATTTGTGCCGCGATGGCAATGCGAGAGATCCACGCGAATGATGCGAGTGAATGAACTACTGCAAACTAAAATAAGTAAAAGGAGGCGTTCTCGTTTGCCAAAAATCATGACGCACCCATTAGTAGAGAAAACGTCCAGTTGAGTGTCCACTCCTGAACGGGGAACTAACTGAAGAGGGGGTTGAAGGAGCTCAATAGTGGAAAAAAATCGTGCAAGTTCACTAATATGAAAGTGCCTCGGAGCCCAGAAGTAGGAGAAAATTGGGGCGACGTACCGTCGAGAAGAGGGGACGCTGGTTGTGAGGAGTACACAATGCCACGGGTCTGCCAATGAGGAGGGAGTTGAGAGGGGAGAGTGCTGTTGCCCAATATGTAGTGGGAAAATGTGATTAGACAAGATCGCCGATGAAAGGAGGTGTGCGACGTCCAGTCGTGGAGAAATCGTCGTAAGACTTGTCTTCCGATAGGGAGGGGTGTGCCGGTGCTCGGCAATAGAGGCTAGCAAAGAAGTCACCAGTACATGAATCCATTGACGCGGTACGGGAACAATGGTATTCTCTTTTCTGCAAGTTTCCATGCCGAGGGTACACTTGTGCGAAAATGGTACAGTGGTTTTTTTATTCATTTCGCAAAGTACTAGTGTGTTGAATTGGGAATGCGCGCTGAAGTTCCGACGTCTCTATTAACGTGTTGCGAATTAGTTTTTGTCAAACTTTTAATACTACCTGGAAGAGCAATTCAGGAGTATTTTTTCAAATGCGGAATATCGAGCATTTCTTGACTGCTCATTTTTCAGAGTAATTTATTAGGAGACCAACAAAAATTTCAGAATTTTCGTTCCTGATTAATTTATTAGGAGACCAACAAGAATTTCAGAATTTTCGTTCCTGATATTTATATGTTAGGGTGCGTATGGCGCAGTGCTAAGAGGCTCGCTGCGCTGCACACGGTCGATGGTTCGGTCGCGCCCGTAGCAAACCAAGCCATCCATCCCTCCGGNAGCAGGTCCCGTTTTAATGAGGAGGAAGCGATGGTGGACACATCTCTCAATGATCACTTGAGAGAAAGGGGTGTTTCTCCTGCTTCTATCTACATAATTTCTTTTTATAAGGAACAACTGCGCCGCCTTGAGGAGCTCGCGACGACAACCGGCGTCGAGTTGGGGAGAGAGGACTCGGTACAAGGTCGCGAGAAGGACGTCGTCATCCTGCTGGCAACGCGAATGGACTTCAATCCCGGGACGGCCGACTTTCTCGATGACCTTTGAAGGATGAATGTCGCCCCCACCAGATGTCGCCAGAGGCAGTTTGTCTTCGTAAACGTGAAATCTCTGCGCCGAGTCAGCTTCTGGAGCATTGTTCTATCGTGGGCAGAGGCTCGCAACGTAGTGGTCCCCGCTTCCGACCTAGGCCAAGTCCGAGGATCGACTTTATTTAGGTGGGGGAGTGGGGAGGTGTAAAGGAAGTAGAAAGGACGTGTGAGAGAGATCAGGGAGAAGAGCTGAGCAAGGGAGACAGACACATGAGTTACTTGTTTGTTCTTATCTGAACACGATACTTTTAGGGCGTGGCGAAGCAACGAGGAGAAGCCTTGAAGGCCGGTGCCGAGTGCGGCCCCATGATACCGAGCTCCGTGCTGCCAGCCGCCCTCCAACCTGAGTCATACCTGGGCACAACTGAGCTAGGTGCTCTTCTATTTCTTTGATTAATTACGAAGTCAAGCTCTCCAGAAGAAATGAGTTTTCATACTTCCTCCTGAATTGCTAGCTGTGACGTTGTATAAATATCTCCATATTGAAAGTATGCTGTACCGAGCAAGATATTCTTGAAAAAAAGGACCAAAGCGAGACATAGAGATGTAAGCGATCTTATGGGCTCTCAGTTCTTCATTTCAACTCACCTGGACATCAAAACGCCCTCAATTCTTGTAAAAAACGCCAATTCATTAACGGTGGATTTCGATGAATTGCTAAACTGCAGGTAAAGCGGCAAACTGTGAAATTTCTCTGATGGATCAGTGAAGCCAACCTT
The DNA here is from genome assembly GCA_000688135.1 of Ancylostoma ceylanicum. Classification (NCBI taxonomy): domain Eukaryota; kingdom Metazoa; phylum Nematoda; class Chromadorea; order Rhabditida; family Ancylostomatidae; genus Ancylostoma; species Ancylostoma ceylanicum. Next base: position 250,376 of record JARK01001411.1, read on the forward strand.
CAGCCATCTCGTTTTGGCTTTGGTGGTCACCTCAACCAATTAGAACCTAATATTGTATTGAAGAGCGCAAAAATCCTTTCGTTTTTCCTGCGGCGATGGGTCAGCTGGCTGCAGTCAGACAGTGTTTCGCAATATGTCCTAACGCCTTAACCCATTAACGAGCGCGTGGCTCACTCGTGAGCCGCACTCTTCTTTCAAATATCTTCACTTCATCATTCTACTTTTATGCAATCTCTTCATACGAAATACATACAACAACTTCAGCCAATGCTACACACACCGTGGCCCTCCATAATCTTTGTTATAGCAACAAATACAGTACGAAAGTTAGCTAACCGCATTTCTGAGGACCGCATTCCTTGTGAAAAGACAGAAAACAATGCAAAAATGAGTGAAACACTAGTTATATCTTGTACTAACCCTTCTCGTGTTACTCTAGGCATATAAACATCCATAAACTTGGCACAACACATTTCTTACGGACAACGGCCTTTGGGCATGTAAGCTGTTCCAGTCTGTGGCCACTTACTTGTGAGGTCTGTGGTTCTTCTTCGAGAAGCGACTTGATGACATTTATCTTGAAATCGTTAATTTCTATTCTCTCCACTATGTCGCTATACAAACTTCATGCGTTCACAGTGGCTGTCTGAATAATAAAATGAAAAGGGATTCTGAGGTACCATTCTGTTGCTTTTCTGACAAACGACGTATAGGCAGCCATTTGATCCAACCATGTTGTTGTAGTCTTCGACCACTTTCGGCTTATTGTGTTATGTGAGAGATGCATCATGTCGTGTGGAAATCATGAGAAAATCTCGCCTATCTTTCCACTTCAGTACCAGAATATCACTTCTGCTTTGCTAGTAACACATTTTTCATCATTTCAGCTTCCTCTCTTTTGAGTTTGTATTCCTTTTCTACTTGGTCGCAATGTTTCTATCGTCTTACGTCTTTGTTTTCAACAGTTTGTTTGCTAGGGCCACACTCGAGCGCTACTTGTCTGTACATAGGTGCCTGCCTTTATACAGAAGTGTTTCCATTATTCCAAAACTATAGAGTCGGCTAGTGGACATTTTCTCGATGGATGTTTTGCTGCGTAGATTTCCTTTCTCCACGTGAATCCCCCGTTCCACCACAACTTGAACAACTTGGTTCCGCACTTGTCATTTCGATGGTATATATTGGCGAGAAGTTATTCTGCCACTGAAGTGGACCAAAAACTCATTAATGGTAATCTCCTTTCTGAATGATAAGTTTTCTCGTAACTGTCGTTAACACGTTCGCGACAACGCAGATTTCGCGCGCACTGCCACTGTTGACACGCTCGCTTTTGCACAAATGGGACGAGTGATCGAACGATCGTGCACATGGTCTCAGGCAGAACCTATTTTTCCCTTTTTTTCGTACGATATCGTAGTTCAGGGGAGCGTGTGGCGCAGTGGTAAGAGACTCGCTGCGCACGCACACGGTCGATGGTTTGATCGCGCACCCACGGCCAACCAAGCCGTCCATCCCGGTCGTTAAATTGGTACCAGAGGAGTCTGGGAGGATGAAGCACTGATTTGGTTCATCGGATGCCCCCCCCCCCGCAAGTCACTGTACAGGGCACATACGCATTCAACGCCTCTACGATGCTCAGATGAAGTCGAAGAGTGTGGCGCATTCCACAAGATGGGATTGATCAACGCCGACCACTTTATCCTTTATATTTGTTTTGTTGAAGAGCGTGAAACTGCAACAGAGCATCACCACTGATCACATAGAGAATTAAGAGAATTTTCGCTGTATTACTTGGCTTAATCCATGCCACTATAGAATAATACTCGAAAATGCCCAGAACTTGGATAACTGAACCGGAACTTTGGCTGCAACTCGATTCCTCGACTGGGGTGTATACTTTTACTTGTGGTTCTTAATTACGAGCGCACTCAGGCCATAATTAGCGCGGCAGAGCAACTCGGCCCATCTAGAGGCGGGCCTTACTTTGCGATGTAAGTGGATCCACCTTGAAAGTTGTTAAAACATTAGAATGGTCAAGGCACTTGTCTTGTTTGTAATGTCAATTTGATAGCCGTTGTAAGTCATATCTCTATCGAAGTTTTGGTGGACGAGTTCTCCGCTCATTACGAGGCACATAAGACGCCTTGCTGACAGCTAGCGGTCAGTTAAGTCATATTAGCAACTGACAGTCAAAAGCAACGGCCGCCTCCCCCTCGGCTGCCGTGTTCTTCAGATATGAACTCGGGAGTCGCACTTGGGACCGCGTAACAGCCCAGACTTTGCTCTATCAGGCGACCTTGCTTGCGTCGTTTAAGCCTTCCATGAACAAAGTTTGAATGAGCCGCTATTGCAAGTCATGGCACTGCGACATCCCACAGGAGAGCGCTCACTCTGTGTATGGGAGATGTCGAAGCATAATTCATTCTGCTCAGAATTTTATTCTGTGTTTAAGTGACAACTGCCCGACACTGTTTTTTAACTGATAAAATATCTCAGTTTTAACGCTTTGATTGATTTATTAGCCACTTCCAATTTATGAGGTTTTGGAACTATCCAATCCAAACGACATTGACTATATGACTTTTCATTTCATACATTCCAAAGCGCAGCTAGAATAACTGAATGTTGGACATGTACAATGAGCATGCGGGATCATTTCAGAAATGTTTACTTTCTTGAAAAGATTGTTGGTGTCTAAAAATATTAGAATACAGGGTCATATTGACAGCTCACAACGCTTAGATTGACAGCCGTTCATATTCAGGCACAAAACTGTCCCATTTACAACCTACCAAGGAGTTATAATCATGACTTATAGTAACGGGCTTAGTCTATTGTCACGAAATTCGTTCGTTCTGTTCTGAAGGATCAGTAAGGCGGCTGTCGTACACCAATCATATCTTCAAGTGCTTTACCGTTCCTCAGCGGGTCCACCGATGTGATAAGAGTGCACCGGCGCCAACGTGACGCCAAATCAATGTGACAAGCGCGCAAACGCGGAGAAACGCCAGAAGACGGGAAAGACGGGTCCACCGCTGCGGAGTGTGCGCCGGCGCCCAAAGTGGGGGGAGCCTTGTCTGCCGCTGTGATAAGGGCACGCCGGCGCCCAAAGTGGGGGGAGCCGGGTCCACCGCTGTGATAAGGGTGCGCCGGCCTCCAAAGTGCGGGGAGCCGGGTCCGTCGCTGTGATAAGGTCACGCCGGCACGCAAAGTGAGGAGAGCCGGGTTCACCGCTGTGATAAGGGTGCGCCGGCGCTCAAAGTGGGGGGAGCCGAGTCCACCGCTGTGATAAGGGTGCGCCGGCGCCCAAAGTAGGGAGACGCTTTGAAGTGGGTTTCACAGTGTGAAAGGGTGTGCCAGGATTCAGAGGTGTGGAGGTGGGGAAAATGAAGGAATGCACACATACGGCTCCAATCGTACGCAAATATTCATTGCGGTTCTTTCCATTCATGTCTGAATGAGCCACCCCCTTCATTCTGTTTACATGTAGCAGTAGACTCTTATCACTCAACTACCACAACAGCCAGCTATTCATACGTAGATCATTCCAAGTGACCATTTGCACTGAATAGGTTACATTCAAATGCTCACAGCCCCCAGGGCCTACCAAAGAGCGTCATTTTTGGGGGATGAGAGAAGGCCTGGCGGATTTGAGGGAATCTCAGGAGAGCGTTGAAACTACTTGAGAATGATATAGGTATCCCGCGGAAGGTTTTTAGGGGGGAAGAGGGTTTGCATTCACTGTGAAGTGTGCGAGCGAAGCGAGCATTAGTAGAAGCCTGGAAGTCCGGCGTCAGCCGGACGGCTACACTGGTATAATAAAGATGGGCAGATCTTCAAAGTGTTTGCGGCCATGTGATGAAAACTAGATTGTAAGAACTAAACAACTGGCAGTAGAATGGTTGTTAACTATCCAATTTATTTGATTTTTCAGCTCATAGTCGTAGTTGGGCGGGCCCATCCCAAAGCCGAAGTCGAGCTAACCAATCCTCTCCATCTGCATACGCATTTGCAATACATCCAACTCAAAGTGGTCAGCTCTACCTCTATTATTTTCGTTTTTAGGCGCAGTGATTTTCTCAATCTTCAGATGCGAGTACCTCACAGTCTTCTTCACGAAAAAGCCGTACACCACTCCTAACACCTTCTTCGTCGTATGACAACCAACGAAGAAGTCGAGTCAGTCAAGTTTAGAGTCGCCAGTGATAGAGATTCCGTCTTGTTTGTGAATCCTGAGTCAACTTGCGATATTTCCTGTGAGTCCTTCCTTGGACTGTTGATTGTCGATGTCTTTATTTCCCAGTGCCTTTCATTTTGTTGCTCACATGCGTTACCAAAGTTGGTTGAGTCCTGATTGAAGAATTTGAGTAAAGTCATATCTTTGCAATCTGTTCCTACCTGCATCAAAGGCATGTTCTCAGTTTACAAGTTCCTGGCGTCATTGTCGAGACGAAGCTTTCCTCTAAGCAGGCCAGGTTCTACATAACTGCTACCGCCGTATATATGTCAATAATGATGGCAAATATACTGCGTAATTGTTAGTTGTATTAGAAAGGGAGATGCATTCAAGAAGGGTGGTCGAGAGTGGCGTGGAACTGCAAATCCTGTCCATAAAGCACCGGTGCAGCCAGCCATTGACGGTTATAGCAACACTGCTTAGTGCCATCACGATCCCACCCTTGCGTGGTACTGGGTCTTTCTCATGACAACCTTTCCCTACCAAGCTCCAATACAAGCTTTTCGGGGGTTCAGAATCATAACGAAGCCTGTTTTGAAAAATGGAAATCCCAAGGAGCCCCCTTTGGATCTAATCGCAGTGGAAGTTGCCTCGAAATATTCACGAACAAGATTTTGTCCTCAAAATTTATCCTAGGTTGTGACAGGGCCAACTGCAGCTGTAGTTACAGTGCGTCGGAGTCCGATCCGATCGGAGAACTAAAATACGTACCGATTCTCGTCGGTATCCAACGCGTCGGATTCCAACGAGGATCGCTTCATTGTCCAGTCTCCAGCGCACTATACATGCAACTAAAGAAAACACCGAACACTGTCAACGAAAACAGCCGCTAGACTAAAAGGACGCCTCAGAAGTAGACGAATAGAGATAGATGACGGCGAGAGAAGAACAAGCTGACATAAAGAACAATTTCACGATGGAACGCGGCAGAAATAGAATTTTGTAAGCTGGAGTGAGAGGAAAATTTGATATACTGTAATAATAGGAGGGGACAAGTGATTTGTACTTGGGTACCTATTATAATAGAACACGATAAGTAGCACAAGGGTATGAGGAAATGATTGAAAACTTATGTTTCTCAGTAGGGGAGTTATGCAAACGAAAGGCTGAGACTGATTCCAGCCTTTCCTGAACAAGCTGACCCCCCCCCCC
>JARK01001411.1:255930-292224 GCA_000688135.1 Ancylostoma ceylanicum
CATCGCCGGAATGGGTTACTCTTACCCACACTCCAGCGCTTCATCACCACAAAAATTAGCATCAATTTATGGAGTTCCCACTTAACTAGAGTGATCCAGTATTCACACGCCTTCAAAAAGCAAATGTGAGGTTTTGCGCATATTTTTTTCTGTGCAGTGCATAAGTATGAAATGTTTCATCAAACTCCTCCGGAACTCTCTCAGTTCTTATCTCACTGAACATTTCAAATCAATCTGTGCAGTTTCGACAGCGCAAGAGTCCTTCGAATCCTCCATGTAGTGGAGATCTATAAGTGATGTACTCCAATGGACTTTTTCAAACTTGATCGCCGCTATTGTACAGCTGAAAAAATGAACTTCCTCCTTTAAGTTTTCATCGTCTTCCTTCGTCTCTACGAACGTTTTGCCTTTCTCAACAAAACCAACACAGATTCTTTCCCTACATTCTTGAAGTGCTCTGCCCCGGACCCTGTATGAAGCCCCTTTGCTTTCTACCATCTTTACGGAGCCCAGTATGCTTGTCGTAAAACCGTGCTGGGCCCCGTTACGTCCTTGTCGTCTAGGCACCAATCACCACTCACAGTACGTGGAGACATCTTCTGGAAAAGTTATTCTACAGGTGGCACGATGGATTAAGGAGCGAAACTAACGAATAAACCGATGGGGAATTAAGGCAAGAGATTCTGTTCAAACTCATTGGATGAACTGAGCTGAATAGGCAGAAAATATCACAAGACAACAATCATTTATATACAAAAGCATCGCCGAACAGCGAGACCTGGTTATGTGGATTTGCTGGAGCATTTCTCTTCACTACAATAATTGATACTAAAACAAGTGTATGATAGTTATCCTTCGTCCTCCTGGAAATATGGTTACCAATAAAGCTTCAAGAAGGTATGGCGTGCAAAGCCTGCAATTGGCACAAAATAGAAGAGAGAAAACATTTCTTTTAAGGGATACTAAAGGTCTTCGTCTGGAACAATCTTTCCATTTAATACATCAGTAAGGCGAAGTTTGCACGTAAGTGTTATATTAATCAGTAGAGACCACTCTTATGGAGGTTTTGCTGAATGATCATCGATATCACCGAGTCGAGAATTTTCTGCACTTGATCAGTATCTGTTGCACAGGTCTCGTGAACGAAAATTGTCTTCTTCGGATTCTGGTTTAGCATCTCGAATCGTTGCTTGATGTATTTGATCGAGTCCTCGTAAGTCTGGGGACCTAAATGTCACGATTCAAAAAAATTGGAGGCGTCGACACTGTCAGTCTGAAAATCTTGGTCTGTTCACTTCAATCTGAGCGTTATTTGCAGATGCGTATTGTGGCATGCTAGTGCGTATCTTTGCGATAATGTTTACTCTGCTTCCCAAACTTACAAATTAAAGTTTCTTGTGAGCGCAACTATATCTGGTTCACTTTTGTAACAATCATATTTGTCAACCGTTGAAAAAAATCTTAGCCGAGTAAATTGAAGTACCATTTTTCGGGAACTAATATAGAAGGTCGCTAATGGATAATTACGGATAATTCATTGCGACGAGCCCGGAAATCACCAGTGGTGTTTTGCCCACATGCATCAGCGGTATCCTGTCCACATGCATCGTAAGCGTTAATAGCGGTGCGTGTTTCCGTCGCAGTTTCGCTTGGCACGAATAGATTTCATTTCTGCCTCAAGATCGACTAGAAAGAAACAGACGGCAAAGCAATGCGACGGAGGAAACCTTGGTCCTAAATTATTATTGCCCTTATTCGAATAACTAGGTCTACCACACTAATTCGCAGTGTTAAGTTACAGTTATGCCCCATTTAGATACCTCAACCGCATAGGCAGCAGCTCACGCATCAGAGCATATCGACAATGTTTCTTAAACACAAACAGGAGAAAGGCGTAATTCTAGGAGGGCGAGCGTTTGGGCTCAGCCAAAAAGGGGCGTGGCCAGCGATGCCCCGCGGATACGCACGCACTGCGCCGCCGCTAAATGACAGCCAAGCAGCTCACGCAGAGTGAAGTAATGTTAACAGACTAAATCCTTAAAATATTACCGAAATTTCCTATAGAGGCTTATTTGTTGTGCTAATCACGAATCGGTGTCCATTTTGTCACATAATGTCACTTTCATCCAGTTGCAGGCTAATTTTTTGTGTTCAGCACGTGAAATAACCCCACTGCACTAATGTTTGAAAGAGTTCACGAAATCTCTGCCAGTGTATGTGGCTTTTTTTTTTTAAATTTGTGAAATTTTCGAATTTTCTTTTTCGAACGAACCCTTCAAGTGAAAACTCTGTTCAGAACGCTCGGTTGCATTAATTCGTTGTTACTTGTAAGTAGGAGCGGTCGAAACGCGCAATAATCACACTCTTCTTCCTGATTCTGTGTAGCTGTCAGCAGAAGCAGCGTAGCACCTGTACATCCACAGGACATCACAGGACAGGCCCCTTTTCCGACTGAGCCCAAACGCTTCGGCGCCTAATTCTATTATATGTATATGACACCACATGTGAAAATTTAGGCAGCGGTTTCAAGTCCGAGTGGCAAACCATACACGGTAGTCACATACAGTAGCGGTAAATATGATATGATCAGAGGCACTGTCGAAGACAGAATCTCAAACTATAACTCAACTATGGATAGAGCTATTCGGATGAAATTTCAGGATATGGTGAGGATTTAAGTGTTCCTTCTTTCTGCTGCTTGACAATGGCGTAAATTGCTTTCGAGCAGATCTACCGCTTCTCAAGTGCAATTTCACTGTTTTATTAGCATAATAGTTTTTCGACTGTATCCCGTTTTTCGACCTCCGAAAGAAATTATTCTTAATCGTATCGTAAGCGCGCAATTTGCTATATAAGTTGCGTTTTATGGTTCTCCTCTTCACATAAAAAGTGAGCCTGTCAAAAAGTCGTGTAAAAGTGAGAAAAGAGAATTTTTTATAATTCCAAAGAAAAAACACCGGTCCCGACACGGAATATTTCTATGGTATCCACTACTAGTAACTATTCTGGTATTCAAATAAGAACTGTATTGCTGTTCATATGCTTGAGATGTAATTAAACCCCAATTTTTGGTGATATCTATCAATTAATTTTGTCCTCCACTTTGAGCACCAAAGGAAGCGCAGCAATAGCATTACTGTGGAAATAATAGACAAATATGTGCTCAATCTGTATCAACTCTTCCTTTTTCCCAGTAGTTGAGAATAAGGATGCTACAAAAAATCAATTAAACCCGAGAAAGTTGGTGTTTGAGCTCCATAGTCCAGGTTAATTGAGGCTGCGCCAATGCTAAATTGCCACTGGGAAGCGTCCACGGAGTTTTAATACATACTCAAATTTGGGTTGGATAGATCAACCCAGAGGCGAGTTATAGCAAAAGATTCCCTGGTCAATATGGCTCTGATCATATCATTATGACCGCTACTGTATGTGCAACCAACCACTTCGACCTCCCTTGTAAGTACTTCTCAGAATATTCAAAGCTCTTGATCTACTAATTGATTTGATCTACTAACCTGTGTATTCGGGAAAGGCCGTCTTGATCGAGACACGTTTTATTTTCTCCATGAACAGGTCCTTTTTGTTCATGAAAAGAATTATCGATGTATTAATGAACCATCGGCTGTTACAAATCGATTCAAACAGGCGTTGAGATTCCAACATTCGATTCTGGAATAGGTAGATCTGATCTGTGCGTAGGTTCGCCTTCTTGTCTATTCCAGCAAAAAAAAAGCTGGATTCAATGTTCTTCTGATGCATCACGGAATGTCCCCTCGTCGTTGGACTTTGTTGAAGCCCCGTGCATCGGTTCATTGCTTGTTACATAACACACAACTTCACAACGTTTTTTTTTTCATTGCAAGTGATGAATTAAAGAAAGAGTGATGGTTGAACTGCTATCACCGACATATTCACTGGGTCCACAAGAGAATATTCACTTCGTACATTCCGTTCCTTTTTCAATTCTTGATGGATCTTAGACTTGACCGTCGATTGTTCTGATTTCCTTTTTCGCTTGCATGCACACAATGCAGAAGCATCTCGAGCTCTCGTTCATTTCGGTATACTTCCCTACCAGTTATTGTCAACACAAAAAACGGTAAAATTCGTACAAACTCATTGAATAGCGGGTGGAGCTATTGTTTTCTTGGACCAAAATCCACAAGGTTATGAACATTTTACTGGTGTGAGTTCGCAAAATACGTATTTCACGTGGACGTCTTAAACCATGGCTAAGTCAGTGATTGCCGGCGTGTGGACCAGGGATGAGCGGAATTCCGACTTCCGACTTCCGAAACTTCCGACATTCCGGTGTTTTTTGGACTTCCGACTTCCGAGTTCCGACTTCCGAAAAATGGACAAAAAGCCGGAAGTTTTCGGAAGTCTTGCATTGATGCAAATTGCGTTACATCTCAAGGTTGCGGCTAATTTTGTTCCAAGGCCTCGCTGGCATTTTCTGCACAATACGACCGTCGTGAACCAAAAGTAACGCTTTCTAGGCGTGGACTGTTTCCACAAAAGTTTTGCTGCCTTAAACGGGATGTCATATAGGATAGCAACAGTCTTTAACCAAAACTTTCGTTGTGGCTTTTTCTTCTGAAGTTTCTGGAAATGAATTTATTTTGTTCTAAAGGCTATGGTTTTGTTGTGGGTTTGGTACTACACATCAGTATATGCATTAACAGCATCACATTGCCAAAAATTCAGCTAGGAAAGAGAGAAGATCTGCTCACTTTCTAAAGAATCTATGAGAAATTTGGAATTGTTACCGTTCATTTCACGCATGATGTTAGCTAATTAAACAGCAGGGGTCGAAGCAAATCAAGCAACCCTCAGTTCTTTCAAAGTAGAAGAGCCGCACAGGCTGCCGCTGAAAGATACCAAACTAAGCAAGATGAATTCCTAGAAGACACCCTTGTAATGAAGGTCTGATATGAAACCAGGCAATAGTATCCAATATTCTTCCACAAAGCACATTCTCCTGTGAAAAATTTGAGGTTTCCACTTCAAAGAGCTCTTGTTTCAAACTTATGGATTTTCGTTATTCGATGAATTTGCTACAGTCCAGCTCAACCACTTTGGTTTCGTTGAGCGATCGTTTATTTTTCATTTACCTTTTAATTCTGAATTGATACCACTAGTTATGAAAGTAATTGAATAGAGTTACCAGAATGAATGTCAGTTAGTCTAACAATACGTGGCTTATATGTATGTACAAACCCTATGCGCCCTTACTATGTGCATGTGTATATGTACACACATTGGACTCTTTGTACTTCCGGCTTCCGACTTCCGGCACTTCCGGTATTCCGGTCTTTTTTGGGACTTCCGACTTCCGAATTTTTGAATCTTAGTTCCCCTCATTCCTGGTGTGGACTGGTCTTCGTCTCCCTCCCGGTTCTTCGAAGCGCAAAAATGTTCTCATATAGAACTCATGTGAATTTCTACCGCTGTCAGCTTGAACGCTTTAGGAAATTGCAATAGCGCAGATATTGGAAGAAATAAGCAGTACCGTAGAAGATCTACCCAATAATCAAGTCGGAGACTGTAAGCCATCGCCGGAATGGGTTACCAAGGTAAGCCAGTACGAATTCTTTCAAAAGTAGAGCGTTGTCCCAACGTCTGGACGGCTACATGCTCTCTCCAGAGGCTAGGTATTAAGCGAACAAGCAAAATGTTTCCCACCACTCCCTCTTTGCGAACCATTTCGATTGCAACAAGAATTCTTAATTGACAAGCGTTGTTGCTCTTAAGTTATACGTTGAATGATTACATCGTGGATTACACACTATATTTCACTAAAGATACGAAAGCGCAAGAAACAGCCAACTTTCCTAATATCTATAGAGAACACGTGATATTTTGTGAATTGTTTGTAATATTATGACTTGTTCCTAACTTCGAGACTCACACGTCTATCTCCTGGTTAGCAACGGAACAAAAAAGGGTATTCAAAACATGAATCACGCACACGTTTGATTTGAATAGCGAAGAAAAATTGTAACGAAATGCGGTTTCTTCATGCAGCCGGCGCAGAGATGCATAGAGACGTACTTCTAAGAAATAGTGCAGAATGAGAAGAGATGCCTGTTACACAGAGTATTCCCTGCTTTCGCGTTGGTGATATTGACATGATCTAGTTGTTATGACGCTTCGTAACCGACGCTTAATATCAATTACTCACTTCCTTGTTTGCATGGCAACCGTCACCAACCTCTGCTATTTTCCGCTCTACCAAAATCTGCTGTTAGGTACGAGAAGTCCAGACAGATACAGACAAGGACCAACAACAAAAAAACCCTTTTTTTGTCTGTGTGCCATATTTAAAAGCGTCAAGTGCGCCAGACCTAAAAGCGACCCCGTAAGAGACGTATGATTAAGGCGATTTTATGAAATGCGTTCCCCCGCTGCGCTGAGCAGTGGGAAGGAAGGGCCAGATGCCACAGAGACCCATTAGTGCATGCAGATGCAGACAACGAGTCCTGATGGTTGGTGGCGAACGTACCTCATGTGACCTACATCAACTTCGCCCCTTCTGTGCACATGCAAAATAAAGGAAGCAAAGGGATTAAACGAAAACAAGAATGGTGATATCAATCGGATATGTGGATGTGCAAATCAGAGTGCTTTGGATGTAGTATAGCGTGACCGAACGAGCTCCCGATCACGGTGCAATTTTACAGTGATGTGATGACATTGCTTTTCATTTTTGTTGAGTGAAAAAGCACATGAATGGAAGTAGTACTCCCTCCCAAATCATTTCTCTGAATTTCCGATATCACACTCACGAGTATAAACGAGAATTATTGGAAGTAATGAGAGAATAGTTCTGTTGTGGGGTTATTACCGCCACATTATTTCCTCAAGTGGTCACAAAGACAGAGCTGGTGAACGTCATACGTTTTTGGCGGACCAAAATCGCGCATCAATCGCCCTACCAATGTACTCTCTTCCCCCACCTTCTCCCACCCTTTGGAAGCTTTCACACTTTTGCCGCCTCGACAGTCGCCCCTGGTCAAGCATAAGACGGCAACGTCGCTGCAGCTTCGGCGCGGCAAGGAATTGGCCGCAAGAGCTTGCATACTTTTTAGCGGCGGCGGCAGTCAGTGAAGTTGCCCAGCGACGTGTGGGAAGGAGTGGTCACGGTGGTATTTCGCCGCCCGGCGATGATGTCTGCCATGCATTCGTTTTTGGCGCGATGACGCCGTCGCCGCCGCAGCAAGAATGTGAAAGCCCCTTTTCCCACCCGTTTCTGACTTCATGTCTCTTTTCCTGCCATCTAGATGTTTTTTAACAAATCTGTCAGTAAGTTTTGCCAGCAACAAGAAGTCCACTCACCGTTGTTTCGTCTTCGAATAGAACTTCGTCGTATTCGCTGACTGCTGCAATGAAGATTATAGCATTCACATCCTCGAAGCAGTGTATCCATTTTTTTCGTTCTGATCTCTGCCCACCCACATCGAACACCCTAAACTGGTAATGAGTTGTACGAGAAGCAAACGTGCTGATTCCTACATGAACAGAGCGTGATTGGTGCGCTTGAGATAATTCGCAGGAAACTCCCAGTCTTTGTTTATTCGCAGGACATTTTTTTCAAGTATGTACCTTCGGTGAACACATACAAAGGTAGGAAAAATGCTATTCTGAGGGCACTGGGATTAACTAGGCCAGTGCATTCCATTCATGAAGGGGTGAGGAAATGTTGCCATCCATCGATGCTTCTTTTCATGGAAAAGCAGAACGCTCTCTCTCACCTGAAGTGCACTTTCTTAATGACGAATGCCACTTCCACTATTCCAGTGGTTTTTATTCGTGTCAACAGAATGTCCTGATCCGTGGGCTTGTAATTAACGTTGGATATTCTGTCAACACTGTCCAGAAAGCTGAAATAATGAAGATTTCAAAGATGAACTAAGGACGTTATGCAGAATTGTTATAATAATAACTCACAAACGAGTACTTTCATGGAGATGGCACTCTAATCGCTTTTCCTCGTACACCTCTTGAACTGCTTTGTCTCCCCATAATTTCTAAATGGAGCAGTACTGTAATCACATCCAAATGAGAATGGTAATTGAGGCGCTGTTGAGAATGGCAGATAATAAGCATCATAAAGTGCAACTACGCATTCGATGTTAGTTATTTAGAAAATTTTAATTCGCACTAGTATAAGCCGGTACCAAAAGGATAGACTTCTCTGAAGTTATATTCAGTACATACAGATTTTCATTTTTATTCAAAGCTTCTTCTACGAAGAGTAGCACAACCCTCTTCAGATCCGTATAGGAAAGATAGCAACCTTTACTACTTCTTATCAAAAATCCGGACAACGCGGGTGCTGCCAGAAGCGATGAGAAGGTATTTGTGAACGAACTGACGTAGCATGCAGCTCGGAGGCATCGGATCCTACCCGAATCACCAATGATTCTTTTCAGTTTAATTTCAATCCGGATCGAAATGTGGCGACTAGGGTGAATCACTACGCTGGTCACGAGTCTGACAACCGTTCTACGCGACAGTTATTGGTCTTTCGATTTAATTGATTCCTCGCCTGTTTTGCTTAGGGAGCAGTGCATGTATGCTTGGCTACCAGGCTGATCAAGAATCTAGCAGCCGGCCACTATATGCGGTATTGACTTGTTCATTTTATCGATTCTCCATGCCTTTTGCTCCAGCGTGGTGGAACGGTGTCAGTAGGGATTACCTAGCATGTTGAGTATGAACAACAACCTCTGTCACAGAAAGCAAATTTCGGGCAACCGGCACCAACCAGAATGATATTTATGTCCAAGATTCCGAGCTTCAATCATACCATTAAACCTTTTTCACAACCCAGTGTTGACGCCCAATGATATTGAAGTGATACAGGGGGAGTGTGTACGGCAAATGTATGTAAGTACGCACATATAATGTTTTGCGTAAAATTTTCGTTGCGTTTGTCGTGCAAAAGGATAACAAATAAATACGATAAGTCCAAAACAATAATGAGGAAAGTCTTATCCCTGTTTTTCCTGGATCCCCTAGACTGCAGCTAGTCTCGAAAAATTTACTTCCGACAAAAAATTCACATTCGGCCTTTTATAGACTGCTGGTTTGCCCCATAGGAAGGGAGTCGACAAAATGTGACACAAACTCCAGAAAATCTCCACAAGAGAATTGTTGATTTGTTCAGGTGGCTGTTCTACCCACGGATTCCCTATCAGGGGTGCGCTGAAGTAAAACTTGAAATCCCGTAAAACGGAAAACGGAAAATCCGCCACAACACTTGAGCTGTGACAAGAAAATTTCCACCTGCAATTTTTGAAAACTTCTATCGACTTGGCGTGATCGCCTAGTTCCTCCTACCTATACATATGGGCATAAGAAATATAATAGAAAGCGGACATATCAGTGATAATCAGTGCTCCTTAACACTTGCCCATTGAAAAGCATCGAGAACATTTCACCATTCATTCTCAGTGCAAAACCGAACTTTTAAAAACCAGCAACAAAGCCAATATAATTAGTAAAGCAAATTTATTGGGAGAAAGTTCTATAAAACATCTTTCTTGCGTCTATGAAATATGAAAGCAGGTTGAGGAGTTGAATTTCGTGTGGGGTGATGTGTCGATATGAGGTGAACTCCTCTAATTTTTGAATGTGGGTAATAGAAAAGCACCCCGTTGCTTTTGATCAGTAACGATGCACGAACCTCACGAGCCATGCAACTTCTACAACCCAAGTTGGCTGAGCATCTGTGGATCTTTTCTTCCCCTGTTGCACAGAAAGGATGTTCTGAGAATTGTTACTAGACTAGAGAAAAAGATCTTGTCTAGTGCCTCATTCTTACCCTTCACGGTTAATGGCTCCTTCACTGAAAATCGCCTCGCAAGCGCTAGAATGCAGAGTGGCGCCCAAAAGTGAAGATGTTCGTACTCTATAATGCAATGTTCGAGCGCAAACTGCAGAATTGGAGAGAGGAATCAGGACATCAGTTGAGGAGCCCCGTGTCTATCAGCAGACGCTAGCTAGCTCTGACGAATGTTTTCCATTTCTCAGGGCCTTGAGGGACCAGAGAAAAAATGGTTAGATTAGATTGGTAATGTCAGGTCAGAGTGGGGCGTCCAGCTACCTCATACCCCGTGTAATTTTATTGAAGAATCGAAGAGTGAAACACTGGCGACGAGCATTTCATAGACAGTTCTTAAGGGAAACTAAAATTCAACAAGGTTATGTAAATTGAGAAATTTATGTTGCAAGTGTCGCAGAACTCAAGGATCCCAAGATTCCTAATGAAGTAATTGATAATTTCATTGTTGGAAAACAACTTTTTACAATCAGAAAACGGAGTGGGAGCAAAAAGAACTCTCACAGCCATTTTTTAATGAGAAGAGACGTGGTTGCTTTGAATTCGCAGCTATCTGAAACTGTAGAGGGTTCACTTCAATTTTCCGTAATTTTTCCGTTTTCCGGGCCTAAATACGGAAAACGCAAAACGTGAAACGGAAGGTCAAAAATGGCTCTAAAACCGAGAGCGTAAAACGGAAACCGGAAAATTCCGCATACACCTGTTCCCTATACAAGAATTACAGGGTACGACCTATGTTGCAGGACAAGAACTTTTCCTTATAACTCATGAGAAGACTATCCAAACAAAACGACTTTTATTATGCTAATGTGAATAGGAATATGCGAGAAAATGTTACGAGGTGATTCTAAATATTGAGAAGTTCTGGACTCCTAACATGCCTTTAAACACTTTGTTGGACTTCAAGAAATTCTCTACGATTGACGCGATTCCAAACGAGGAACGGATTAACGGGAAATTAGGGAGGCAGAGAAAATCTGTGGGATTCAGATAGGGTACATTTAGTACGTCTTCTCCCACAAGAACTGGGGAACCGTCCTATGCAAGCTCTCAAGAGTGATTTTGTCTCCGTGAACTGACGCTCCTGCTTCGCAACACAGAGGAAGATTAGGTGCAGGCTGTAACTGAGGTGAGAAACCAGAATAGGAGAACGCCTGAACATCGCGGTTCCTGTATGAGGCAGGAATGTCAGATCAGAATTTCGTGTTCGGGAACGTAAGACGCACCCTGTAGAAGTAGTGGGTTGCTGCCTAGATACAAAGACTTTTTTACCAAGCCGACTTTTTCATCTTGGACTTGGCGCTACTGATATTTTACCACACAAATCTTCAGCAGCAACCACTGAAGGAATAGGCACTCACGTTTGTTTTCGTGACACCATACTTAACAGTTCTGAAAAATCAAGCACTTCGAAGTGGTAACTCGGCGATCTGTTCCACATCTCCGGCTATGGAATAGCAAAACAGTCGCAGCGTCAATTCTGCTCTGACACTAAACTGGGTCGAACTTTTTTAAAATTCTTGTTCGTTGGCTGTTTCTCCTCCGGTGAGTTCTCTGAGAGTGATCAATTATTTATTTATTTTATTTTATATAATACACCATAAAAGGTGTGCCATCCAAAGTCAATAACAAATTAGTGGTGCTTATGCAATTCCTCGTTCCTACATATAGAACGCAGTATGACGAACACAACTAATTGATGAGCAAGTTTTCATGAAATGAATACTGTAGTGTTGTAGGATTAATGAAACAAAAAATAATAAAAATAATAAACAAAGCAGAAAAATGATCAGCCAAATAAGCTCTACAGTTATGATCAAATATATTGATGAGATAGAGATTTTTCAAGTTTCAAATGGAATCCCATTCTTGGGTTGGGGAAGAACGGGTGTAGGGAAAGGCGCCCCTCCATTGCGCTCGTCACCGGTTATAACATATGTATATCTGTTCATTTTTTTCACTGGATCAACTTAAGTATCGACATCCCCGAGTAGACTAAGTATCAGCAAACTCCGTAACCACCGAGCTCAGCTATCTTGGCTATCACAAAGTTCAAATAATATATGCACACTTGCATGAAAATGTCATCCATAGTGGACTGAGCTTTCGACATCGCACTTTTGCTTTTCAATGGCAACTAGGAAACACACTTCACCATGAAGGACTCATCTGGTAGCGCCAAGTAGCTATCCATATGCAATTTTCCATTAACAAGCAAAAAACGGGAACTAGAACCAAACGAGAAAAAAACGGGAACTAGAAGCAGTTCTTTTACGACTATCAACTATTACTATCACATCAACAAGTGCAAGTTGTACTACATTAATTGTTCTATCACGTGAATGGGAAAACGTTTATGCAGTAGTGGACCAATCAGGAAGACAATTCAACTCAGCTGCAATGGCTTTTCGCAAAAAAAACCCTTAGATGTGATTAGATGTAAAAAAGCTGTGGATGTGATTGGTTAAAACTCCTCTTCGGAGAAGCAACGTTTTTGTTCACATTGCAACGCTGTTGATAACATTGGTGCAGTTAAAATCATGATCCTCTTATATAAATCCTGGTAGTGCAACAAAATTTTCTAGAGCTCAGACGNGGGGGGGGGAGGCGAAGAGCTGGATAACATGTCGTAAACCAGGGATGGCAGTTGAAACTGAACGAGTCTCACAAGGGAAGTGCACGAGGCTAACCCCGGGGATCAAATCGAAACATCCTTTTTTAGAAGCATTGTCTAAGATGATGTTAATGTATGTACATCATTTTTGCCCAATGCTCCTGATGCGCTCAGGAGAGCGCGTCAAAGATGTTTCGGCAGTCTTCAACTTTCACGTACCCAAGATCTTCAAGGAGATATTTCTGACTGAAACTTTGTATTGGGGGGTTATTTGAGGTGCTGAACACAAATATCGTATCCATTTTGTATCACAATCGCTTTTTTGAAGGGTTACGGTAGGAGCACGGTAGCGTGCAGTAGTAAGCGGCAGTACACCTACTGTAGCCCTACAAAAATGCGATTGCGGCACAAAATGGATACGATATTTGTGTTCAGCACCTCGAACAACCCCCCGAATGCGAAGTTTCAGTCAAAATTTTCATTTGAAGATTTTGGGTCTGTGAAGGTTCAATAGTGCCAATTTCTCTCTAGCCCTACCATGGGAGTCCTGAATGGGATTCATGAAACTTTTCCCATGCAAACCAACCGTGGTTACTGTGAGTAGCTGTCCTATAGACGACGGAATGTTTGGAAACGCATTTTTGTATAAGTTTGTTTCGTCTGTTTATGCGCTCGTGAATCCTAGCTGCAGGCAGCCGCGACGAGGTGTCCGAAGGGGGAAAGCCTCGGTCTATTTGGCAGAAGCTCGAAATTTTGGATTCCGCCAGTGAAATCGGAATAACAGTGTTCAGAATAAGAAACGAAAAAGGATCCCATGAAAAAAGAGACCATGTTACAAAAACATCAAGTCGAAACCATCCCTACCTAACATGGAACTACGCTTCAGATAATACAATTGCTTTGTAGTTTGTGCAGTGCTGCACAAATCTAGTATGTTGTAATAATAATATCTACTTCAGTCATGGTCAAAAGCTTGAAAATTAGAATTGCAAAAGGAGCTGCACTGACAGGATTCAAACCCTCGACCATACGCCTGGTAGTCTAATGCGTTCCCCACTCGACCACCGAACCAGTGGTGCTATATCTAGCTCAAGCTTACTTGAACATGCTAAGCCAAATTTTTCTTTCTTTTTTTAATGTGTCCTAAAACACTCCATAGCCTATAGGACAACTAATCATGGCAACCACAGTTCTTCTGGGTGATCAACTTTTTATGAAACCCAACATTACATGGACTCCCGTGGCGGTGCAATAGCGATGTCTTTGACGCGCTCTCCTGAGTGCATCAGGAGCATTGGGCAAAAATGATATACATACATTAACGTCATCTCAGACAACGCTTTCGAAAGTTGATGTTCCGTTCCGATCCCCGGGGTTAGCCTCGTGCACTTCCCTTGTCAGATTCAGCGGTGTCCCTAACGCAGACTCGGGTAAGCTCATGATTACCCAAGCTCTCTCCAAAATGTTCTCGAACGCGTGCGCGCCATCAGCTGCAGCGCTCGATGGACGTAGGCGGACTTTCGCATCCGCACCCGCAGTCGTGGCGCAGCGTTTCTGGGCAGAGACACAGGGGCTCTGCATGCCAGAACATGGAGAGCCCGTGGGTCTCTGCCCAAGAACGCCGCGCCGCGGTCTCACCGTTTGTATGTGGCCATTTCAAGTTCACTGTAGGTGAATTTTACTGCAATTACTGAATGGGGGTTTTAGTTACTAAATAAGGCACTCCACCTAGTGTATAAGTGAATAATTAGAAACGACGGAAAAAAAGGAGCAAGAAACAGTTTGGTGGAGGAACTCGTTTTGAGAACACAGAAATCATGTATTTCCTTGATGTCTAACTCTACTTAGATGTCAAGAAGAGGAGCAGATAAACTATACACATATTTAACATCAGCCATAACCATAGAACATAGTGTTGCAGCCAGGAAGACACGATCAAAAGCATCTTTAAAAACCTGCTCATTACTACATATAACTCAACTCTATACAGATTGCAATTCGAATCCTCATACAGTGCGTTTCACAAATATGTAGGCAACCCAACATTTATAGGTTTCGCTATATTGCGCCGCTTCTTGCGCTCTATACAGAATGTAATTCGAATCTTCATAGATATTTTCAAGTGTTCTTTTTGTTTACGGCTTTACGTCGCTTATTTTATTAAGGTATAATGTGGATGGACGTATTCCTTCTTTCTACACCAAAAGTGCACGAAAATATTAACCAAATTATGATATTCGAAGAACAACCTCACTTTTCCATCAATACATTTTTTACGTTGACACCGCTTTAATTAATTTCAAAAGGAACTTTGTTAGGGAATTAGGAATAATTAGGCATTTCATGTTACCATAGTTGAATGAAGTGAAGTCTCGTTCTGTTTTCATTTCTCTAGATAGAGTATCAAGAGGGCTAACAGTCCTGATGATTTTGCGAAAAATTAAGGTCTTAGTGGTTTCACTGACTATGCATCAATTCTATTACTGGTATTTGTTACTAACATGTGTTGCAATGGTGATCTAAGAACTCTTATGCCTATTCTTCAGGATATAGAACGAACCTAATTTTTTTTGCTGAGTCTGATGGCATATTTTCGCTCTCGCATTTGGACACTAACTAGATAGACTACCGTAGTAACTTCCTTGTCGGGCAAAACCAGTGCTCAATTTATAACAACTGCTCCTTCTTTAACACAGGAGTACAGCAATCAGAAAAAAATATCAAAGCAAAGGCAAATGCAGTTTATAGTTAATTATCCAACTCACGTTGAGTCAGTGTTTATGCTAATCTAGTGGAATGAAGCCTCTTTGGAGCTCCAGTACTCAACTTTTGGTACGGATAGCTCCATGCGGACATTATACTTGGGACCGAATAAAAACCGAATATTTTTTTTACTTTAATTACACAATCCAGAAAGCATTTAGAGTATTCAGATATTCAAGAATGAAAAACTCTAAGGCTCTTCTTGTCTTTCACACAGCATTATATTGGTCTCTGATGTTGGAACACTTGATTTTTGCACTTATTCGAAAGCGAAAATTTGGTTCTCCAACATTAGAGTCGGAGATAGTGATGTGTCATAGACAAGGAAAGTCGTACAGCTTTCTTATTTTCGAATAGCTAAATGTTCAGATTGCTTCCTAAATTTTTTTATTAAGTTGACAAAATTATTCGGTTTTTATTCGGTCCCAAGTATAGCGGACATCAGCCACACTAAAGAATTCTATTGTGAACAGCCTCTGGTCATATCTCACTGAATGCTACCACACGTTCCCGTTGTTGACTGCATACGGAACTCGTAGCCTCCCTATTGCCAGTTATATTATAGAACTCCTATAGAACACAAAGCGAGAAAATTTGTCTGACTTCACAATTTCATGGATGCAACAAAGAACAGAACAAATTGAGATCACAGGCGCTCTCATGGAAAGCACGTGGTTGTTCAAAAATCATCTGAAGTGTTATTGTCGAAATGTTTTTTTCAAGTCTCAAATCGTTTCGCGTAAGCAAGTGGTTGATTAAAGTTCCGCACTTCCTCTTTGAACGATGGAAAGAATATAGTAGTACAACATGATAGATAAAGGAGAATCCCCTTCACACATACTTGCGTTCCCGTAATTATTCCAACAGTATCGGTAGGACTGACTGACTGCCACGCGCGCTTCAGGAAGAAGCAGAGAAACACGGGGATACGACGCCAAAATTTTCTGGGGGGAAAACGCGCTGATAATCGGTTGGATTGGTGATTCTAGAGAAATTATCTAGTATTATACATTATGCAGTCTCGGGCTCAAGAGAAGTGTGTAATCAGGGATCGCGTTCATGATCCTCACATGAGTGGAATACATGCGAGCCACTGAGCACAGAGATATACTATAAGTTTCAGAGCAACGTCAAAAACCCTATAGGTTGAGAGATCCTTTGGCCGAGACGTTTGAAATTTCTGGGTAAGTGGACAAGAGGATTCATTCCACAGCAAAAGCTAGCTGAGGGTGTGGCATAGTTTTCCAACACGAAAATACTTGTTCACTCTAAAATAGATCTATGCTGCTGAGAAGTTCACCAGATCTATGCTGCTGAGAAGTTCAAACAATCCGACTTTCTCATCGCTTCCTCTGGTTCGCAACCTGCGAATCTCGTCCATGTCAAAATCACATTGCCACATTTTGGCAAAAAGTAGCGTTTCTCAACCGTTTTTTAAGCACATCACTGAAATCAGCGCGTGGAGTATGAATGGATACCGTTGATATCTGAACAAACAGCATGAGCTGACACACTGCCATTAATGGATTTTCGTAAGTCCTTAAATCCTCTNTCGAGATCTACAAAGGGTGCGTGTACACTGATGGTGTAGAGGATCTCATCAGTGTTGAAAATGCCAGGATATCGATCCCATGGTGCGAAGGATGCGCCAGCGCATTGCTACAAAAAACACTAAGATAGGAGACCACCAATGGAGGAAGATTGTGCTGGCGGATAGTAGTGTGAAGATATGGGTCCATCGATACAAAAAGATGTCTTGGTCCCATTATTGTGGAAACCCCAAGGATGTGGGTCCACCGATGGAGAAAATGGGTCAGCACTCAGCATTGTGGGAAAAGCTTGGGTAAGGAGGGTGCGCCGCAGCTCAATAGCGTATAAAAGGCCATGCCACGGGTTTGTCGAAAGAGTACCAGTGCGCTTCAGCTCAGCACTGTGGGAAACGTCCAGATACAGTAAATAAATGCTGTGATAAAGAACGGGAGGACATTACACCGGGGAGTAATCTACATGACGATATGTGATGAAGAATTTTCGATCAGGGCTATAATCAAGGTAGGAAGCTTGACGTTAGCTAGGCTGCAGGTATAGTATACGCATTTCATAGGTGGGGTTCTGTGTTTGGGCTCAGTTAATGATTTTCGCTTGTTTTCTAATTTGCTAAGGTCTCCAAAAGTGTGAATACTTTGCACAAACTTCAAGTAGCTGCCCCACCCCACTTTCTAGCGTCCCGTAGGGGCGCTAGTCACATATAATGATGATAATGAAATGGCACCCGTACACCCTCCTCCCGCCACCGTCGTTTTCAGTGGGCAAAAACACGACATCTTCCTTTTTTGCAATTTCGTGGCTCCACAACAACACCCACGCCGCCATTCTACATGTGAACACGTCATCTCTTAGCTTGCAGAAATCGAACCCTTTCCTACATATCTCAAGGAAATCTTTTCTCTTCCATAACAACCATCCTCTTCATTAAGCCCCTCTCATGTCACTTGATCCCTTGATGTATTTTTCCTCACACGCTTGATCCTGATTGGAATTATGAACACCTGTAATTGCCCTTAAACAACACCCATGTAATTTGTCCGAGTTATCGAGTTACCGCGGAAACCATTCACTACTCAGTACGAGCGTTCGCTCGTTAATTCATAGCTGCAAGACAAAACTTCTGAGAAATGAAATTTATCCGGCATTAATTAGAAATCAGACGACTCTGGTGGATCCGTGCTTAATGTACAGGGCTGTTTGGGAGGTTCACACATCCGCGTCTACAGCTTCTGCTATGACCTCTTCACTACGCCACAAGTTTTTGAGAGTTTTGTAATGTGAATTTGCGTTTTGCTCAAATAACCTTTTTTGAGCATTTTCTCACCTCCAAGCAATGTGCGTGAATTTTAAAACTATAGACTAGGAGGACTCTCTTTCAAGGAAGAGAATGAAGGCATGGTTCCAAAATTTTGGCGCGACGCGTTTGAAGAAGATAATCTTGCCTCAGATCTGACAATTATTAAGGCAGATTGTAAAAGTATGCCCTTATGAGGGTCATGAGCGTTTCTTCAAAGGTTCTTATGAGGGTTTCTTCGATTCCAGTAAAAAGTTACAGCGACGATTGAGCCTAGTTGTTGCTTATAACATGGTTTCCAAACCCTCTACAATCCTAGAGGCAAACTCGTGGCGCATTTCGAAAAGAAGGTGATCAGAGTGGATCCTCTATTCTCAGGTAAATCTCTACAACGCAACGGTATAAATACAGGGTGCGGCAAAAGTCTTTGGGCAAGCATATTCGATCTTCAAAACATGAGGAATAAAAAATTGGGAAAGCTGATAGCTGCTGTGTTAGCGGCCCACTTGTTAACATAAATAATATTTTTGATCCCAAAATTTCCTGCACTGGTAGCGACACGGGCTTGTCAAAAATCAGATGTGACGTTGGCCCGGCGCGCAACTTGATGAACTGAAATTCATTTCGGCCCTTCTCCAAAGTTTCGGGAGAATGTTCAAATTCCTGTATGGCTCTCGGAAGGCCATAGCCCGCTGAATCTAGAAACCACTTCGAAATCTCCCAGAGTAGATGTAGGGCTTCCATAAGCAAATATTTGTCTGCACCATGGCAATAGAGAAGAATACTCACGTTAAGGGGCTATTTCATCATTCTATAAGCCCAAAATTACCATCTGACTATTAAAGAAGAGCAAATGAGCAAGCCTACAACAGAAAACCGTGAAAAAATTGGTTTTAAACAAGCGAAAATAGCTGTTGTAGCGCGATTTCCGTGTTTTCATGCAAAAAGTTTGAGCACTGCCAAAAGCGAAGCGGACAATGAACCTAGGAGTGACCTACCTATTTTCCAAGTTTCCAAGAGATTTCCGTAGCTTCCATAATAGAAGGCTTCTCCTACACTCCACAGGAGTTTGGAGTCTCCTCACAAAGAAATGGAGAAGTGGTGGGGAGAAGTACATACCTCCACTACCTGCGCGCCAGAACCCACGTCTCACCTGTACTTTCCGGAGGCTGTGCACATACGAGAAGCGGAAACCTCAGGAACAAAAATAATTTTTATGCTCACAAATAGGTCATGAAGAGAAAATAACCACTGGTTCTTCCTAATTCCCCCTCCGTGGAATTTTAGACAGCGTTTATGCTTGTCCAAAGACTTTCGCCGCACCCTGTACATGCTCATACCAGAGAAGCCGATAGAATCAGGCTTCATGCTCATCTTAATAAGAGGTTTTTTTCTCATTTTAATGACAGGTTACCGACGATGGGTTGGGCCGTAGGCTTCCCGCTTTAGGAGNGCCGGGAGAGGGGATCTGCAACACCGAGGCCGCTGAGTAGCGGCACCACCTTTTCTGAACACTCCTTAACTTCCTTTTATTGCATTCGAGATCTACAAAGGGTGCGTGTACACTGATGGTGTAGAGGATCTCATCAGTGTTGAAAATGCCAGGATATCGGTCCCATGGTGCGAAGGATGCGCCAGCGCATTGCTACAAAAAACACTAAGATACGAGACCACCAATGGAGGAAGGATGTGCTGGCGGGTAGTAGTGTGAAGAGCGCCAAAGATATGGGTCCATCGATACAAAAAGATGTCTTGGTCCCATTATTGTGGAAACCCCAAGGATGTGGGTCCACCGATGGAGAAAATGGGTCAGCACTCAGCATTGTGGGAAAAGCTTGGGTAAGGAGGGTGCGCCGCAGCTCAATAGCGTATAAAAGGCCATGCCACGGGTTTGTCGAAAGAGTACCAGTGCGCTTCAGCTCAGCACTGTGGGAAACGTCCAGATACAGTAAATAAATGCTGTGATAAAGAACGGGAGGACATAACACCGGGGAGTAATCTACATGATNGGGAAAAGCTTGGGTAAGGAGGGTGCGCCGCAGCTCAATAGCGTATAAAAGGCCATGCCACGGGTTTGTCGAAAGAGTACCAGTGCGCTTCAGCTCAGGACTGTGGGAAACGTCCAGATACAGTAAATAAATGCTGTGATAAAGAACGGGAGGACATTACACCGGGGAGTAGTCTGCATGACGATATGTGATGAAGAATTTTCGATCAGGGCTATAATCAAGGTAGGAAGCTCGACGTTAGCTAGGCTGCAGGTATAGTATACGCATTTCATAGGTGGGGTTCTGTGTTTGGGCTCAGTTAATGATTTTCGCTTGTTTTCTAATTTGCTAAGGTCTCCAAAAGTGTGAATACTTTGCACAAAATTCAAGTAGCTGCCCCACCCCACTTTCTAGCGTCCCGTAGGGGCGCTAGTCTAAGGATCTCAAATAAGTGAGTCGGGCAAAAGACGTCATTTAATTCAGAGACGTTGATGTAGAAAGCTCTTGCTAACATGGAGGGGAGCGAAGTCTGCAGAGAAATGTAGCGGTGGACACTTACGGCAGTGTCCATGAACGGAAGCATTGGTTCTTGACGCTGTGGACATTTACATCAGTGTCCACGAACGGTCTCTGTGTCCATGAACGACATTTACATCAGTGTCCATGAATAAGATATGTTCATGTCCTTGGGAAGTTTGCAGAGGGAGTCATACCACACAAGGGAATGTCCCCTTCAGTGAATTAGGCTTCGCGAAGTATTAACGACGAATGCATGTGCAATAAAAGGGGTGTGACTTATAACTTTGCTCTTACAGAGTGCTGAAAAAAAAAACTTTTAAGGTTGCTGCACAAAAATCCTAATGAATTTATACCTCCCTACGAAATAAACAATATTATAATAAATCCTATTACACAAGCGCATTTTCTTGAACGAGCAAAAGGCGTTGACTTCTAAGACACTAGACGTTGAGACGACCTCATCGCATATAAGAGCGTGGCTATAAATAAGTAGTAATTAAAGAAGACCTCACTGCAAATGGTGAAGCCACGATTACTCTTTATTATTGGACGCGATTAGGTTAGAATATGCATCCACGTTCGGGTGCATAGTAAATGACTAGCATTAGACGGCGAATAAGAGCACTTGTGCAACGATAGGATATGAGAAAACCCGCAATACCACGAAACAAAGCCAGCAATACCAGAAAACAAGCTTGTACTATGCGCAATCTCTAGATAAAGTGGTTTAAAAACCGTTTTTCTACGGATGACTAAATTTAAGAAGCAGGAGCTCTTCTTACATGCCCTTCTGCGATGTTGAACGCGACAAACATTCTGGAATCAACAACGGTGACAGAACCGATCGATACATCCATAAAAATTTTGTGAGAAACGTTTGAAAAAAATGGTCGGAATATAGAAAAACCTAGAGAATATACGAAGCGTAACTGTTGGTCAAATAGTTATTACATCAGCGTAGTGACTACGTAGTGTAAATTATTATCCATCACCCAATAAAAATCCACACAAAAACTAGCGACAGGATGACGATAAGTTAAAAAAGAAGTCCGATCATATCCACTTCCTAATTTAAAGTTCAAGAAGAAATCTAAGTAAAATTTTTCACAGTTCTCCTCGCTCTTGTTCAGAAGCTGGAGATAACAGGGCCAAAAACCATTGAAGTCTTGGAAGTTTACGAGTGGGAAATCCGGAATTCCGCTCATCCACGAGCCGATGGCATTGTCGAACACCTTGAGACTTTACATACTTTGCTGTTAAAACTCTCTGACAGGAATCAAAAATAACCATGTAAAACTACTATAATGAGGGTTCATTTCTCATGGGCTCGCTACTCGTTTCCAATTTGTTACGATTTTACCTGTTGTTATTCTCCATGAGACCAAGAAACATTTTGGATCAAATCGCAGGTCCACGTGTCTTTTTTTTCAGTCTTTCCCTAGTTACATCCGTATTGGCAAAGCTCTATTAGTGTTTTTAGATCCCTTTTCCACTACGATTCTCATTTTAGATTTTTTAGATTTTTAGACCCGTCCTTTTTCATTACGCAGTAAAAATTTAGTGTAGACAATGGCAGCATTTCTACAGAAAACGCGTTTCCAGCACGTTTACATACAACCAATGACTGTTCGCGACTGACTATCACCTAGCCGAGTGTGCATAGTACCCTCTGCATGAATTTAGCAATTCTTAAGTGGAATTTTCTAACAAAGTGAGAACCTTTCAGTTACAGCGATAATTTCTGAATCATTAGGTTTAGAGCTGGTCAGGATGAACAGGATGTATTGAAAGTGGTGAAAGACATTTGTTCAGTCACTCGTAGTGTTGGATAATTCACTGCTTCCACCAATTAGAGATGCTCTGAAAAATGGTGATACTCATTTCTATGCCACTATGCAGTGTACTTCCTCCACCACCCTCGCTGCAACCACTACATGTTTTTGCCCGTTTCTGCGACCGCCATTGCCTAGTGCGTATCAAAGAGAAGCATCATACCTATCGAATAAAGCGCTAGGCCATATTGCGAATTACTGTCTGTACATTCCTTCTCAAAAAGATAGACTGATTGCGCGGCGGCACCATCGCGGCGGAACCTGAACGAGGGATGCGGAGAGAGCATGCTCTAAGTGAGAGGGTCGAGTAGGTCCCGGCATGATTCTGCAGCCACGACGCTAAGAAACCGCACGCGCAATCCGCCTATCTTTTTGAGAAGGACTGTATGTAGCCAGGGGTGTTCGTATGTAGCCGGGTGAACCATCACCTGAGGAGTGCGAGGGAATACCGATTTTTTTCCGTTTTAGAATGGAATTCTGTGAGCTAACCATGCAAGTTCGCAGAGATTAAAAGGGTGAAGATCAAAGAAAGCTCCCTCCATCCTTCATGAAAAGGATTTCACAATTCATGGAAAACTGAGACTGCTAGGACTTAATTGCAGGCAAATTTGAAACCAAAGCTCAGTAAACTCTTAACTATGGAAGTTCTTTACAAGTTCTTTTCGAAGAAGCATCTTCTCGCATAGAACACCAACGAAGCCCTATTCAGGGTCACAAACTAAAAACACGCTGTTCAAAACACAGAATTCTCTTCTAATTCGTTCGTCAACAACACACTGGAAGCTAATCATGCAAGTTCTCCTCTCTGAGGCTCTCGCGGACTCTGAAGAAGTTCACGTGAACAGCTATGTATGTAAAATGCTACAAAGATGTTGGGGAACCCTAATTATTATATTTGAGGGTCGTCCCACAGAACCAGGCTGAAACAATCCTCAGGTTTAAAACTTTGACACGAACACAACTCCAAGCGGGTTTCAACTCCTAGGTAGCTTCAGAGCATACGAGGGCCCAACTTTAAAAGCTAAGTCACGCTGTGTCTCAAAAAGTAAGAGACCATTTAGCTCCAAGAAAATTAATTTGCCATTAGAGAAACAACATCTTACAAAATCTGCCATGCCCTCACCGCTGCTAAAAAGGATCTGTGATAACTTATGGTCGACACGATTAGAAGATGAACCTCACGGAGATTCGTAGAAAATCACTGTCATCCGCGGAGCGCGGCGAAGCTTCGGTTCAGTTTGCCCAGATCCTTGTGAGCCTCATAGTTCGACAATTTGTGACCAGCCCTAGAGCAATTACTACCCTAGAGATACTGGTCCTGATATCTTTGCCTCTCGAAAGTTGTCTACTACTATACATCAGTTCACAACTTGCATAATAGTAATGTTATTGCTTTACTTGCACGTCCGCGTTTTCTTTTCGGTTGTTAAAGAGATTGGGAATTTGCCAGAGCTCAGGATTAGTGATGGTGAGCCCGTGCGAGCCGGCCACAAGAAAATACGCCACAGCAAACTGCGCCTTTTGCAAAACATATCGTACCCATTGTGCGAATCATAGTGATTGTTTCACATTGCCTCCCCTCTCGCTGTACGCTGCTTGCAGGTAACCCTTACTCCAATTCCTTTGCTCGCTGGAAGAAATCGTCCCTAGCAGCACCTGCAACTCACATGATCTCTAGACTAGGACAATCCCAGAATAGCGCCGACGTAACAAGCACGACAACATAGCAGCTGATTTTTATGCAAGTTAACCATGGTAAGACGTTATCAGGGGTACACGTTTAACGTCTCACCTGTCTTCTTCTCTGGTATCATCAAACGACCGAAGCGTTGATATTCTAAAGGAATTCGTTGACAAGTATAACAACACCAAATTACAGGATTAAAACCTGTCTAAATCCAATCATTCCTTCCACAATAGGTATCTTCAGCATTTTTATCACAATAAGCATGGACTTTGCGAAGGGTAGCCTTTAATACGTTGCGGCGTTGAGAAAAACGCAACCCAACGGAAAAATTATCTGTTTGGTGAAATTTCTCAAGGTACAGCGGGGTCGCCAGCCGATGCTGCCTCCCGCCCAGGCCCCAGCACGAGGTCTTCCTCGGACCAAAGTCAAAACGAAGCCCCCTTCGGAAAACCGACATTTTACGAAGCTCCCCTTGAACAGGAAAACGAAAGAAACCCCTTGAAAATCAAAATCCCAGGCAACAATTTGTGCTGAAGATCAAGTTTATTCTTCACACTGTTCTCGAGGGAACGTACAGAGAAAGTACAACATAGCGAAATCAGAGAAAAAATAAAACATGAGTTCAAAGAGAAAATCCTTGAATCGGAAGAAAAGTCAACGAAGAAATTGAGCAGATTAACGTACTTAGTTATTGCAAGATGTTAGAATGAACGCGTGATTGCAAAAGAAAACGTGCTCAAACTTGTCTACGGCGTTGTTCGATTGGAGCAGATATTCTAAAGGCTTCAGCATCCGAAGAATTCGAAGGATTCATGCGCAGTTCAAACGCAACAAAATGGGCTGAAATCTGTAGTGAGACAAGAAAGAAGGTTTGACTAGAAGTGTATGAAATTTCAGCTAAAACGTATGCTCCGCACGAAAGATATATGCGCAAAGGCCGATCTACTGCTGCTAAACAATTTTGTAAGAACTCTTGTGAAGTGTATAGTTCACCGATCGTCCCCAAAATTGTACGATTCATGAGGCCAGGTAAGTTGGAGAAGTGTTTGAAAAATCAGCCCTAACTTATGTAAAANAAGGAATGGATCCCATCGACCAATTTTAGTATGGCGGTTGCATGGTTGCATAGTACGTGCTTTCAAAAAACGCTATGCGGCGCGTGCACATGTTGTCTATTGTGGCGTCGTAGGAAAAATTTACTTTAAAAGGTCTGCACGTAGTTTATTTGATGAGGATGGTTCAGGAAGCGTTCGTTAAGGTATATTTATCCACCCGCATCATTCGCCATTGTTCATTCAGCATGCGAGCACTCTTTTGAACTGGAGCACGTTTTCCTACGGCTACCGTAGTCCTCAAACGTTTGGTCCCATATCTTGCGGTAGAGCCTACATCCAGCTCTCGAACTTGGAATAGGTGCTACAAGTATGTTTTGGACTCCAAGGAACAAGGAACCTGGATGGGCAAGATTTTGACCGAACCTTGCCTTTAAGTCCGCAAATTTTCAGCTATATCGACCCTCACTATATAGAGTCGTAGAATCATTGTGTGGAATGATTCATCAGTATAGCTTATAATTTAAGCTGAGACGTTATGAGCGTTATCGATCTGATTGTTGTCGATTTCATGCCTTGATCTCCGCTGCCATCAACCGAGTTACCACTACAACAAACAATGAGCGAAGGAACACCGGCATGCCGCTGTGCATCGCCAACCTCAGGAGCAGCGTGAGTTTTTCTCTCTATGTACATACTTCTGGCACTCCCTCCATACCGTAAGCAAATTCTGTGTGATGGAAGTCCGTTGCTTTTTTACAGTACTTCAACAGCGGTACAACCTTGCCGTCGTATGAGGAAGCCCTATCAATGGGCAGCGCGCCAAATTCTGATGTCATTCCCAACAATTCACAAAGGTGAGCGGAACTCTATCATGCATTCGTGAGCCAGGGAAGTGCGCAACTAGGATTTACGATTTACGGATATTTTTATTAATTTTTTGCGGTTTACGATTGACGAAAAACGGTCTCAATTTCGTAGCCAGGTCGCAAACAATGACAAAAAAATTAGCATCGCCGTGATATTTGCGCTAAGGGTGCAAATACATACAGTCTCTCAAAAATCCTTTCCTCACGCTACATGCGCTTCGACTTAGCCACGTCGCAGCACGTACAGTCCTTCTCAAAAAGATAGACGGATTGCGCGTTTGCACAATCGCGGCGGGGCCTGAACGAGGGATGCCGAGAGAGCATGCTTCAAGTGACAGGCCCGAGTAGGTCCCACCGCGATGGTGCAGTCGCAACACCATGAAACCGCACGCGCAATCCGTCTATCTTTTTGAGAAGGACTGTGTAATAATACATAGGTGACGCGGCGCGTCTCAGCAAGTGGTCGGTGCGGCATGAGGCAAGGATTTTCGAGAAAGACTGTAGTCAGGCCTCAGCACGAGGTCTTCCTCGGGCCAAAGTCAAAACGAAGCCCCCTTCGAAAAACCGACATTTTACGAAGCTCCCCTTGAACAGGAAAGCGAAAGAAACCCCTTAAAATCAAAATCCCAGGCAACAATTTGTGCTGGAGATCATGTTTATTCTTCACACTGTTCTCGAGGGAACGTACAGAGAAAGTACAACATAACGAAATCAGACAAAAAATAAAACATGAGTTCAAAGAGAAAATCCTTGAGTCGGAAGAGGAGTCAACGAAGAAGTTGAGCAGATTAACGTACTTATTTATTGCAAGATGTTAGAATGAACGCGTGATTGCAAAAGAAAACGTGCTCAAACTTGTCTACGGCGTTGTTCGATTGGAGCAGATATTCTAAAGGCTTCAGCATCCGAAGAATTCGAAGGATTCATGCGCAGTTCAAACGCAACAAAATGGGCTGAAATCTTTAGTGAGACGAGAAAGAAGGTTTGACTAGAAGTGTATGAAATTTTAGCTAAAACGTATGCTCCGCACGAAAGATATATGCGCAAAGGCCGACCTACTGCTGCTAAACAATTTTGTAAGAACTCTTGTGAAATGTATAGTTCACCGATCGTCCCCAAAATTATACGATTCATGAGGCCAGGTAAGCTGAAGAAGTGTTTGAAAAATCAGCCCTAACTTATGTAAATTAAAAAAGTGTATGCTCATTAAGTGGCTTTTTCCCGGCGGGAAGACCTTGGGGAAGACCTGAGGTCTTCCCCATATATATTCTTTGCGCGGTACATAAGTTTTGGCTCATTTTTCAAACACTGCTAGTGGCCCGTCAGATCTTCTTAAATTTCAATTTCCAAGGGAATTCATGAAGTCNTTCTTTGCGCGGTACATAAGTTTTGGCTCATTTTTCAAACACTGCTAGTGGCCCGTCAGATCTCCTCAAATTTCAATTTCCAAGGGAATTCATGAAGTGTGGGCTTCACAGGAGTCCTTTCAAATCTCTTGCGGAGCAAAAATCCGGGCTTTTTTGCGCATATCTTTCGTGGAGTACATAAGTCGAGCTTGCTTCTGCAGAAGGTTCTAGTACAAGGTGTCTTCTCTATACTCTGCAAATTTCAACACACTCCATGAAGTGTGAACTTTACGGGAGTCCTGCGATTCTAATGAAGGTGCTAAACATGGGTGTTTTGCACACATGTCTTCCGTGCGGAGCATAAGTTTTAGCTAATATTTGTTAAACTCCTGGTCTCCCCATAATTCTTGATTCACTGAAAGTTTCAGCTCAATCAGTCGCGTTTGGACTGCGCACGACTTCTTCGAATCTTTCGAAACCTCGGTTTNTCCTTTCAAATCTCTTGCGGAGCAAAAATCCGGGCTTTTTTGCGCATATCTTTCGTGGAGTACATAAGTCGAGGTTGCTTCTGCAGAATGTTCTAGTACAAGGTCTCTTCTCTATACTCTGCAAATTTCGACACACTCCATGAAGTGTGAACTTTACGGGAGTCCCGCGAATCTAATGAAGGTGCTAAACATGGGTGTTTTGCACATATATCTTTCGTGCGGCGCATAAGTTTTAGCTAATATTTATTAAACTTCTAGTCTCCCCATAATTCTTGATTCACTGAAAATTTCAGCTCAATCAGTCGCGTTTGGACTGCGCACGAATTCTTCGAATCTTTCGAAACCTCGGTTTAAGTCTGTAGAATACGTGCTCCAATCGAACTCCTCTAACCTCGATCGTCTCAAACAGTAGTGTTGACTCTGTAGCGCCGCTCAAAATATGAGCAGCCCCCCTGCAAGCCCTGCAAGCTCTTTTCGACCTCAACGCTAGCCCCTGATCCCAGTACGAAACCGCGCACCCCGCTACGAAGCCTCCTTTGCTTTTCGACCATTTTACGAAGCCCAGCTTGCCCCCGGGAAGACCCGTGCTGGGGCCTGCTCCCGCCGCCTCACGCAGTGCAGGTCCTCAGGTGGAAGTGTAGTCAATGGTTGGGAAGAGCCGTATTTCCCCAAATTTTCTATATGTATGCATCTCCAAGAACCTACAACTTTGAAATTCTAGTTAAAAACGAGTTGATAAGGACGCATGGGCAGCTGTATTTCTCCCAGCATAATAATTTGCTCTGTTTGCATCCCCATGGGCTCATGTTCATTTTTGGACAGACATGTGCAGTATGGAGTCATTGCCAAGGGAAGTGCACGAGGTCAACCCCGCAGATTCGAACGAGACATTTCCCTTTAGAAGCATTGCCTAAACTGATGTTAATGCACGTATCTCGTTTTTTCCCAATTGTTCTGATGCGCTTAGGAAAGCGCTTCAACTATTTCCTTATTGCACTGCCATAGGAGTCCAGGTAAGGCTGGGATTCATAAAAACTTGATCACGCAAACAAACATATTTACCATGAGCAGCTACCATATGGACTATGAAGTGCTTGGAGAAAAAAGACATTAAGGTTGGTGTGCTAACCTGGTTTCGCCCGGTTATGCGTTCATGAAAGGTGACTGTAGGCTCGAGGAAAGCGGCGAGATAGTTGAGTGGGTTGGGTATATGGATGGTAGAAACTTTACCATGCCGGGTAAAGTGTTGGTTTAATGTTTTCTTAACATAGTCAGTTATCCTTCTCACTTATTTTTTCTTTTTTTTAAATTGTTTTTTCAATATCTCTCACTTTCCTCCCACCTCACCTAACATGGAACAATTTCGATGGCGGAGTTGTATAGCCGTCACTTCGGAAGGAGTTGAAAGCTGATCACGGTAGTCCTCATAGGTTTGTCTGGTCCCGCGCCCTCCTCAGCGCATAAAAATCACTGGACAAAAATTGCATATATACATTAACACAACTGTAGACAGTGCTTCTGAAAATGAATATTTCGTTTGGATCCCCAGGGTTAGCCTCATGCACTTCCCTTGTGAGTACAACATGCTATGGAAGCGGTTGACGCAACGATTGACGTAACCGTTATGTGCTCAAAAATGCTTAGAAGGTTCAACTGTTGAGTATTCGAAGGGATCCATTAAGGTGTGAAGTGATCGTCATGAAAAAATTGAAAAGGGTGCGGGTTTGAAATTGCGCAGTTAAGCTGACAAAGAGGCGGGTGAATGAACAAAGAAAAGGACAATGGATGGGAGGGCTCAACTATGTATTTGCATCAACAATGCTCGTCGCCTTCTGTAATTGATACCTCGAATGGAGCTCCAACGCCTCACCGATCATCTCAGCGTCGGAGCACACAAGGAGCAGCCAGATGAAAAAACAAACAAGGACATTGTTTGAGCTAAAAACCAGACAGGATATGAAAGTACGACCACTGTTCGCACTCCTAATGAATGTGCAGAACATTTCGCACACAAGAAATAGAGTTGGAA
Source organism: Ancylostoma ceylanicum (assembly GCA_000688135.1). Taxonomy (NCBI): domain Eukaryota; kingdom Metazoa; phylum Nematoda; class Chromadorea; order Rhabditida; family Ancylostomatidae; genus Ancylostoma; species Ancylostoma ceylanicum. Next base: position 285,807 of record JARK01001411.1, read on the forward strand.
CTTCTTTGTGGACAGAAAAGGAACATAAGTTGTTACACAGAATAGAGGGAATAGAAGGGTCAGGATTCTGAATAAGCTTGTCATACAGGCATACACATTTGACTACTGGACCCGAACCGCTTCACTCTAATGTGTCCTGTCCGAAATCTTTGCGCGGAAGGAGGAGTAGGTAAGAGTGTCGAAATACTACCTTTTTTTCTTTTTTCCACTCATCCAAAAGCTGGCTTGGCATAATCGGAGTCGAGAGGATCTGGACAGGCGCTTACAGAGTGGAATTGAGAAGAGGATAGCAAATGGAAATGAAATGAGGCCGTCAAAATTACGTTTAGGACGTTTTTATTCTGACTGTGTTGTAGGTGACGTAATCACAATGCGCTAAGTTTTGATACCTTACGCCACCATATCATGTCGGTCTGATAGTAGCAATGCAATGATCTCCAAACGACCGTAGACAAGGTGCGTAACCGTGGCACGGCGTTTTTGGACAGAGACGCAGGAGGCTCTGCTTGCTGGAGCATGGAAAGCCCCTGTGTCTCTGCCCAGGAACGCCGCGCCGCGATCCCACACCTTGTGTACAGCCGTTTGAAGTTCAGTGTATGTGAGCCGTACTGTAGGAAGCATATAGACACCGCAACCATCGGCGGACATCTTTTTTTCCTTTCCCCAATCCTATTGAAACCAATCTTCAGCAGGAAAATGGCTAGCAAGAGGGTGAAGAAGAAAAAAAGCTTTCTCTTTAATATTACCTCCTTTCCAGTATATCTCGTTGAATATGTTATTGAAGAAAAGTGCAAAATAGGAGAATTGTGCTGTGAGTTGGAAAATTCGCACACATATTAGCTATAAAAAGTATGAAACGGAAAAGTAAGTGAATTTGCGCATAACATGACGAACACTGCAGAAAAATACGTTGTTTTTCCAGTCTCACGGCGAGGCTCTCACTAATTCAAGTAATTATTTTCTTGCGTGCACAAAAGGTACATACTCTCTCATGTGTTGTAGCAAGCAAGCAACTACAAATTGGGAATAATAGGAATTTGTTCTGAGATCAGGCTTATCTACCTTTTTCCTACTGACTACTAAAGATACACAACCCTGTGTGTTTAATCAGTAGGAATCATCATGTGAAATTGAGGAGGAGAGCATTAGAGAATGTGTGCTGGCTATTTAAAGGGAGACATATGTAGTTCATCATGTGAATGGAGCAGTTTCTATAATTCTGTGTAGTGTGAGGAACGAAGGCGAGTTGAAGTAGTTCTAGGGATCCAAAAGCTAGCTCAACAAGCAAAAAGTGAGAAAAACTCCTTACTTCTTTAACATATGTAAATGACTGGCAAATACGTCGTCAAACGCTTGCGTATCATAGCAAAACTAATTACGCAATTAGATCCATGTGCATGTGCAGTGCATTTGCAGCTGCTAAGTCTGCATTCTGTATGCATTTGAAAAGATTGGCTCATACATTCTTGACGTGAACTGAATGACGAAGAAGAAACAAAACCCTTACACGTCACGGATAGCATCAGCTGCACTTTCTGGAAAACGGATGCATGATTCTTGCAGTGAAATGCAGGCTGCTTTCAATTTGGGAGCACTCGGATGAAATAGTGTTTGCATAATTGCGATGTGGAAGACAACTGAAACATGCATGCCTGCATGCAAATCTCACGCCGACGCAAAATGAGTATGCCGATCCTGGTAGGAGTGCTTGTTAGAGTAAAGATCACTACCTCATATCCTTGGGACTAGACGCTCTGCGGCTGATGCAACAGATTCTTTACATCATCTTTTACTCTACCGAGAGGCTCATACGTAACTTACATTATTATAGGGCTCACTACTATTGAAACAAAATCAACAAAATTCACAAAATTTTGTTTGGGTACTTATAGTGTGAGCCGCCACATTATGGTGTCTTCGCCACTGAAAAACGTCATCTACATACAAGCTCATCAAAGCGAAAGTTGTTACTAGTAACGAAGTCCTATAGTCAATAGAGCAAACGAACCGATGACGATGGTGTGCTAAAGATGGCCTTTGATACCTTAATTGTGTACATTCACCACAATAAGTGAAGTTTCCACGGCATCATAATGAGTGCTCTGAACAAACTTAGCGGGTTACATTTGAAAGTTCATAATTTAAATCAGAGCAAAATAGAGCACTCAGATTACGCAGTAAAAGTTATTCATATTGTGATCGGAGTAATGTCTTGGCTTTATTTACAAATAGAGACACAACTTCAGCAGTAATGCAACTTCAAAATTTCCTTTCTATGTTGCTCTAAAAAAGCTGAAAAAGATCTTCGCAATGCAGTTCTCCTGGATCAGCAAATAATTGAACGCGAGGCCCGCAAATATGAGCAGACATATCAGATTCTGGCAAATCTCACGCTTTGCATTGAATTCTGAATTAGGGCTCGGGACGAGGTCTTTTGCGGACCAAAATAAAAACGGAGCCCCTTTTGAAAAACCGAAAAGTTACGAGACCCCTTTGAAGACAGAAAAAAAATGAAACAGCCAAGAAAAACAGTGGAAGAGGTTAAAAGTCAAACTGTTCATTAGATTGACCAGAACATTAAGAACCCGTCAGTATATGTAGTGTTGCATTCGAAATATTTTTTTTGAATATTTGAATAAACGAATATTTTGAAGAACCGAATACTCGAATATTCGAATAAACGAGCATTTTCAAAAGGCCGAATATTCGAATATTCAAATTAACAAATATTTCGAAAACGCCGAATATTTGAATATTCAAATAATCGAATATTTTGAAAACATCGAATATTCGATTATTCGAATAATTCGAATAATCTACTCCTTCGAATATTCAAATGTTTCGAATGAACAAATAATTGAGTATCCGAACAATTATTCGAATAGTATTCGACTCCAAATAGCGGTGGCAAACTGGTGGTAGGGGAACTGCGTTGAAAAGACGAGTGGTCTCCCAAATGGGAACGTATGTAGTGGTCCAGAACTTTAAAAATATGTATGTTTGCATAGGAACCAAATTTGATTCAGGAAAACTAAGAACAAAGCTTCAAAAGAGTCAAAGACACATCTGTTTTATCGAGAATTTTAGAGAAGCTTGCCGTAGATTTTTTGAAAAAGTGCTAGGACCTCTCGTGGCGCCCAGATATTCTCGGACGATTCGTTGCTTATAAAGACAGATCAAACGCCTACGGAAAACTTTACCGATGTGGAGCTGTTCCACAAGCGTGAAACAATTATTGTGGACTACTAGATGGAACCAATTCTGGCTGCATTCTTTCCTCTCAATTATACATGTTCCAAACAAAATACTGTGAGTATCTCGCTCAACGATGGGTGCCACATAAGGATAACGGTGCTAGCAGTCTCAATCATCGGTTACCGCCGCCGACGGTCTTTGTACCCTTCGAAATAGAGCGAAAGCGCTATCGGTGGAAATACAAACTCCAACAGCCGGCGAATATTCGAATAATCGAATAATTAAAACTGGTCGAATATTCGAATTATTCGAACAATCGAATATTTCGCCCATGCCGAATATTCGAATATTTCGAATACTTAGTCTTTTCGAATATTCGAATGTTTCGATTAATCGAATATTCGAATATTCGAGTAATTACTCGAATATTATTCGATTCGGTCAACACTCTACCCGCCAGCAAAGCATCAACAGATAAAACCTATTCAGAAACTGTAATGAATAGGAATGCCTTCAACCGTGGAATCCAAACTGCTTAACAATAACAGCATTAAAAGTGGAAATTTTGAAGTATGAACGTGATCCAGTAGCGATTGGAGTGCGTATTCTGGGGGCTTGGACTCCGTAAGATCCTAATGATTCCTGCGCAGCGTAAACACAACGGAATGGATTGAAATCTTTAGTATCAAAAGAACTAGAGCAGGAACAAGTGTTTGCTGAGAATGACCAAAACTTTTGTTAACTAAAAAAGTGTGTGCTCCCTATGTATCCTGAATGCCAAATTAGCAACACTTCAAGAACTCTTACGAATTCTACACTTGATGGATACACCGTACATCGGTTCTGACCATACTGAGCATACTCTTAGATCTTCCCAACTCCAATTTTTAAGGTTAATTTTGGAGGCTGTACTTCACAGCAGTTCCTTGAAATTTCCAGAAGGAGCGCTTTTTGCATATATCTTCCGTGCGGTACAGAAGTTTTGTTCGTCCATTTGAAAACTTGTAGTTCTCCCTTAGTTCTATTGTCAGTGAAGATATCAATTCATTTGGTTACTTTTAGACTGCGCAGGAATCCTTGCAATCTTACAGAGTCCAAGCCCGTAGAATATGAGCTCCAATTGAAATACTTCGACCGGACAGTTGCCTTGCCGCTCGAAATAAGAGCAACCCCTGCAAACCCTTTTTGACCTCAACGTTATCTCCGGACCCCGGTACGAAGCCCCATTTTAGAGACCCGTGCCGGGCCTGTTTTGATTTGCACTGCTCAGTCAGAAAATGATGCAGTATTATCTTTCATTGATGATGTATGCAGAAGGATCGCGTAGCAGAAAGGCATCGAGTGACCTCAACCATCGACGAGCACAGACGGTAATTCTACGTATAAATTTGCCTGGATAATCCTCTCATACGGTGGGGATAATGTAACTCTGAATCCTCTTTTGTTAAAAGCAGAACCCATTGAAACATTCGCCTCTCAGATTTTCACACTTCCAGAAACCTTATTACAGTCCTTTCAGTTCACGTGCAGCAAGAGCAACGGAAATGCCTTGCGTTCGGCCCAGTAACAAGTATAAAGAATTTCGGTGCCCACCATCGATGAGTTTACAGCACGTGAAACTTAGTGCGTTTCTTCCGTTGCGAGAAGGGAAAGAATCAGCTGTTTCGATGCTACTGCAGATCCTGAATCCACTAGTCCTTTTTCCTTTCACTATTCGTGACTTTTGAATTTTTATTGTTGTTCTTATCCACTCTTAGAGGCAGCACCCACGGGAATTTTCGTGTTTGATATTTTGATCGTTCTGGATCCTTGATGATCGCCCCAACAATTCTATGAAGATGGTGGCATGAAAAAACGTTACCGTCCTAAATATATAACTAGGTAATCGTGGATCTGCTGGATTAGCGTAGGTTCTGATTGGCATAAGTTCTGTTCGATCGAGTTGCTTGGCAGTAGAAAGTTTGCGGCAGCTGATGTGTTATTGGTATTCAGTTTCACGTCGTCCTACAAAACTTTTTTTTTATGTGGCCACGCGCTTCTGGGTCCACTTCGACGATAACAGTGAACCCAAAAACAAGCGGGCAGTTCTTTGTTCAATTACGGAACGCAAATTTTGAACAGAATAGTGTAATCGAGTCATTCGACGTCATATCTCTCTACACTAATGTTCAAAACAGCGAAGCTCTCTAGGCGTTGTCCGAAATGTTAGATAAACATGTTGGTACCCTAAATACCTACGGGCTTGGTAAANACACACACACACACACACACACACACACACACACACACACACACACACACACACACACACATGAATTGCCAATTAATATGTAGTAGATAACGCATGAAAGTAAGGGACGATAGCATAGCATGGTTCACCCTGCCCGTCCTCCCTCCCCCTCTTCCAACTTTGTCATCGTGGTTTGGTTTACTTTACCATAAAGTATTCAAGACGGCTTTCTGCTTTCTATTCTCATGACATTAGCTACCGACCGCGTGACAGGTGCACTGGGATGAGTTATGGCTCCCTAAGCAGGGAAATCTACATCCTGGTGAAGTGCCCGCATAAACACCGACGGAGAGTATGCAATGCTCACTCATATTAATCCATTCGTTTTTACGACGCAGCACCTGCTGACGACTCAATCAGATTGAACCGAGCTAACTTTACTAGCCACAGATGAGTTTGCTACGAGAGTGCTAACCACGCAGTGCAGGTGCTATCATGAAGCGGAATCATAAAATGAAGATGAAGTGTGGTGTGTACTGAAGAATCTAATTTGTCGAAATAAGTTTGGTACAAGAGGTGATTTATTGGATCACCCCATTGACAGTGGGAAGGCAAGAGCTTATTTAAAATTAATTAGTTTTCCTGACGGAGTTTGATTGATTAATATTCGGACGTAGATAAGTGCAGTAGTGTTAAATGATACCTAACAAGGTTCTTCCTCCTCGGATATCAAGAGAACAATAAGATATGAACTGATTAAGAAAGTACTACACCTCATTAGTTCTACCGGATTTCTATCGTGGGTGGAAAAAACTGGGCGGTGACTTTCCACGGTCCAGCATTAGCTGTCCTCATTATTCTCCGATTTTTGCATGTACACTTTGTGCAAATGTAATAGCAAGACTACGCGTCGAAGAAGCATCGCACACACAAATGATGAAAGCGTGCTTCGTTTGTGGCGAAAAGTGGCGGACGCAGAAAGTGAGCGGGGGG
>JARK01001411.1:292381-323798 GCA_000688135.1 Ancylostoma ceylanicum
GGGGGGGGGAGGGAGGAGCGTGGGAGAAAATTTCGGTCTCCCTCGCTCCAGTGACCCAAACAAGAAACAAAATTATTAAAAAATAATATTAACGATAGGAAATAAAAATTATTTTAAAAAAACTACTAAAAATAAACGAAAATAAATGTTATGAATTAAGAATATGCGAAAACAAAGCTTTTATTTATCCTGTAAATTATCAGGTTGAGTCGAAAGCTCACGAACAATATGGTAGTGATGATTTTAAGAGATCATAACTCAGCAAAGAGCCAACGAATAGTACACGCGAGCAAGCACTTGATAGAGTATGAAAGGCTCTTCAAACATTTGCTAACTAACATGTCAAACTAATTCCTTTCTTGCCACCGTACTGCGCAGTATCCAGCCATTGCTAGTCCACCTCTGCAACGCCTAGCTATGGCACGCCCATTTTTCAAGCGATTTTCCCGTTTTTACGCTTATTCGAAAGAACATTGAAAACTCCCTCGAAGCACATCCAAACTTTCACTAAATACATACATACACGGGATTTTACGACTTCTGGGCATTTTTCGGATATGCAGTTAGGCCGCGCCCCTAGGACGAGTTCAACCAATGGCACTGTGACTAGTCGATGGAGCTCGACGAGCCGATCATGAACATATATAACCCATTTGCAGCCATCGTTTAAAAATTGTGAGATAAATAAAAACAGTTTCTCAATTTAATTTGTTTGTTTGTTTGTTAATTCGTCCGAGAACTTTCGAATCAACCTAATAATTCCAAAAAAGCGGCGCCCCGTTATCCTCCCCCCCCCCCACCATCGTCCCCCTCCTGTGTCGCTGGTGGCGACTAACGCCTCACGCTGCGCCTTTGTCAAAATAGTCGTCGGATGGTTTCGATGACTACATATTTTCACACAAACTGTACATATGAGGCGAGTTTACATTCAAAGTTGAGCGTTAATTAACCCACAAGAGTGGAAAGGATTTGAACACACCAATCGTACCAATCTGGCACAACCCTTTTGCATAGCGATGACACTCACCCACCGTAACCAAATAGAATATTTGTCTTCAACCCACCTTGATGGCGACTGCTAACTCTGGCGTGAAGGGCTCAGATTCTCGGCCTTGTTTGATCACATCTTGTACAACCATTGCATCCACCTACAGCATTGAATAAGAATCAGGTCACACCTTCCATATTTCATCGAACAACTACCAACTTCTCTGTCAGGACTGGAATACTTTATCTGGTACTGCTGCATGGCTTTGATGAGTTGATGAATTGCAGTCACCGTATTATTGTAAACAACCCGTTTCTGCTGCGTCATTTCATCTTCTGTGAACCCGTTATTGTGTAAGATTCGCATCTGTTTCAGTACTGTGCTTTTGCCGCATTCGCCAGCTCCTGAAAGATGAACAATCATGGAAAAATCAAACAACAATTACAGATATCAATCAGTTAAATTAATGTCAATGATTTGATGAGTCATTATTCGCAGACGGTGCAAAAGATGTGCGTCGCGTATTTTGCACTCACGGAAGCTCACATTTCCGAGCTGAGTCGCATACCGTATTGTCCTTATCTCGTCCTTATGCACATTCGGTAGAAACTTTTCGAGCGCGCAGAATCTGCGGCGCGTCCTGCGGTTCGGCGTCCTCGCTCAGCTGTCCGAGGACGTCGTCCGTCAGGATTAGGCTCAGGGAAGCGTTTTTACAGTCCATTCAATCGATAGTGAATGTTGGTGGAGGGATCATGGACAGAAATGCGGTCATTTTCAATCAATATCAGGTATGCTTGACAGTACCCAACCGCACCCCTTTCTTTCGTCCGGTGAATGCACCAACATTCACACTTTTCTGAATGCCTTATATGGGGTTTTCCTCATTGTTTGAATTGTTGTCGTTATGAACAGTCTTGTGGCTGACCGATGTTGAACTTAACCATCACCCACTCCTCGCTTTTTGCACGTTTTGCTCGCGCACGCTTGAAATCGTTATTTTTTATATTTTTGTCTGTTTTTTATTTGTTTTTAGCCCCTTGGCTGCTCGTCTCAAGTCGCCGCTAAAAACGTTTGCCTGAGCCCAATCCTCAAGAACGTCGTCCTCGAACATCTGAGCGATGACGCAGGGCCACTGTTACAAGCTGGACGCGGAGCAGGTTTTGCGTGCTCGAACATTTTCTATCTTTTGCGCATAAGGACGATAGCCGGCTCATATACAGGGTGGGCCATGAGTTATTGTGCAACGTTTGACCCTTTGTTTTTCCGCCAGGGAGCCATGCATTGTTCCGCTTTTCTTCAGTCGAATAGAGAAAGGTTTAGAGTAAGTTATAGTTAAGTTCATTTTTCCGGAAAGGTTTTGCTATCGAGCAATTGTCCTCAAAACAAATTTTTGAGAAAAGTGGGTAGTTGTGACAATTTCCCCAGGAAGATCCACAAAATCCTTGAAACGGATTCCACTGCTCAGATGATTCGCGAGGAGCAAGAAGTGCTCTTTCCAGATATATCCGGGGTTCCCCAGATATGCAGGCAAAAAACCACGGCTACTCCCAGACCGGTAATGGCCAATTTCCAAGAAATTTGTGTTCTAGGAATTTTTCCTCTAAAAGACAGGACATCAGCTAAATTGTTGACGTGATCCGAAAACTAGAGTAAAAATGTTGTAGAGTGGCTACGCAGCCTCATTAGTAGACCCAGATACGGGCCAGTTGTGCTCCCCGAAACCTAAGGCTTGGTTTTCCCATCCAAGCAATTTTTGGAACAGCCTCGTCCGGTGCTCTTATCTACCCCGATCTTCGGTGGATTTTGCATATACATCTCAAAATAGGCTTCAAGAGTACGAAATTATTTTTATCCCACTTGAATCCGTTGTCAAAATATGTTTTTGTGGCTGTTTTGCTCAGGAGTTGCGGGCTGAATCTGGCGGAACCAAAAATCTGAGACTAAAGTCTCCGCTGAAATTTCTCTGTCATATCCTGAGTATCCAGGGGCATTTTTGTAATCAGGAAATAGAGGGATTCCAATTCTACCAAGGGAGACCTAGCTTGCTGAAGAACATTGCACTATCGGTGAGTAATAAGCCAGCAAACGATGTACAATAACTTACGGCCCCCCTGTACAATCACAACAGTGATTTTAACTAAGAGAGTTGCCGCCTTATCTGCGGAGATAGACATGTGCTTCGAGAGCTTCAACACCTGCTTCTGAGCATTAGAACTGGAAAAATGGGTTAGCACGAGAATGAAATATGTGGACGCGTAGTCAGTTAGAGTATGTGCTGTTGGTGACAACCATTGATTTCCCTTGTAAGTGTAAAGGTTCTCGAAATCCCAAGATGATCCTGCTCAACAAGATCTTAACTATCAGCTATTCATTATGCACATTTGTTAGCAATCAGTGAACGGCCAGTCGCAGCTGCTGCGGTAGGTGGGCCTTATTGTTGCTTAGAGTGCACAAATGTTTTACAGTTTACCCAGCAGCCAGGTTAGACGATTTGGAAATTTGCCGAAGAACGCACAGATTCTTGTTTCCACATCGTTAGCCCCATAGGCCCATAGGTTTCTTTCCATTCGGGTGTGAAATGATCACTTTATGTGTTTTTATAACAGCACTGCACCAGTTCTAATTCCGTAATGGAATATCCTTTAGAAGCATCCAACTCGAAAGAAAATGTATTATATTTTCTGAGCACAGAATGAATGGTTAGTGGCTCACCTAGGAGCAGCAACTTAACGGTTCGCTCATCGGTAGCGGCGCCTTGTCTGATCTGTTTGTCGATGGCCTTGCTCTTCTCGAAACCAGTCTTTTCCTCGTCACTCTGGCACAATCCCATATGACGGCTGCTTCGTTTTCAGATGTTGATTAGAAAGTGAATTGTGCTCCTTAACAATTACCTGACTCATCTACACCAAGATCAGGGCTGAGCGAATGTTTTAGGAGACATTGCAAAGCACAAAAAGCAAAGGATTGGGCAGCATCATATTTCCAGGAAAAGTGGAAAGGCAACACATGATCTAGAGAATACGGTAATACTTAGTCATCTTGCAGTGTTAAGAGCTCCAAGTTCCACGAAGCTGTGGAAATTGTCGAGAACAGTTGCGAAGAAGGGTATGAACCTACTAGTATGAAGATATCAGGGAGGCGGAAATGAGAATGGCTTTATGTGTTACGTATCACGTAAATTCCTTCTACGAACATTAATCAGTAGCGGAACCGATGGAGGATACTTGATAAATGATAAAATTGATAGGATAAAGAAGAAGAAAAAAGATGATAAAACTGATAGGATAAAGAACATTTGCAGTGAAGCGAACGACGAATACAAATGCTCACCGTAGCGTACTTCAGTAACGTTACCGTTAATAGGCTTATATCAAACTGCGGAATGAAGCAAAATGCAGGAAGATGTTACGCAAGAGCGGGAAAAGGTACCAGTTTTGGAAGTACAGTTCTTGACATTTAAATGCATAGTGTCAAAATAACACTTACTTCTTCTATTCGACTAGCAACAAATGAGATCCCCACGTGAGGAGCATCGAAATCAGTAGTGGAAACATTTATTCATAGACACTTTTATTCATAGGCATTGTTATTCGGCTGATTCAGACCAAGACCACAACTGGTACCAATTCTCATTTTTAACACGTCTAACAACGTGCTAAAATGAAGGACAAAAAAGGAGGTTTATAAAATCCAATTGTCATTAGAACAGAATAAACTAAACCTACAAATGAACTGGATCCCGGAATCTTCTAGCCAACCGGTTCAACAAATCGTCGAACAGCTGCAAATCGCGAGCCCGAATGTCATATGATCTGATCCTCTGTTTTCACTATCTCTGGTAACTGTGCAGCACGAACGCAGCCCAAATGGCGCAATACTTCGAGTAGAAACGCTAGCAGCAACGCTTATCAGTTGCTGCCATCTTTCCCTCCATAGCTGCCATTCTCGCCTTCATTGCTGCTCCTTGTAGCAGCAATGGAGGGGAGAATGGCAGAAACTGGGAAGCGTTGCTGCTAGCGTTTCTACCCGAAGCATTACGCCGTTCGGGCTGCGTTCCTAGCGCACATTCACCAGAGATAGCTAGAAAAAATGTGTACCATCTTGTCATGTAGTAGTACTGAGGTTGAAATTTTTTGATAACCGTAGAATCAAAGGACGCTAAATTAGCCAAGTGCTGCATCGATGCTCATGCTTACTTGTAAAACTATTATTTTGAAAGATTTCCCGCAAATCAATGTCTTTTCTGGTAAACGGACTGAGAACCGTGGTGGCACAATCAAGTGTAACAAATTGCTTTATTAAGGATGAAGTTTAACCGGTTTCAACTCCGTTCAAAATAAGAAAGACAAAAGGAGTTGCATTCAGTCTTCTGGAGTACCCTATACCTCTACAAAGAGAGTTTTTAGTTTTTTTTTTCATAACATTCTTAACATTCTTATATTCATCATAAATGGATATCTAGAATCTAATTTCTAACCAAAGAATGTCGTACTCCGCGAAATAGTTCGTGTGAAGGTATTCCTTCTGATCAGCGGTGCACTCTGAAAGTTTAGAAATGAAGATCAACAAAGAAAGTAAAATTCAGATTGGAAAGACAAAACGAGGAATTAAGATATGTTGACCATAGTGCTTGCCTTCGGAGGCGAATTATATTCTTTTAAACAAATATTTTCTAAGCCAGTACATTTTCTTTTACCACCAACTCTGAAACATTGAGATTTTAGGATTTGGAGCTGCAGAAGTTCAGGAATGTCCTGAACGGCAGCACTTCGAGCTCTACACCGAAAAACTTTCTCAAGGACACGTCACGTCCACCTATTATAACTTATCAGAACGTAATTTTTGGAAGGTCGGCTTGCTTCTACTACATAGCACATTCCATTCAGGCTCTATAATTAATTTAGGCCAGGACAAACTCCCGAAGAGAAAAAGTCATTTTGGACACGCCGGGATTTCAGGGATGAGTTCGTTAAGGGCAATTTATACCAGATGCGACTTATTAGACGCAAGCATCCATTTACTATGAAGACCGGTCAACGCGGCATGAAATTCTCAATGAAAAGAACGCGCGTTCGTCGCGAGGCAGTAAAAGAACGCGCGACCGTCGCGAGGCAGTAAACGCGTGCGACTAGCCCCTATTCTTCACCATATAGACGCACGCGCGTCAGTAGCACGCATCCAGTATAAATTGCCCTTTGGAGAACGGTCAATTATGCACTAACGGTAACATATGTATGTACATATTATACATAATTGCACCGCACGACACGGAGAACTGGTGTTCTATTTTTTGCAAGAGCAGGCTTCAAGACGTTTTTTGCTAACAGTTTGATGACCTCCATCTTCGCCATTTGACCACCACTATTTTCCAGTCGACTCCTGGGGGATTCGGTGATGCGCTACGAATCTTGCGGCGTAAACATGGCCAAGCGACAGTTTCAGTGGAAATAGGTTTTGTTTTCGCGAAAGTTTCACAAAGATAATTGGTGGTTGAAGGAATTGCCACCTGCCTGGACAACGGGACAGCTACACACGTACGTAAAGGGATGTAACTACAGCAGCCACGGCCAGCTACATACTGTGTTTCACGTGTGCTGTTAAATGCCACGACGTCATGCTGTGTATATGTATACGTAAACAGGATTACCGACGACAATGCCGAAGTATGCACGTAAAGCCACTAAGTTACTTCAGTGAGTCATTGTCTCTGGTGGCGGAACTTCCTCTCTCTCTACTCCATCACCATGGGTAAATGTCGTGAGAGACTCCGAGTACAAGTACAAACGGAATTTACTCTGATACAAATCCAGATGTTTTAGAACGCTAGGAGGATTCGCTGTATTGCAGAAACCCAGAAAGAACCATGGAATTTTCCAGAAATTTCAGTCTTCCTCTCAATACACATGAGAACTCGTTGTCCAAGATTTCATTATGTTCCTGTATTCTGTTTAGGAATTATTTTGCAAAATAAAAGAAACACCTCAACACCTGGCAAAAATATTGACAAATACGTACTATTGCTGAAAGACTTCCATTGAAGAGGGGGCAATAATGGCATCAAGAAATCCTCGAATGTGTCTAACACAGAAAATTCAGAATGATTCATTAAACAGTGAGCAGTAATGACAGGTTTGTTTCAACTGTTTTCAACAAAACCTCGTCACCACAACGAAAAAAAATTCCGACGAGACCCCAACGGTTTCGACAAAACGCTAAACTCTGCAACTAAAAGCTTCAAACTCCAGAATTTCTCTTATTCGTCAGTAGATACAACCTTCAACCATGGCATTCTCTGGTCGATTCAACCACTCATAAGCCAACAGTCTATTCATGAGCGCAAAAAACCAGCATTCCCTCGGCTTCTCTGCCGAGATGAGTCACCCGGCGACAGACAGACTATGTATTTCGCAACACCTTCGCCGTTTATTGTATAGGGGGATTTATTGTATGGGGGGATACATTTAGAACATAACTAAGTGGCTAGAGCTCAGATTTGTCCGTGGCGAGCCTAGAAACTGTCGGCTTCGATCGCTTCAAAAAAATCACGGGTACGTCAGCACCCAGGTCTCGAAAACCGGACAATTGCAAGAATTGCCCGAGGCGAGCGTCAGCACTCGTATTGGTAGTATAATACATTACATAGGTATGATGAAATTGGTGCGAAAATAACTACTATGGTATGGCTATAGTAATGTTATTGTACTCCACTTCTTTATTTATCCCAGAGCCCTATGTGAGCAGGTGAAGTCTAGCAAGTGCACGTTTCCCAAGAACTCATCATGTCAGCGTCAGTTATAGCCAACTAACAATGGGGTGCGAATCCTGAAGTCTGGCTGCGAGAACATTTCAAGGATCTTGTTGGCCGGCTGAAAAAGGAGCTTGCCTGATGGCCAGGCACACAAGCAACACTTTGAAACTTAGGGAAACACCGAGGAACAGTTAAGGGATTCATATTCGTTCAAGGAGGGTAGCAATGCTCGTTCGTGTTCTGCTTCTACGAAAAATGGGTATGCAGGGTCCTACTCGGGAAGCCAGACGGATTGCGCGTGCGGTTTCGTAGCGTCGCAGCTGCAGAACCGCGGCGAGACCTGTACCAGTTGCAGACGCAGAAAGTGGGTGCGATGGGGTGTGAGAGAAATATTGGAGTGTCAGCCACTTTGCGAATGATAAATGATGAAAAATAATTCTCATCTATTTTGTACGATAATTTCAAAGGATCCTATTGCCGTCACAGATACGGACGTACTAGCAAGTGGGTGCTTATGCGCACTAATTGAGATAGTCGTCAAGGACGTTCAAGCGGTTCAGAAAAGCCAGAAAAACCCGTAAAGGTATCGTTGAATAATAATGACAATTTCCTTAAAACTAAATTGAAACGACGTTTTTGTGGAAGCGAAAATTGGTAGCACATACTAGAAGACTAATTAGAAGTCATACATACCCTGGCTCATAGTGAGTCAGACCTTTCAAGTGCAGCTGACGCTGCTGCTTATTAGGCCCCAACAACGCTTATAATTATGGCAATTTTTCAGAATGTTGTTTAGAACCGCTTTCGTTCGTTTTCTATTGTCCATAGATCACACGCCATGGTACTACATAATAGCTACTGATTACTTTAAGCGTAGATCTATTCACGACTTAGTCACTGCACTTCTAAAAAGACGGCGCACCCATAGCACTGTATTCGGGAAATTCCATGGGAAGTGAAATTTCTTTGCTCGCTTCCTTGACAACGGGTCATCACGCATGGTCAAGCGCGGCTTCGTTACAGTGAGCGTCAATGGCGGTGACCCGTCTGCGGTCTCAACAAGCACGCGGCGCGACCGCGCCGCTCACCGTGGAATAGTCACCGCGGTGGCGGATCTGGGTTTTCTTGACAGTTGTTCATCACATTTGATGGTAACTAATGAGAAAACCAACCGATTATCAAGAAAATCCCAAAATTTCATGTTCCGGAGGGGATTCCTGCTCGAACGGCGCGGTCGCACCGCGTGTTTTTCGAGGCCGCAGATGGGTCACCGCCATTGATGTCCACTGTACGTGCACTTCCTACGTTATAGCAGAGCAGCGCAACAGATGGTAACTCTTTATGATGAATCATCTCAGAACAAGAACGTTGATTCTTCCCACGGTTTTGTAGTGCGGTTCGAGGAAACAAAGCTTTTCTTTCTTTTTCGTCAGTTTTCTTTTAAACAAGCCCAAAATGAGATTGGACACCTGATTGTGCAAGCAGGTGACCGCTAAAAAATGCAAACGAAAATATGCAGACATGGAATTGAGGAACGGCCACCAGGATATATTCGTGTTCCGCAGCAAAATGTGGTGAGAAGTTCATAGATACTTTAAATGACATAACAAAATTTGAAAAATTGTATGAGGTTGGCGGAAAGTCCTTTCCGAAATTCTGCTGTTCTTTTTTCTTCATACCGTAACTCAACAGTGCTTTAAATACCTTGGTTCAAGAACTGCCTACACAGCCGATATCCTCCCCGACGCTCTTGAACGTGCCAATGCCGCATGGATGAAGTGGAGAACGACAACGGGTATATTGTATGACAAGAGAATGCCAAAACGACTCAAGTCCAAAGTCTACCGTACGGTTGTGAGGCCGGTCAGCCTATACGGGACTGAGTGCTGGGCAGCCACGAAGGCTACCTAGCAAGTCTTGCAAACAATGGAGATGCGGATGCAAAAATGGTCAATGGGTGTGACGTTGAAAGACAAAGTTCCAAATGAGGTGGTCGCTCCACCTTTGGAGTCACACCGATAACCGATAAAATGAGAGAAGCCCGGTTGCGTTAGTTTGGGCACGTCTGCCGTAGAGAAGAGGAGTCCGTCGCCAAAACGGCTCTGAGCCTAAACGTCAAAGGCACTAAGCCACGCGGGAGACCCAAGACTCGCTGGCTTGATTGTGTGAAGTCTGATATGGCCGAAGTGCAACTGACAACGAGGGACGCGGATAATCGGAACAAGCAGGAGATGCAGTACAGCGGACCCTGCGACCACGTGGGATAAACGCTACGAAGAAGAAGATACCGTAACTCAACACAGCAACGTTCCAGATCACTAATATAACAATTGAGTCACCTCTCTCAGTTGTGAGCGTTCTACGTACTTCTTGCAAGAAACAAGATGGAAAGTATGTGCTCAATTGTACTGGAATTGAAGCAGCTGTTTGCGGAGTGGTTCAAGAAATTTGATCAAAGCAAGCAATGAGTTCAGCAGTCATCTAGTCGATCATTCCAATCCTCATAAAAATGAATACAGCAGGAATGCTGAAAGATGCCTGTACCAACTTTTTGTATTGGTGCATACTAAAGTTAAGGTACTTTTGTACATACGTTCTTGAGCTAGAATGCTCCAGAAAAATGTACACATGTGAATTCAACGCAGTCATTCTAATAACGGAAGCATGTGACTCTCATGCCAGTTAAAGCACGAGTCTTTTGCCCTTTCTGAAGTCCAGACGAAGGTGACACATTCATTTGTGTATCTTCAAATAAAGGTGGGCAAATCATTAGCCGAGGATACATGGGATTCGCAAAAGTCCACACATTGAAGAACTCTGCTATAGATATGAAACTAATAGAGAATCAAAAGTCTGACCTACTGAAAAAAATTGTTGAAATATCACGAAGTCCGGGCAATCCGAAAAGGATCAGGTGTGCTAATAAAACTCTGGAAACGAAGACGAAACCAAAAGCCGAACAACTGACAAATTCAGCAGGATTACTACCACCACTACATCTGTTTGAGCTGCGGTGTTCCGTTCTCGCATCACGACCACTCCTAGATCATCTACTAACTACAAAACTATTAGTTACACCGGTAATGTTATCTCCGTTCAAGCAGTTATCACTCGCTACCAAATAAGGAATTAATGCCCTTTCTCTCGCTTGTAAGTACATAAGTACAATACCGCCCGTAACTCTCGCGAAAAAAAACGGGTGGCGATGGATTAATCCGTCGCCGACGGATTAATCGTTAACAAACCGTCGCAGTACTGTAACTCCTTTTAAAATCGAGCTTTTTAAAATCTGAACACTTCATCGGATTCTCCTTCAAAATTAGAGTTGAATGACATGTGAAACCGCTTGAATTTTTAATCCAAAATTTTTATTTTTTCAAAAATTTGAAATTTTTAAAAAATCTCAGCGGCGCGGTAAAACGCTGAAAAAATGCTGGAAATTGTGGAAAATCTCAAGAACTGAATGTTTCTGAACATCGTCATAGGATTTGGCCCAACACTGGCTTTGTTTTGAATAATTTATCGCATGTCTGATCTCGTGTTATTTTAGCGAAGTCCCAAAGTTTGCCTTTTTGTATCGGATTCAGGATTCCAGCTATTGGTGAGGTAGTGCATATTCACATAATTCAGGAACTTTTCAACAGAAATCCGCAGAGAAACCTTGGCTAGCTTTCCATATTTACTGGGAAAATTCCGCTCAAGGTGGCAGCTATCGTCTATTTTTACGAAATATGTCGTTTTATCATCGTCCATTAAAGAGGACCGGCGTTAACAGAATGACTGAAATCCTCCCATTTGGTAGATTTCGA
Organism: Ancylostoma ceylanicum; assembly: GCA_000688135.1. Lineage (NCBI taxonomy): Eukaryota > Metazoa > Nematoda > Chromadorea > Rhabditida > Ancylostomatidae > Ancylostoma > Ancylostoma ceylanicum. The sequence goes on from JARK01001411.1 coordinate 303,927, forward strand.
ACACTTTCGACTTAATCGTAGTTCACGGTGCAGTGATTAGCTGTCGTTTTTCTAATACAACCTGGTTTAGACGGTGAGAAACCCAAAAATTTGTGGAAATTTCTAGTCATTTCAGTCACCTGTACGAAATCAAGTAATTTTTATATTTTCTGACTCACCGTGATCTGCGCTTTTCAAAAATGTAAGTATTGGCCACTAATCTGGTACCAACTTCGCCTCTAGTTCCAGATGCATGCCGTAATTAGGCAGCAGGTCTACTCAGAACCGATTCGGCGGGCACGGACGTACTGGTGGTCACACCGGAGGCATATTTGCACCTCGGAGACATCGCCTAATTTGAATATCACTACTAATGCTCAAAGAACACATCAAATGCAGAACTAATACTTGGAACAGATTTTTAATGTCTGGAACTTCGAAATTATAAGAAAAATCGACTTCGTGCAGCAATAAAATTCAGGCCGGTGTTTTTCAGTGTTTTTCACGAATTTCAGCGCTTTACCCACAAATCTTGGTAATTTTCAGTAATTCAATGTGAACCATGTAAATTCCACTGATCCTCAGAATTTCCCGAAGAAAATTCAAGAATCCACCAACAGATATAGATAATTCTTGCCCCTTCCACAGATTTTCGGAATTTCCAGAAGATCCTATAATTTCGTGTGATTCTGGGAAACTTCATTGCTTCTCGCAAATTTCGTTGATTTACCAGCGAAACTTGACGATTTTCGATAATTCCGTCCACTTCCGAGTTCAACTGGTTTTCGGAACTCTTCAAAATTTGCTCATGCTTTCAGATTGTATATAGTATTAGTTCTGCATTTGATGTGTTCTTTGTGCATTAGTAGTGATATTCAAATTAGGCGATGTCTCCGAGGTGCAAATATGCCTCCGGTGTGACCACCAGTACGTCCGTGCCCGCCGAATCGGGTCTGAGTAGACCGGCTGACTAATTAGGGCATGCATCTGGAACTAGAGGCGAAGTTGGTACCAGATTAGTGGCCAATACTTACATTTTTGAAAAGCGCAGATCACGGTGAGTCAGAAAATATAAAAATTACTTGATTTCGTACAGGTGACTGAAATGACTAGAAATTTCCACAAATTTTTGGGTTTCAACTCCTATTTTGATGGAGAATCCGATGAAGTGCTCAGATTTTGAAAAGCTCGATTTTAAAAGGAGTTACAGTACTGCGCCGGTTTGTTAACGATTAATCCGTCGTCGACGGATTAATCCGTCGCCACCCGTTTTTTTTCGCAAGAGTTACGGGCGGTATTGTACAGCGAGAAGAAATCCGGAACATCCTGCCCGTCAAGTTTTGAGCGTGAAAATCGCCGGCAAGCGGCCAAGAGGTGCCCCAAAAAAGCGATGGAAGGACGTAATTAAGAGAGATCTGGAAGATCTTCATGTCACGGATGAAGACGCCCCAGATCGTGCTTTTTGGCGGATTAGAACCCATACAGCGGACCCTGTGACAGTGCGGGACAAACGCTAAGGAGAAGAAGAAGAAGTGCATAAGTACAGCTCTTATGAAAGTGACAAACTAGCTTTGAAATTGGATGGGATAACTCACATGTCGAAATTTTCTATTAGGAAAAGCATGCTGTTGTACTTCCTTGTATGTAGTACATACGTTGTTGTGTCAAAGCGTACTCAATCCAACCAGGACAGAATTTCCAAGTAAATTTATCCAACAATAGGGTGAGGGGGATTATACAATGCATGGACAAATTCTGCAACAACCAACAATCTGCAGCACGGATTATAGCGGTTGCGTTTCCTACGACGATGAGGAAATGTAGCATCGCCTTCGTCAGCGTCTACGAGAAGAAGTGAATAGCTCAAATTGTGGCAATTAACGCGATGTCGCGGGAATCTCAAGGCATGTGAAGCAGATCCCTCTTGGTGAACAACAAAAACATTCATTTTTTTTTCAGTTCCAAACTGTAACTAGGTAAGGTTAGGAGTCGTTTACGAGTTGCTGGATGTAGCGCTGTAAAGCCTTGCAATCTTCTGATATCTTTAACCTGAGAAGCAACCTTCGACAACATTGCTCTGAGTAGTTCATTATCGGTCATATGAAGGCACATGGCGTTTCAGTCCATTATACCCCGGGGTCCCGGCCATATCGACAGGATAGGTACTATCCCTTTACAAGTTCTTCGCACTAAACCTCTGTAGTTTCTGACAAAGATAATCTGTGTGATTCTGGCGAAAAAGTGCATGAGTTCAACAATTGGATTAATCGCCTCGAACAGTAATATTTCCAACTAACAATGTGCGTAAGAGTACGTAAGATAGAAACCTGATTAGCTCCGACAAGGTCTAGTTAAGGTCGAGTGTTCGGTTCCCACGTAACCGTGCGCAGAATGGTGGTTATTTCCTGTGATACCTATGTGCTTTATCACCCATACACGGAATGTTTTTCAGGAGAACAGGTGAGGTCCCCCATAGAGAGTTGAAGGACTTCACCACATTTCGATTCATTTCAATATCACGGCTTATAATAAAGCTGTTTGGTTGTCTGCTTGTCATGAATGTCCAGAGTGGGTCAGTGGTAGTGATTGTAAGATCATATGGAAGACTGACAACTGGTGCAGTGTGGTGCAGTGAAATAAGGAGGAGATCAAGCAAAAGGTCGGGTGATGTGCGACAGGTACACTAAAGGAGGGAGGTGCGCCGGCGGAGATGCGTGCCAACATGTCTGTGAAAGGGTCCACTGTTGCATGAGGAATTAGATCCAAATGTATGGAAACGCCAGGGGACGATTTAACTGCTGCATAAAGAGGTGCGTGGGGATCAGAAATGGGAAACACTTCGGAATGGATCCATCTCTACATGAGGAGTGCTCGGGCGCTCAGAAGTAGGAAGACGTCGCGACAAGGTTCCAGCAAAGCGATATGTGAGCGGCGTAGTCCAGTACCGAGTTAGCGCCACAAGACGGCTGCAGCGTTGTGGTAGGTGTGCACCGGTGGCCAGAAGTAGGGAATGCCCCGAACAGTCAACAGTTTATTGCGGCATCAGTTCATATTCGAATGCCGTATCTACCTTATAAAATTCTTCATTCGTCATACTACACCAGTTTCGTTCGATCTTCTTCGATCATCGCGCCACCGAGTGCATGGATGCTCTCGACGGCTTTGGTTTAGATTGTTCAATGCCACCTTGCAAATGATTCTAGAATCTATAGCGTGGGGAACATTTGGGCTGAGGATCGGAGGCAACACCCTCTCTAGCCTTGAATGCCCCAAAGCGGGTCCATTATTGCTATTTTCTTCAATAGTCCCCACCCAATCCATTTCTTTCTGAATCACCCGTCTCTTTCCTATTCATATCCGCCGCTGGGGTTTTATTACTTGAAGTGGCACAACATCCAGCCAAACATAAACATAAATCATTTCAATAAGTTATTTTCTATGAATCAGTTACATTCAATCTTTCATGGGCACTAGCTTGAACCGAACGGCATTACTCCGCTGAGATGGGAGAGCGCTACCGCAGAAGGTTCGAGGAATTTTTAGGAAATCGATGGCACTACATGGGGGATATAGGTTCGCATGCCCAGAGAAGTTCCTTGAATCCACCAACTTCTTTTTTTGTTAGCATCTTGTGTGAAGTGTGCGGGAGAAGAGAGCATAAATGGTAGTCTTGGAGTACGGCCTTAGCCAAATCACCACGCTGGTGAACAATGAACGGTTAGAAGCAGGTGGGTTTTATGGGAACTTTCTAAGAACGCATTTCTATCTTCGGTGGAGAGTGGGTTGAAGTACAAGTGTGCTTGTCCTTGACACCTCACGTAGGACGCTATTTGTAGCGATGGTTAAAAGCTCTATTTTCATCACTTTTAACAATGCACGTGAAAGGAGCATGGGTAAGATTTCACCCTTCCAGTTTCCCTGAAATTTATTTGAGATTTAAAATGTTTAAAACTGTCGCGACTTTCCTAAATTCGCTATGCTACAGGAGAACACTCAATAGGGAGCATGAGGTTAACCTTTGTAGAGGCAAATGTTAAGTCGGGATCTTGAATGAATCGACAACTGACTGGCATTTGCCTAATGCAAGCAAGTAAAGTATCACTGATTTTGTGTGGGATTTCTTGTAGATTATTCGAGGATGGTCTCTCTTTCTGCTGCTGGAATTCTCTAAGTGATTTTTTAACTATCCATGGGGGTGAATGATAAGAATGGAGTGGAGCAAACCCTCGACGAGAGAATCATCTTTCGGATCGGGTTGAGTTCAGCCATACGGCAAGTGTTCTTCGGCTAATAGCGTTCAAGAATGCGTTGTTCTCAATGCTGCCTTCAAAGACGAGGTTTTGTGCACCTTGATCAGTGATGTGGCCCCACTATCTAGTAGACGCAAGCTCCAATTTGAGAAAGAAATTTATTATAGATTTGTGGGGCGACAGACAGCCCTTATTAATACTAAGATATTGTAGCACGCAGTTGTCACGCTTACTTCATTACATTAGGAGTGGGAGGAGAGGGGAGGATGAGTCGTCACGTCGACGTCCTAGAAATAACGGTGTGATCATGCGCTACAGTACCTCGGTAGCCTTTCCAAAAGAACAAGTATACAAAGCATGTCTCTGATGCCTTAAGCTTCCAGGATCATACTCGGAATGGCAGATACAATTCTTGTTTTGTCAGAGTGTTTCATGTTTTGATGCTAATACACAGCAAACCATCGAACGGTTTTGGCTAGAAATGGAGTATTATCTGAGCCAAGCAGGTATGGCGTGTGAGGTGAGCGAATTAGCCAGGAATATAGAAATGTCCATAGAGAATTATTGGCAGTTTGTACCTTAATTGTTCAGATGTACTTTAAGCGATTGTCTACACACAATTACGGTAAGCAGTTTGAATTTTTGAGCATTTCATTCTAGAAGACTACTAAATGGTTCGCTTGTTTTCCATCAGAACCTGGAAAGGAACATGGCAGGAAAAGAAACCGGTGCAAGCGACAAAGAAGACGCCTGCTTCACTTGATAGAGGATGGAAGAAATTTGCGTACAAATTGCAACTGGAAAGAGGATTATCGTCACTGCTAGTGGGAAAACAAAAAAATTAGCAAATCAAGAAGCAGAAATTTTGGGAGAGGGAGGATGTGGGAGGGGGGGGGGGGTTCATGGTTCATCAGCTTGTGACGTAATTCTCTTCACACAAGCAAGAAATCATTTGGCCTAATTAAAGATGCAATGGCGTCATAAAGGGAAGGTTTCGCCCCCTTAGCAAACAAATCAGCGCTACTAATAGGACCGCTGCTATACTTCGCCTCAATGCTAACGTTCAGAAGAAATTCATGGTTGCAATTCTTGGCATTCGGAATAATAATGGAAGATGCGGCATAATTATAGGAGATGCAAAAGGCCTGCAAAAACGCGAAAGGCTCGCTTGGCTGACCTCTGCTCGACGAAGGAAGACGTGCTGGTGGATACTATGAAGTGAAGGAGATCCGTCTAATGTGCAGTGCTATTCAATAGAAAAAAGTCTTGTTTGCCTTCGAGGCCTTTATGCACAAAGGACAGATGGCGTGCGAGTCAAGGATGAAGCTAATGAGAATTTCCACATCATGATTACTCATTTCATTTCAACAAGCTAAGCCTTATTACCAGGCTAACCTTTCAATGGTAATCATCTTCCGCGATTGATGATTCGTCAGGCAGCCTCACGCCTTTCAAAACAAGAGTGCAAGGAACCGTTCCTTGAATATGTGATAAAATAGAGTAAGATAGTGTACATTTTATAATTGGAGAAATGAATATTTTGTTATGATTACCTTCAGCGAACACAGTTCCACCTCTTCAAAATACAATGTAATCCAGGTATATGTACTTGGAAAACAGACAAATTTTCGTCGCCATTTCAGTTGACAGATGGACTACCTTCAAAACTATTGCCCCAAAGTACAAGTTCCTACTACAAAAACAGTTACTTGAATCGAGGAAAGTATGAAAAATGGGCATCTATTACTACTGAGCACTTTGAAGGAGTATGTCAAGGGAGTGAGCGATTGAGAACACCACAGCTCCAACAATGGAAAGATCCATGGTAATAACGAAAGCAAAAACGAGAACTGAGACCCTGTGGCGAGATTCTGAAAGGTGCTTACAATCCCTTCGAAAATCGTAATTTTGAATCATGTAGGCAACGAGATGGGAGATTACTAGTTGAAAGCAAGATGAAGAGATCCAAAAGAAAAAGAATCCCACGCAAACGTCACCACCAATCACTGACATATCATTGTTCGAGTACGTTTGTGTTGAGGTTTGACCTCACAGAATACAAACTCTCATAGATTACATATCACTGTGGCATCTTTCCTACACATTTCCTCCCAGGTATTCAAAGATGTGGGAGCGTGTGGCGCAGTGGTAAGAGGCTCGCTGCGCACACACACGATCGATGGTTCGATCCCGCACGTGGCCAGCCAAGCCATCCATCCCCCGGGGTCGGTAAATTGGTAGCAGAGGAGTCTGAGAGGATGAAGCACTGACTTGATTCATCGGATGCCCCCGCAAGTCACTGTACAGGGCACATACGCATTCAACGCCTCTACGATGCTCAGATGAAGTCGAATGCGTGGTGCATTCCATGTGACGGGATTGATCAACGCCGACCACTTTATCCTTCATTCTGAGATGACCTAACCACATCATCTCGTTTGATATTTGAAAAATCCATTTAATATTGAAAAAAAAATTCGGTTCAATTTAAAACCTTCACAGTTCGGTAGGAACAAGTCTTTGTATTCTCTTGATTCTTATAAGCTTTTTGCATGACTTCGTAGGTTCGCTTTGCGGACAAGCCTTAGTTTTCAAGCTTGATACATATTTATTAGGCTCACTACAGTCCATGCTCAACGCTGCATGACGCCTGACGGAGCCGATAAAGCGGCGGTCGCTGGTGTCGCATATGTCTTCGCCTCCGACTTTGGCTTGAGTCCGACAGCTTTGTTTAATACAGGAGTTATCCGATACATCTTGAAGCAGTTCAAGATTGTCCACGACCAAAACTCGATACTCTCCTTCCGAAAGACAGCTTCTTATCAGACATTTCCAACTGTCTTCAGCTGTCATCCTGAAGGCTCCCTTGGCATTAATGCTATCTAATCAAAAGTACATTGCTCTGCTGATATCCTTTGAAAACCTCAAAACCTAGGATGGAGCAACAAAAATGCACAAGACAATGGTTACATGGAAATGCACCAAATTTCCCTAGCTGTAGGAGCACCAGCAGTAGTTCTCCTCCCATCTGTAGCCCCGGATAACCGACAAAAACCACCAAAGCCACCCCTCTGCCGTCTGATGGATTTCTTCTTACCGGAAAGCTTAATTATCTGCACCCTGAAATTTAGGGATTTTTCATAGAGTGTTTAGGGACTACGATGACTTACGTCAAATTAGCCACTTTTAAAATGTGTCGTGATTGGACTGCTCCACTTCAATACTGTGAGTATTACTACCAATATTCACAATATTTCCGATGAAATTCCGAGAATTTGGATGATTACATCGACGAACCTCACATTGGCGCTTTGTCGTTTTTTTCCTTGCACATTTTAGCTAAAATTTTGTTTTTGAATTCAACGGCCGAAAGCAGAGATCTGTTCGCGAAGTGTATGTTTTCATCTTTTGAGGTGGTTTCCGCTGCTCTAATAATCAAAGATGGCTTCTTAAAATTCTAGCTTTTCGGAGGGAGCGTCGTTTTGGTTGTGAACCCAATGGTGGTGATCGCTTTGGGACCAGGTGCTCCCCAATGGAAAAACATGTCATTTAAGTGAGGAGAAAGGTCCTCATTTTGTCTCGTGGGCGAAGGCACTGGTTTTGTGGTGTTATTACGCGTTTAAATAGACTTTTTGGGAGACCGTAGCGGGTGTGTCTGCGTGTCGCGTTCAGCGCCACTGTTTGCTCTTAGTTCGCAGCAACTGAAGCGCATCGAAGGCTCAAGATGTTTTAGCTTTGAACGTCATTAAAGGAATTGGCAAAAAATAGGGATGTTACCCGTGGAGAATCCTCTAATCACTGTACAAACCGCCAATCACCATTTTACGCCAGCTGAGAGCGAAGTGAATGACTCGAGAATGTTTGGTACGCAGCGCTGGCGTTCTTCTCCCGTGAGCATTAGTGAAGCTATATTCTGATATTTAGAATAATAATTTGCAATTTCAGTAACTTTAAACGCATTAATTTTTGTTGGCTCACTGCTTTGGTCTCGGCATAGGCATGTGCTACAGCAGCTGAGTGGAGCGATTGAAGCTCTCATTCACAGTCTGCATTATCGCGCAAAGCTGCGCTTCGGATGAATCACGCCTGGAAATTGCTTGGCTTGTTGATAACGTAGCAGAAACTCCGTAGACATCTGCCTTCTAATCGCTCACGATATGAGTGATAGGATAGTCATGAAAAAAAAAAAAACAAAATTGTTCCAAGTGGACAAAGTTAGTGAGCAAAGCCCTGGTAGCATTAGTTTTGGATTTTTGCGTCCTGCATATCCGACTTGTGGATAAGAGTATAGATATGTATGTACGCCTCAATCGAATTTTTCTTTCACTTTCCACGGGAGCACAGCGAAGAGAACTGCCATCTATGGGCACATTACCGATGAGAACCAGGCCCCCAAATCAAGAGCCGTATGCACACCTCCTCGGACACTCTCCCAAGCTGGCGCTAAGAGCGGTCTGCATACAGGAAGTTAAGCTGGGAGGCACCTTTGCTAATTTGGGAGCATTTGGGAGGAAGTATGCTTACGGCTCCGAATTCCACATCCTGCCACTACGTACGTAATCTCTATCACAACAAGTAAAGCTAGCTACCACTATTTTCTGCCACCAATTCTTCATCATGGTACACCTTGAGTGCATTCTAATAGACTGATGAATGAATAATTGCAGTCTATGAATAAATTAGGTTGGCGGGTGAATGCTGTTCAAAAATTTCAAAAAAAAAACTTCTTCAGAAGTCCATGTGAAGAGGTGCGACCTCAAGGATATTAGAGAGTATTCCCTTCGTGATTCCCCTAGAGTTGTACAGGGATTTGGTGCAATCCCAAAATCAGCTGGGGCACTGCTGCTCCAACCATGCCTCAAATTGATAACTTAACTTTTGTCAACTCTCCTGTCTACAGCTGTTGTCGGGCGCGCCAGCGACTTCACGAGGTTAATCTAGGATAGTGCCACCAGATGCCCACCCGCTGACCAATTCGCTCTGAGTTTGAAGCTGCTATATGAGCTATATGAGCTTTCACGGGTAACCACGTGTAATCATACCACAAGTCACAAGGCTGGAGAAAGGCAACACCCTGAGGTGCTTGGGCAGTGCAGAACAGTCACGACTACCATATCAGTAAGCTGGCTCCCCAATTTAGGCAGAGCGCTTGAAGAATAACAAAAGTTGGGAAACCCGGTGTTGCTCACCCATTTTTTCGTACCATTTTCACCACTCTTCGCGATAAGAAGGTCTAGCAAAAACCAACGGAGGGGAGCGGGGACTCCATACCCAGTACCCCCCATTCTCTCCACCTTGCCTATTCTAAGTGTAGGTTGAACAGCTCCTTTTTGCTTATTTGCCAAAGTTTTCCAAAATAAATTATGTCACATGAATTGAGGGCTGTCAAAATGTTTGACCCCTAAGACTCGAATTTCTTGACATAGCTACATATTCCATCACATATGGCATTCAGCAGGATAAGAGTCACATTTCGGAGGGAAATTTCGAGGAAGTGTTGTTACCGCGTGAAGATAAATATCGCCTTGAAGTGCACCCAATGATACAGAACTAGCAATTATCAGAGAAAGAAAGGCTACAGTATCTTCGATGTAACATGCTCATGAAGGTGCAACCAATCACAGAATGAAGCCATGTTTCCGTGGTGACTTGCACGATTGAGCGTAACGTATCTCGCAATGTACACGGATTTTAGATCTGGAGACTGAAAGTGTTCGAAGGATGGAGTGTTCCAAAACAATGTGTTTTTCGCTTTCGAATCTCGTTGAGGGTTTCGCCCTAGTCTTGCCGTTGTGGCTACGGTAACTTACAGATACAGTAAGCTGCGACAGAGCATCAGTGCTCGAGTAGTGAATCTATCTGCAACAGTTTTGCTTCTGGTTTAGAAGCAGATTTGAATACTCACTCCGAACCGCTTTCAGGCATAGGAGGTGTGGCTTTTGGAAAGAAGTCCTTAGGACTCAGACTTCAAAATAGGATTGATCGGACAGTGGTCATATATGATAATCTTGAAAAACTGCATGGCTAAACCATTTAGCCTTACGGCAGCAGAGTGTAGCACTACGTCACGCGATAGCTACGTCACGCGACCGTGGTATTCTCACGCGTGCAGCTTTAATCAGACTTAGGTTCGTTGTGTGAGAGCGGCCTCGTAGCGACAGCGTGAGATCAACAGAAGAAGAATAACCAACTATTATAGGGCTAGAAGGGTCCACCGTGGAGAGGATAACTTCATAAAGGCAGTGGGGTAAGTCTAACAACCTATTTCCCGCGAAGGTTAAGAACCAATAGTGATAGTATGGGTTAAGAAGACGTGCATCGGCGGAAGTCCCACCAGTGCCCTGAAGTGTCTACCACGCATCCCCTTCTTCGGCAATCCACGCGACCATAGAATCGTAGTAGAATTCAGGCGAGGGCATGCGATGAAAGGAATGTATGTGAATCGACGAATGAAAGGTTTCTAGCTGATTGGCCACAGCAACTGCTCCGTTGCCATGGGGAAGCCGTTGCCGTCGTGGTTGTCGTCAAATACAGAAGGAGGCGAAGCTAGCGTGGGGCGTGAAAAGAGCGTTTAGCGATGTCGACAGTAGCGCTTTGTCGATAACATCGTGGAAACGCTGCTCATTCGCACATATTTGAGTACGCTACTGCTAGGGAGTTGCGAGAAATGGATAGTGTTCGAAAATCGGATTAACTCCGCAGTGTTTCCGCCTATAGAGTGTCCAGTGTTCATGGAACACTACCAGGTGAAAACGAAGCAAAATTTTATTAAAATGTAATTAGATTTCTGGACAAAAAGCTAAAAAGAACTAACGGTAATGAACTTTGGGTTACCGTTGTCGCGGCTTGCGACTGTTACGTAGGAAAAAAGACCACATTGAATGCTGATTACGGAAGCAGAAGGAAAAGGGAGACTGCTCGGAGCATTCTCATGGTTAAACGAGGTGAAAAATGAGGGACAGGCACTGAATGAAACCGGCAACGAATCGTAGGAATTTTGCTAGCTACCATATTACAAAAAGACGTTTGGTTCACATGGCATACAGAACCCAGCACACATCTGGTAGCAGTGCTACAAGGTGCGCTGCTGTTGTCAGCTAAGCGGAATATTCAGCATATACCTTACTTGAATCAGATGATGCTTTGATCATCAAAGTCAATCGAATCTAGGTTTGTGGGAAGAAAACCACAACCACTTTATTTAGTTGTTCAGATACCATGCACATAAAAGCTTGAAAATTGCCATAAATACTTCGAATACCATTCAAAAATTCAAAAATGCCTGCAGATAGTTGAAGACAGACGAGCCGGCAACTATGGCTTAGGATTTGTGTGTCCATTACTGCATGGAGTTTTCTAGTAGGAGTGAATAGTGGTGCCTGGGATACATGAGAAAGGAGAAGAAATGCATGTTGCAGATATTAGAAGTGTTACTACATGCAAATGTTCACTTTGCAGAATAGTAGCTGAGACTTAGGCACGCCAATTTCATCTTGTAGAAAATGGCCGAGCATAGACCTAAACGCCCTTGACGTCAAGGCACTACTCGAACACTATACCTCCACGAGCGAATGAATCCTGATTTGTTCACATGACTCTCGTGAATGTGTGTTTAGCATCACATAGATCACAAAATCTGATGGAAAAGCGAATCTGCGAGACTTCCTCAAACCACAAATCGTCCCAAAGGTGGCAGCCTGCGGAGGGACGCAGTTAGAACGAAACCACAAGCAACAGAAACTAATGACGCGAATACGCTCGCGTGCGACTGGCACTTGACAAATTGATCAAAAAATATTTCCAGTTTCAGACAGTTGGAAATAGTCTTGGAAAGAAAAAACGAGAAATAAGCCAGCACAGGAAACTCATCTGCTTTATACAATGCTCGTCAAAACTTTACCGTCACCCTCCGTCGATTCAGGCGAGGATAAAAGTTTTATGATAAACGGGGTTCACTTTAGCACTCAGCTTGCTTGAAAAGCCAGGCAACATTTGCTGGATCTTATTCACGTGATCCTCGACTTTTTCAATCGTTTCAGACAGAAAAGTGCGGCCGTTTAAAATTTCACTTTCACCCTTGGAAAAGCTCTATTACCGTGACAAAAGTAGACGATTTAGCATTATAAATTAGCTTTGCTTCAGTCCTGCTTTGCTGATTACTACTCCGTGTAGTCGATTCCTCATTGTCTTAGCGAGGTTGTTCATGGCTCTTGGTGGGGTAGATGAGAAGAGGTAAGCGGTGGAAATTCTTTACTTGAGGCTGTGCAAGTGGTGTGCTTGGTCTCTACTACCAGGGATTTCGTCAGCAATGAGGGGATCCAAGTTCATTATGGGTTTTAGATTGCAAAAACTGGTGGGATGGCTCATAGGTGTGACACTGTGCGAGCTAACGATAGCGAACGCCATTTCTGGAGAAATTTTGATCCTCTTCGTAAACCTCGAATTTCTAGGGTGGACGTCAAGTTTTGACGTGCACTGTACATATACGTGTTAGCTTCAAGATGCCGCTCCTTCGAAGACCGCCTTTCAAAGCCTTCAAGTCGAGGATCTATAATCAACTCACCATCAGCAGGAATGTTATGTACTGTGCTTATATTTCGGGGTGGTCGGCGAGCGCACCGCATCCCATGACGCGTGACGTACTGCCCGCAGCGCTTCAGGAGGCAACCAGCTGTGTATTGGTCGCCAGCTTGCGTCAATGCGGGCAGTGCTCCCGCACGCCACCCCGAAATATACACACCATACTCAAGTAATACTGCTCAGAAGGTAGCGAAAATCGATCGGGAGAATTACCGTGGATCACCTTCTCCAGTGGTCATTGAGTCTCGAAGTTGTAACGATCATCGGATTCTTCTCTAAGCGATTGTAAAGGTTAGTTGTTCCGTGAGCAGAACCCGGTGCACTGCCAACAAAGGCATGGGGTATAGTAGATATGGATACCCAACTAATTTCCATCAATTGTTTCACAATTCGTTGCCACGTGTCTTTTTGTCAGTCCTGACTTACATGAGTCGTATTTGTGTTCTTATAATTCGGCTCCTCTGGTTTGACTATTCACTTCATGACTAAACTATTCACTGCAGTGATATCCCGAAAGCACGACTGATTCTGCGGAAATACCGCGGCAAAACTCGTACTGTCCACTGATTGTTTTTTTTTTATAACAGAAACGTTTTGTGCCTTTGTTTTTATTGGCTTATGGTGGAAGCTATTTTCTCGGTTTGATCTTTTCTCTTACATCCTTTTCGTTCCTTCCTGCATTTTGCCTATTACCGGCATTTCTACTGTCAAGAGATACCCGACCTACTTAGCGCCAGATGAGCTCAGCAACAGCGTGAGAGCTTACGGCCAGCCGGATAGTTCCTGTAGCAAGAGGGATATTGGTTTTGATAACAGCAATGGTTCTCTTCCTCAGTCAGAAGGAAGCAAACTAAAATCATTCACTGTTTTTCTTCTCAAATTTCGTAAGTTCTTGTAAGACTCGGCTTACCCATCTCTCTAGTATTCATATATTTCGCTAACGAAAAGCGATTATCAGCTAGATTTTGGAATATAGCGTAACCTCACCATAAATGTCGGAATGAGAGAGACATTTAGCAAGGGCAGCGTAAGAATCCACTGATGCTCTCATCACCACACAACATTGTTACTGTAAGTTACTGACAGCTGTCCAATATCTGCATGGGTGGTGCTAATTAGGTCGGGTATCTCTTGACTGTCCCGCGGCAGAAATGATGATATTCCCCGGTTTTTCGAGAGGTTCCAGCGACTACGGTGGACAAACTTGTGCAGCAAACATGCCAGCTGATGAAATCATACAGCGCTTGCTTGAAAAACTAAGGAAACTGCGCTCTGCGTGCGAGTGGACGACATGAGTGCCCATTCAAGGCACAGTTCAACCAGCACGTGTAGCTATCTCGGAAAAGCCATACGTATCACGGTTTAAAAGATACAGGCTGCGTTATCTATTTATTTATTTATTTGTGTATCAGTAAAGTTGAATATGCCAGAATGAAGGTGTTGTGCAAAAAAAACCAACATAAAACAAAAAACATATGTGTGCCATAGGTTGTAGAGGACCCAACTACGTAAAAAGAGAAAGTGCAGGTTGAAAGGAAAACTGAAAGCTTGTAAGCATGATAGAATACTTGGGCACAATGTTGTGTTGGACGTAAAAATGTTTGAAGCAAGGGAAACTGGAAGATCAGTTTTAGCAAAAAAAATTATGTGTAGAATACGATCATGATAGGAACAGTAAATACTTAAGTTTCGGGGAGCTAAAACGAAATGAAACATCAGGCTCGGCCTAAAAACTGCTTTTCATCCAAGGAAAACGTTTAAGCAGCACGGTTTCGGCCAGGTTTTAACAGCCTGCAGTGAACGCTGTCGCAAGTGCCTCGCAAACAAAGAGTCAGTTTGCCACGATCATCACTCGCATCAGTTGGCCAAGATGCACTCAGTCTAGTGAAATCATTGGTACTTGTTGGCACTCAGGCACACAATCACGCCAACTCCCTTTGGAACCAACAAGAGGAGCGGAGCGGCATAAGGAGGAAGAAACGAACTTTGAATGAGTGACACTATGCCAGATGAATAATAAGCATGATAGTTTGAAGTTCAACAAGAGCAAGATTTTGTACAGGATCCATTTGTGTGGAATCTTTTTTTATTTCGTGGCGGGACCCACACTTCCGTGAATGACCCGAAGCAGACGATTCGATTAAGAATTTGATGCTAATAGTTAAACTATAGTCGCTCCATCTCCTTACTGTAAAGCGCATTACCAGTTGGAGAAAACACTTTTCGAATTTTCGCAGCGCGATCTGCAACCCCCGCACGACCAGATCACACCACGACAGCAGCCTTGGTCCCTCGCTACACTCTGGCGTTGGTATCTCTGCGCCAGCTTCCTTCCCAGAGGCTCTATGTACACATACATATAGTCCCTGGGACGTTGCAGAGTGGCAGCAACTGTGCCGATGAGAGGCAGTAAAAAGAGCCGGAAAAATGACATGGACCCAAAACTGCCTTCTCTCAGCTATTCAGAAGGTAATGTCTGGCTGAGGCGAAATGTGTTGTTGCCTACTCACGTGGCCGCTTCTGAAGTCTTTTATCTGTTCATTCTCACGTACAGCAGTGCCACCTTGCGTTTTAATTGGTTCGAAACTAGAAAATTAGCGTACAGATACCTGCCAGCTTTCGTGCTCTGAAAAAGTAGGAAGTTCTCTAGCAGACGACGAAAGCATGCCTCTGTAGCTCTTCCGTTAGGGCACTATGACGCCCCAATTATGCTCAGTAAAGTTTGTTTTTTTTTTCAATCGTGACGGACATTAGTCGTCACAGATTCTCTTCATTAACGGCAAGAGCACCACTGAGTTTGGAGATGTGGTTTCCCAGTGGCAAACTGATTTTCTTCCGGTTGAATTGTCTCTCTCCTCCTCTTATTAGGACAATGCGTGCTCTAGTTTTCAACGCTGGGAACTAATATGCTCTAAAGCTACCTGGAAGTTGAAATCTTTTTGGAGTTTCGTTCATGGCGTGCCAAAGTTTAACACCCAACGATTGTTCCATCCTCGCTCTGTGGAATGACTCTCGAGTAAGTGTTGTTTCTCAAAATCGCTGTGAATTTTTGCCTACATAGGTGAAAAACTGTGAGAGTGCCTTCTGCATCTGGAGAAAAATAACTCGCGAATAAGTTTCGCAAGCGTGTTCGGCATGAAATTCAATTAGCCCTGTCTCGATTTGAGCTACGCGGGAAGCAGCCATTTCTCCAAGGAGAATTTGGTCTACATGCATATCATCGGTAACGCTTCAAACCAGCGGGCGACGCTCTTTTAGCGTGCCATTCGCATAAACGGTATCCAATCGCACACTATGATTGTCTGGGTAGGTTTGATGATGATGTATATACACAGAGGGCAGCCGCGGCATGATCCTGGAAAAAAGCAATGAAAATGTCACTCTTGGCTAGACGTTTTCCAACGTAGTAGGTGGATTAAAAGTGCAAAAAATGCCATATTCTTGAGAACTTGGATGCCTTCTCGAATTCTGAGAATGCTCTGATGTTGAATGGAAATACATTTGGTGAGAGGTTTGTTTGGCAACCTCGCGGACGAGCTTGCCAACTAGCCAGGCAAACGAACCCCGTCAAATGTATCGCCAAACAAGGAGTCCCGTAAAATGTATCGCTACGCAAACCTTGCCTTTTGTATCGCCAAACAAACTTGAACGCGCAAAAATTTTGATAACACTGGGAATCGTACCGTGGTTCTGATATTGGGAGTCCGCTGCCTTACCAAATGCGCCATCCGAGTCGACACCGATAATGATTGAATCACCCGCTAAGAATGTAATGAACATATTAACCCGTAAAATGTATCGCCAAGCAAGAAGTCCCGTGAAATGTATCGCCATGCAAACCTTGCCATTTGTATTGCCAAACACCCGTAAACTGCCTTGCCAACAGATTCTCTTGCTTTTCTATTGCCAAACAGGCTCTTCACTCACTCTCCCGTAAAATGTGGTGCTGAGGTTTTTTTAATTTTTTACAAGAAATTTTATCCCATAAACTGTCTTGCCAAACACATTCTCTTGCCAAATGTATTGCCATTTAACATCAGAGTGTATTTACTTCATCAGCATATATCGGTCATATGCCTATAATGAACTGGCATTGGGTAGTACTCTCTCACGGCTCTTATTAACAACTGTAGTATGTATGAATAGTGTTCTTGTCCTTTAGAGATCGCACTATCATCAAATAAATTCTATGTGGGTAATTGACTGTGTATCTGCCTTTATCCGGAGCGTCTACTTAGGGAGGGCCGATTATGTATGTGTGTATGTGGTTATAACTACGAGCCCACGTGATCACATTTTTGCCACAAAACCTTGAACGTCTTCCGTTTTTGAACAAAGCATGGTGACACGGTGACGCAGACGATTTCCTTCTGTTAATACAAAAGAGAGGATTGGATGATAAATCCACATCCTTCATGCGTATTTACTGTTTTGATTGCACACGGAGGAAAGGTAGAAATGGGAACGGGAAAAGTCTGTAATCAAAATTTTTGGCTCATTTAAGCTAAATAGATTCTTTTTCAAGGAAATTCAGCACTTCTGTAGCCTATTTAGTCTGCTATGCGCTCCGTGTGGAAAAATGTGATCAATTTCTTCTTAGTTTCAGAGATGCCAAAGTAGAATGTCAAGTCCGAGACAGAGCACCGCGAAGAGGCGTACAGTAAGCAACGTGGCGCCGTGGAAGCGTCGGCGTCCTGAACCCAGCGAATAAACCAGAATAAATACAGTTTCATGAACCAGTCCGCTGGTAGATCCGTTATTAGTGTGGGAATGCATATAGGTAGATTGTCATGAGATAGTTGCACCTGGCGAGGGAACAGCTGACGAAGGGGATGCTGGAGCTGAGCCGTCGGCCCGTCCACTGGCTCGACAGATCGCCGCTGGAGCATGGTAGTCCCTCCCTCCTCCCATGGTCTCCACGCTTGAATTCAAAGACTTAAGGGCAATTTATACCAAATGCGACTATTAGGCGCGCGAATCCATTTGCGAAAGATTTTCGATGAAGACCGGTTAACGCGGCATGAAATTCTCAATGAAAAGAAAGCGCGGCCGTCGCGAGGCCGCAAGCGCGTGCGACTGTTATGCGACTGCGATGCGACTAGCTCCTATTCTTCATCATACAGTCGCACGCGCGTCAGTCGCACGCATCCAGTATAAATTGCCCTTTAGCGTCGGAACCATGAAAACGACGCCCAATCAAGGAAAAGACCAGCAGGCACAGCAATGGAAACTTTGCAACCGTTTACAGTACTTAGACAACGAGGCTTTCATTTAGTCCTTGACATTATGATGTCCAGCAAACTTGAATTGGCCCGTTCAATGTGGAGCAGCCGCACGGAAATTGTTGTCGAGTGGTAGGACTTGTGCATCTTTACAAAATTGTAGAAGCTTGAAGTGATTGGTTGAAGATCAAATATTCAGTTTACAGCGAGAATACCTTAACTTGATTTCACCACAACTGCATCTTTGACCTGTTTCACTCTAACATATTATGTTAAACGTTATCATGACAGTATAAAAATATCTCGTGAAGTCGGGAATATATAGTCAACTCCAAATGTCCGTAGACAAGAGTTGGGACCGCGGCGCGGTTTTCCTCCGCGTCTCTGCCCTGCATGCCACGCTGAATCCGTGCAGCAGACAGCGAGAGACCCGCGCCGCGGCCCCAACTCTTGTCTACGGACATTTGGAGTTGACTATACGGTGTACATAATAATTCCTAAATACAGTCATATGTGTCGCCAGTGCTGTTGAAATGTCCGTTCACAATAGCAACTAATACAGTTTACCCGCAGTGATCAACGAATACAGTCTGACAGTACCATCTATTGGAAGATGTGCGAGTCCAGGGTATGAGGTGCACCCGCCAGCCCTTCGATGCTGCCGATGCACATGTCCTCGTCCTGTTGGTTTAACATTGGCAGCGCCACTATTCCAGCATCTGCAATGCACTATTCCAGCATCAGCAGTTTTCATCTTGGACAACATGATTGAGCTTTGAGTGCGATTAATTGAAAAAACTCAAGATGTCTCACATTTCAACATATCGAATTCTGAGCCTTCCACCAAAGAGATGAGGTAACTCAATTTCTCCACAAACATGACAATGTTGCACAAAGTGCAGACGCTCCAGTCACTCATGTTAACCTTCTCAGATATTCAGGCGTTTGAAGCGCACCCTCACAGCGTTATTCGCTGCATGAAATCTGCGCGACATCGCAAAAGTTGGCGCACCTACTCCGCCGTTTGTCACGCGTATTGCTGTGTTTGGTCTGCATCTGGATGACCTGCCTTGCTCCTGCCATCCCCGTCATACTACGGGATGGCAGGAGCAAGGCAGGCCATTCCGTATAGCAATCGATGGCTATAAAGATACTACAAAAATGAGTTCCCCGGGCGCATGTGCGCTTCCAGAGCCAGCGCTCGGCGAGCCCGACGGTCGTGGCAAGACGGATCCACCCGTCCTCGCCACGTCGGCACGCGACAGCATCCCACGCATCTCGTCTGGACAGCTGTTATACTGGGCCACTGTTTCAACCGGGCCTCAGTTGGCCAGACAAGCCCGTAGGGCTCGCCTGGTCTACGGTACAGCGGAAACAGGGCTAATTTACCAAAACCGTCTGCCGGCTTATATACAACTCGGTCGCCATGTGGCAACGAAGAAAAAAAAAACAGGGTGCAAGAATACATGTGTATGTCCTGCACTATGCGCGCTCACAGCAACTTTTACTGCTTCATGCTCACTTTCATCGACTATTCTTGCTTCACAGGCAACTACCGGCAACTACCTGCGGCCTGAATGATCGAAAAGTGGGTGGGTTTACCGGCGCTTCAAACGCATGAATATCTGAGTTATTGTTTGACACCTTAACGATCGCGTTCATAGGTGGAATACCCTGAGAATGAGTCTCACCCAACCTTCACTTTTTTGGCCAACCCTGGGTGGAACCATCACTTTGGGGGACGTATCCCTGCGCGAGAGGTGAAATTCGTGGACCGCAGGGGGACGCCCTAAAGCGAAAGCATTTGCCAAGAATGTCTTCATTAATCAAGAACGAAAGTC
>JARK01001411.1:354948-376874 GCA_000688135.1 Ancylostoma ceylanicum
CACACACACACACACACACACACACACACACACACACACACACACACACACGTGACAGACTAAGCCCGTTATTATAAGTCATGATTATTATTATATTTCACACTGAGTGTGAAAGTCCTTCTCTGTCACGCGGCGATATAGCGTTGTATCTTGCAAATGAAGTGCTGTAACTTCGCGATCGAGCACTTGTGGCATCGCAACAAATTCTCCACCTTTGTCACTCACTGAGAGACGTATCGCACCAGTTCTGGTCATGTCACGTACTTCTACAAGACCTTGCCACTGCGCGCGAGTCAGATTGCTACGGGTGAATCGCCCGCGCTGACTGTAGGCGGCAAGAACACCTGATAGCAGAATTCTGAACTTTGTGTCGACTTCGCGAACTGGTTCAGGCTCCTTATAGAAACTATGTGGAAATGGTGCCATGGGTGCTGGTGCTCAGATGCGTGGTGTGGTGGGCTTCATTTTCGCGTTTCGCCTTTATTCTAAGCCGATCTCTAAGCTTGTGGAGGCCAGTTGCAACTTTGCGGAAAGTGGACCCATCAATTTTGTGTGAAATTGAGAATGATGGACCGAGGCTCAGGAAGTCAACGGCATTATCAGATAAATGAGCATCGCCGAGTACAGTAACTCTTGCCGGATGATTGGTTGCCACATTGCTTGCTACGATGTTATTAGATCGGTGGTGGCTGGTTGAGCTAACAGGCTCAGCATTGCGACGGTTTCGGCAGTCAGCGCCCAGAAGTCTATCGTACTTTTCACGAAGAGTGGATTTAACGCTAGACCGGATAGAATCGCAGATTAATCTTGACCCACCCTCAATCCTCCTCCATATTTGCTCAGGCAAAAGACGACGACAGGCCTCCTCTTTCGAAATACATTTCAACAGTGACGAGTATAACACGCGCTGCTTCTCCTTCTTCTTCTCCTTAGGCCTCTGAGGACGGCGATAGAGCCGAAACGTCAGGCCGCTAATAAACGTTCCACCTGAAAAACCTCGTAGGCACAGAAACATATAAACATCAGTCAACATGCCGAGGTTTCAAGATACGAAAACATTTGAATTATATTATTTGTTGCATTCTAGGTACACACCACAGTCAATGAAATAGAACAGCAAATCCATGTAATTGGAAATAATTGCCTCGAATACGATCACGATCAGAATGTCGTAAAAAAATTACGCAAAAAAGTATATCTGTTTCGAAAATGCAGCAGAGGAGAAACCACTTTGGCGTCCAAATACTCTTCAAGCTTATATCAATACTTTAGTGAACTCCACATAATGAAACTGCATGTTGTTCTCAAATTTGAGACACTGCATGTTATACCTGACGTCGTCCCGTAAATACGAATAATAATGCGAATAATGATTACGAATAATAAACACAACTGGAAGAAAACTTCCTCCTTGACTTGCCTCAAATTTCTCTCGTTAACCAAAACTGTTTCTCGCATAATTTGTAAATCGTTGTAATAAGAGCTGATTTGAGGTCGCTTTCTTTTCTTCTCTGCCCTACCCCTATCGACTACTTTTTTGGTACTGGTGTTCTTTTTTCTAGGATTAATCCGAGATTTGGAAACACATCACGAGCAGAGCTCCACCTATTCCGTCTAGAATTCATGTTCTGAATGAATTTTCATGCGAATCATAATGGATGGAATCGCCCTTTGGTGACGTTATTGGCCAATCAATGAATGCATCAGATTTAATATATGGCTGCCACCCCCTGTGGTACTGTCGACTCCGTCACCCTGTTTGCTTTACTGCGACGCCCCGTTTCACATTCATCAATACCAAATTCGGTTCGGAATAGCTAGCGTGCAATGGATGGCGCACGATTGAAAGCTCCTCTCCACTATGTCCAGACGAAGGTCTCATCTTCCGTTGCCAGGATTCGCTCACAAGAACCGCTGACGAAGATGTTCCCGTGAGTTTTGCTTATTTTTCAGTCATTGTCTAAGAGAACATAAGAGTACGTGTTCCTATAGATACCGATGATAGCCATTGATTCATTGGTGTTGTTTTGTGTATGCACATTGTTCACACAACTTAATCAGCAGCACCAGACAACAAATAGAACGTATGCCCGGCACTCGGGCTAGAGAAAATTCGTCTGAAACCTGCGCTTTTCCATGTTTCTTGGGTCGACATTGTCAGTACTATCAAAAAGTATCTCAAACTCTACTGTAACGATCTTCATCCTAAGCATCTTGGAAGCTTCAGAGAGGGCAGACGTCTGAGTTACCTTCCCCTCCCTGTTTCTTCCTCAGTGTGCGCAATCAGAGAACTACGTAGAAGATATTACGCGCAATACGTGAGAGTAGAACAAAACAAACTCAATTTTAAGAGAATAATGAGTGATTCACATAATGATTATGTAACTATTGTCGTAGACAAATTTATAATAGGTGCGAGGTTGTGCTGCAGGCAAATCATGGATGAAAAGCTGGTACGCAGACATGTCTCAGCGCCTCTTACATTCTCCAGCTCGCTTTCCATTCTCGTTAGCAACGTCGCATCTATTGGTATTCAAGAATAGTGCTCGAAATGAAAATGGGTGTGCACGGACCTAAACTGACTCATGAACAAGCGAATTTTTCATTGCGAACTCTCCTTTTCATCGCATACTTTTGAATGTAAAGCCACGGATGAGTCCTGTCGTCCCTCTTCTCAATGACTTGCTACTCGGAAGTGGCTTTGAAAGTTTCATGTATGGGAGATTTAAGGCGCATCTAGTGCAAATTTATGATTTATGGATTATCCTGGGGTTTTCGACTTTCGAAGAGATTCAGAAGAAGACCGATCAAAATTTGGAATTTGCGTTAGCATTCCATACGAATCAAAATCAGGAAATCGAGCAAAAGAATTGCATAGCTTTACACAAAGGGGGGGGGGGGCACAAGTTATTGTACATCGTTTGCTGGCCTATAACTCTGCAGTAGTGCAATGTTTTCTGTCAGTTTTACTTTGGGATTCAGATCACATCAACAATCTAGCTGATGTCCTGTCTTTCAGCGGGAAATTCCTAGAACGCAAATTTGGTGGGATTTGGCCACTACCGGTGGCATGGACTAGCCGTGGTTTTTGCTCGCATATTTCTTGAACTTCGCTTTCTCATGAAACCCCGAAGATGCCTGGAATGAGCATTTTTTGCTCTGCAAGAAGCCTCCAAGCAGTAAAATCCGTTTTGGAAATTTTGTGGAATTTTCAGGGAAAATTGTCACAACAACCCACTTTCCTCCTTCCTTCCTGTGTTTCGAGGTCAACTGCTCGATAGGAAAACCCTTCCGAAAAGGGGTCTCAACGAAAGGATACTTTGGACCTTTCTCTATTAGGCAGAGAGAAGAGCGGAATAATGCATGGGTTCCTGACGGAGAAATGAATCTTAAAGGCAGTGTGTCAGCTCGTCACAATTCCACATCATCTGAACATATTCGGGCTGCTGAGCACCTAGATGTACCTTAAATTTCAAAAAGACGTCGAAAATCCCGAAAAATACAAGATCATTTGACCGAGAATTTCAAAATCCTCGGCCAGTTGTACGGGACGCTTCATTCCGCAATGGAAGCTCACTGAGGGTACGGCATTGTTTCCCAGCAGGGAAATACTTGTTCTGTCTATGATAACTGTTGCTGAGAAGTTCATTACTGTTGCTGAGAAGTTCATTTCGATAAACACTCTAAATTTCTCGCCGCTTCCTCCTAGTTTGCGGTCAGGGAAACTCGTCCATGTCAAGATCACATTCTGCCTTTGAAGTAGGGTTTTTTGAGCGTTTTTTTTTTCGGATTCCAAGTACATCACTGGTATCAGCGCGTCAAGAAGAATTAGGTTCTGTTGAAATATCTGTTCTATTAATCTATTTATGTTTATTTATTATATCTATCTGCTCTGAATGTTTATGCACAATCATGATATAATTGACTTCTTGAAAATCCCGGCGAACTTTGAGCAGTTAAACTGAAATTTTAAGTGCCGATCGATCGTCAATATCTTTTGACTGTACTGGGAAGCTGTGTAAACATAGTGCACCATAAATTCTGGCACACCAAGTACATAGCCCTTAAGTTGAATTCAGCTGCTGTGGTAACGTCAGTGGCCGCACTACATAAGACGACTTACCTACTGGCAACTCGAACAACCTATCGGATTAGAAATATTGCACCCTATCGTCTTCTTTGAAATTGAGCCAGTGATCGGGACAAAGACATTCCTTTTTCATCGCAAAGATGGAGTGAACATGACGAATTTATGAGTTACATTGGAATCCCATTCCCCTTCATTCTCTGATCAGCTCAATTTATCTCTAAATAAAGCTCGTGTCAGCGGAATTTTCCTCAGATTATTGTGTTGTGGACATCGAAACTGAGGGAAGTTTTAAGCAACAGGATTTTGAGAAAAGAGATACTTTGTTGTTTTCAGCTCGGACAGAACAGCACCGAAATAGCGTTTCAGCAAGAAACAGTGTGCTCATGGAGCAAGTGTGTCTTCTGGCGTGGTGCACGAACAAACTCCTGTGTTGAGAGCTAACTCATCTGGAGTACTAACCTGTTTCTGGTGGAATGCTGTCAGCATCCAAGACCAAATCATGTACCATATGCTCTATCAGCTGGGAATCGTACAATCACGTTTTGGAGGAAAGATTATGGCCTACATGAAAACTCACCGTGCGCGCCTAGAAATGCGAATGCCGACGTCCTTCTGATCTGATAGGGTATTCGAGTTGCTAATGAGTCAGACCAGGTTCAGGGTGACAATAACTAGGTAATTCCATCCTAAATCATTCAGCTGCTGTAGCTTTATTACACATGGTGTGCCAGAAGTTATGGCGCATCCTGTATATTTACGCCTTGTGTAGCCCAAACTTTGCTTCATCAGGCTTTGGCCAGCTCTTGTAAGTAAGTCACTATTTTCTCTCAGAGCGCTGTAAGTTCCTCTAGGAGAACGTCCGGTCACTGTATTGCGGAAACGTTCATGAGTGAGTGACTGATGGTAATGCTAGACATCATTTATATTGAGCAGCTGTATCAACTCTTTCGAAACAAATTACGTTCTGGGCAACAACGCATGTTTTCAGTTTTACATCCCCCATAAATAGGGTATCATCTGTTTGTGGAACATAAAGGATAAAAGGATAAAGTGGTCGGCATTGATCATTTCCATCATGTGGGATGCGCCTCGCATTCGACTTCATCTGAGCATCGCAGAGGCGTTGACTGCGTATGCGCCCATACAGTGACTTGCGGGGGGGGTGGGGGGGGGGCATCCGATGAACCAAGTCAGTGCACCATCCTCCCGGACTCCTCTGGTTACACTGGTTGCAATTTACCTATCTACCGACCCCGGAGAGATGGGTGACTTGGTTGGTCTGGGGCGCGATCAAACCATCGACCGTATGCGTGCGCAACGAGCCTCTTACCACTGCGCCACAAGCACCCATGTGAAACGTAACCGTTGCTTTTGCTCTAGGGAGACTTTGAGCGCACCCACAACTGGGGAATAAAGCTATGCACATCACAAAGTGGACCAGGATTCTGTTGCAGTGACGGATCAAGCGAACTCCGGTGTTCACTACTTACAACTGTAGCCTCGTTGTGAAAATTACAAAATCCAGTGTCATCATATTCATGATCAGATTTATCCCATGTCGCTATTCTTCGTAGCATGTTGTGAAGTTTTTTATTCACATTTTGGACTTGGCTGTGCAAGTCCGGAGATCGTTTCTTTCAAGTAGGGAATTTAGATCTTCGATTGACCTCTCGTGGGTTCACATTTTGTCAAACAATATTTGTATTATGATGGGAAGTATGAGTAGGGTGCGCTCACATTATTGGTGCTATGTGTTATATGTTAGTTCTATCCCCTGTGTAGATGTAGCTACTTATTATTCCCTTCAAAATAGCAAATTCAATTTAGCGGATGCTTTTCTGCGAGCCAGAGGGATCGCGGTGAGTCTCGAGTAAAACTCTCACAGTTGATTGGAACTTGGCAGTCTGATCAGGAACAAGTCCAGGACGAGGGCTCAGGAGCCCTGAGAAGTTACATTTGTATCAAACCTGAAACAACGGGAATTCCGATAAAAAAACCACCAGCTCTGAGCCCCATTGTGACTTTTCTCGCTACTATTAAACAAACGATAACAGTACCAGAACACCAGAACAGCTGAAATAACACATCACGTGGGCATCTGCTCTCCAATTCTCAGCGCATCGATCGCTTGCTTGAGAATATTCTCACTGAGAATGAGTCAGAACTGAGAATGAGCTGAACAGTCAGCCACTGTTAGTCTTTCTTGACAACAATTGTGATTACAACAAAGTACTGTTCTGAAAAAGGGTGACCCGTTCTTTATCCTACGTGGCTGCATCAAGTATACGGCGTGCTGTAACATCTGAATGATTCCAGGACGCACTCGTCGATTTCTAACCACATTTTCGAGACGATCTCTTTTATAATAAAATCTATAGTCACAAACTGACCCTTCTTGGCACAATGCGACCCTTCGCAGATATGTACTTTATAAAAATGTGATTTGCAGACGGGCTACTCAGAAGTATTGAGCTGATGCAGCATAAATTTTTTCAGCTAATATTTGCACCATTTGGGATTTGGCTATTGATGCTAAACTTCATCTCGTGCGAAAAGAGCGTCGAAGAGATCAAATGTCCATGAACGAGCTCTCTTATCATGTTTTTGACACCGAAGTGGAGGTCAATAGCTTCCATTCGAAAAGTCTTTTTCGTTTTTTTTTCCTCTGATCTCTTTGCTGTTGCTGAGTACCACTCAGATGGCAGTTAATGGTGCAAGGAGCCATGAATCTGCATTCGCCTACATAGTCATCAATTGCGAGAGGCTTTTTTCCAAGTCAGCATTTAATTCCAAACAGATGGGTCGGATCTCATACGAGTGCAGTTTTTGTCCACTGTGACGGAGGGCAAGAAGTGTAGACTCTTTTTAAGAGTATTTATACTTCGCCACGACGTGACAACTCAGACAAAATGTCGGGAGGACCGCAGCAGAAAGAGATCTCGATCATGCGGTTGAGAAGCGCAGAGAAAAGATTTGAAAGGACCGCAGAAGAACGTTTTCTGCCGCGGTACGATGGGTCCGAATGCCGTGGGTATGGTTCTGAAGGACCGCAGCAGAATAGATTTGTGTAAGGATCGGTTCGGAAGGACCGCGACAGAAAACCGGAAGGACCGCAGCAGAATGCAGGAGAGAAAGTGAGCGTCATCAAACCCTTCTTAGATACGGAGCTCAGTTCTGTTGCGGTCAACAAAAAGTTGGAGCTTTTAAACTAGCGATAAGAAACAGGCTTCATTGGTACGTCTAGTTGTAACACCACCGACTTTCACCCAGTTCATCATTTTTGCGTGTGGGTACCACCATGTGGTGAGCGCACGGGGTAATATCGGCTCTGTAGCACGCCTTGAGGCATTCAAGAAAGTTTCAGGAAGAACCGCAGCAGCCATTTGGAAGGACCGCAGCAGCTATTCGGAAGAAACGCAGCAGCTATTCGGAAGGACCGCAGGTTACCTGTCGGTTCTTCCGGTTTTCTGTTGTGGTCCTTCCGAAAATTTGTCTTAGAATCGCGTCCAGGCTAACTGTTCAAATACGATGGGTCTCGAGTGGATGCATGCGCAAGCAGTGGTCGCGATGTGATAATTGGCGTTTGCCATCACGACGCGACGTCGCGGATCTCCGCCGCGTCCTGTTCATACTTTTTCATTCAAAAACGACGCGATGATTTCACCGATGTCGGAGCCTGGAATTGGCTATTGTTTCCTTGATTTTCTTGCTTCTTTGGCGTAAAACTTACACGACTAGAGAACTTATCACAAAAACGCATAATCGTTGACGCTTACGCCAAGTCGAGCTATGTGTGCAATTCTGCGTGTACGCAGATTTGCAAAGTTTGGCATGGCTCAACCGCGTGTTGTAGCCGTCGCCACTGCGACGCCACTGCCTCGCGAAAAAGTATAAACACTCCTATCGTGTTTTCTTGTGCCTTCGAGGTTTTTTATGATGGTACACTTTATTGACCTTACGTTTCGGCCTTATCGCCGTCCTCAGAGGTCTGCAAAGAGGTTGATCTGAAGAATCTTTGACCTACCCCACCAAGCACCTCTCCACCCTGTGGAGAGGTGCTTGGTGGGGTAGGTCAAAGATCCAATATATTATATTCCTATCATCGTTCATGTCTATACATGGCAACATTCATTCGCTCAAGTACTCGGCAGTGCAGTAGTGCGGTCTATCGGCACTCACGGTGGTACACTCGGTGAGCAGATTGTTAGCAGTGTGCGGCTTCTACGTTCTGTGCTTGAAACAATATCGAGATTCTAGCACAGGGTGGAGAGGTGCTTGGTGGGGTAGGTCAAAGATTCTTCAGGTCAACCTCTTTGCAGACCTCTGAGGACGGCGATAAGGCCGAAACGTAAGGTCAATAAAGTGTACCATCTTAAAAAACCTCGAAGGCACAAGAAAACACGATAGGAACAATCATGTCGAGGTTTATAAGCAAGAAAACATTTGAACTATAAACACTCCTTTATGGTGTGGTCGCTCGACTCTGCGGCGTCAGAGGAAAGATCAGCATTGCCTCAACATAAGTTTACTTTCTACCAAAGTGTCAGACACAAGTTTGGCGGCTTTACTGGCTGCGCAAACTATCCCATGAAATGTTAATCTGTTTTTGTGAACACTGCTGAAAAGAACTCAATAAATGCAAAAAGCAAAATGATCTGCAACGAGTGAACAACATCTTATCGTATATAAATCGTCAGTACTCTAATTATGGAAGCGAATTTTACTTCATATACTATGCTGTGTATGCTCCATGCTTCATATACTCACTTTTCATTCTTTATTTACCCTTCTACCATCTTTTTTTATAGGCAGCACCCACGGAAATTTTCGTATCGAAGGTTTTAGCATATACTTAATGTAACGGGGCTGCTTAACGTTTTCATAAAGCTAAAACTTTCTAGGAACGCCAAATATGTCCTTATTAAGAGCTCATAGTCAGGTTATGGGCAACAGGAGTGGTCGAGTTGCTCAGGCGGGGGGATGAGGGCCGATATCAAATGATCGATAATGCCGTCTCTCCAAACCGATGGTTGTTCGCGCATTCAAGATTTTGGTCTTACATGAAGCCTTTTTTGGAATTCAACAGAAGAAATACCCATTGGAAAATGTGTGGCGATTAACAAAACCAACATTGGAAAAAGAATACTTTATGGAATGCTCTAATGGAGGAGAAATGGCTTAAAATTTAAATTTTGACAAAATTAGCCTTAAAATTACCCAGGTAGGTATGAACACCATCGAATGCACGTGGAAAATGTTAGAAGTGCATGAAAACAACAAAAAAATATTTGAAAAATCAGGAGAATGACTCGCAGTCAACAAAAATTAGTGAATTTGGGGTCTGGGAATGCAGTGAAACAGCTGATTCGACGTCGTTTCAAAGAACGCCCTGTGTTTAACGGGCGGTAAACTCGTCGAAAGTGTTCGCTGTCACGTAGAAGTACTGGTTGCTGAGCTGAACGCAGGCCATTTCCGCAGCTTTTCTTGTGAGTGAACTGATCGAGATGTACTGAAGTTTCTGAGAAAGTGAAAACTTGAGAGGCCAAAGTTTCCGTGGGTGCTGCCTTTGAGTTCCTACTTTGCAAAACTTCGCCGAACTTTCCGGAGGCTAATTCTATGCAATGAGGACCTGGAAAGTGCAAGAGGCTAATCTCGCGGAACGAAACTATAATATATAAACCTATCTGGCTTCAAGCTACTAACCATTGCTCTCTTCTTAAGAATCCACGGATAGATCCATGTGAATGCTCAACTGGGCCAAACCAGGTGCCGCATTTATCATTGGGATTACCAGTGGTAAAAATATTAACACCTCCAAATTAATCCATCTTTACCACGAGAAACGCACATCCATCATGGGTAATCTCAATGATAAACCCAGGCCCAGGTCGACAAAGAAACTTTAACGTTATGTGCCCTGAACTTCGTCCGACTTAGTCATTGACACTGGTACTATTCTACTTCGTCTGTCTACCACTATCGAAACTGCAGAGTGCTGAGTTACACTTGCAGTGAACCATAGAGCAATGTCGTCGGTTCCCACAAGGGCAATCCTCTGATCGCTTGGAGATGATATTGCCCTCGACATAGAGCTACTGCACTCATCTGTCCGTCCTCCTTAAGATTTTTCATTTCATTTCATCTCCTTTGTCACAGTGTGAAGATTACAATGCGGTCCTTCAGAAGAATGTACAGAAAATACAGCTTTAATGAGAAGTTACTGGAATACGAATTGGAATACGGTTAAAAACGATGAGACATCGCAAAGGCACTCGCTCTAGCCGCCGAACCGTAACGACTTCCACAGCGAGAGTAGAATAGTTGCAGTGCCCGAAACCATTCGAATTTGACCACAGCACTGACCAAATGAAGAGGCTATCCTGGGCTCCATTCCCTGCTGATTCCCCGTCGTTGCCAACAACCAACGCAGTGCCGTGTGTGAATAACGAATACATTAAATTCTTCTAGATTTCAGAATTTCCTATACTCCAATCGCTTCTCTTTCAACTTCATTTCTTTGTTCAGAAAAACAGTTCAGTTATGTAGCTAAGGTTCCGTTACTATTTCTTGAATAGTTCGTTTTAGTGAGCAATTTTTAGACAATCCCCCTCATGCTGTGCTGCTGTCTGAAAAGACCTTTTGGCGGGTGGTGGAACATTTTTAGCATGCGTGGAAAAATGAATGAGAAGAAGAGTTACCTTCATAAGATGCCAAATAGACTTTGAATGTGGATACTCCGCCGTAGCAAGGCTTAAGTTTGAGTTTAAGCTTCACTTACTCTTCGCATTAAAAAAGTGTGTGTTAGGGGAGTACAGTATTAATCTATAGTTCGTTGGGATCGAAACAAAATTTGTTGGTGAAAAACAGGGAAGTGATGTGGGTTTTAGCTGTGGTGGACGAAACTATGGGGGGACCGAAGCTTCTTGTTTTCGAATCAGTGACGTTGAGAGACGTATTTCGTTCAAACTTCTCTAATCTTTTCAATGATTTCCACTTGTAATATATACGCATGAAGCCGGTTCGGTTCCTTCCGTGTGTAAATTGCTAAGGAATCAACTTGGAAACATGTACTTTCCATGTACGATGGAGGCCATTCCTCAACCCAATGCGCAATTAAGCGGACATGCTAATTTTCCTAAACTGGAGCCGTATGCATATCTCTCCCTGGCCATCCTCGATCCCCGACCATCCCCGCCTGGGAACTATCCTCGACCGGGGATGGTCGGGGGAAACTCGTTTGCACATCTCCAGGGATGCCACCTCTTGAAGAAACTCGCCCACTTATTTGCGTTGGAGCGATGATTTTACGCATTCGTCTAGTCTCATCTCATCCCGTCCCCGGTGGGGATGCTCGGGGACAGGTATGCATACGGCTCCTGAATAATAATGTTCCACTTTAATCATTTTTCCCCTACAATTCAACTCATCAGATGTGAAGCATAATATTCTCCACATCTACATATGAGATAAATGTAATAAGATGAATATAAGCCTGAATATAAATATCATCTCAGACCTACATAGCCTAAGAGTAAACATCACGTTCAGGTTGTGGGTGGTAATCTCTTTCCATATCGTCGCCGAGGTTCTCACCCTTTCACCCCTTTGACATTCTCATTCTCCTTATTGAGCAACTCATCCATAGTAACTTCTTCTTTGCCGAATTGCTGACGAAGTGATTATCTCAAACTTGGGTATAAGAAAATAAATATAAGTCTTTTTGAGTGATTGATTCCATAGGTGAGGGCATTCGAAAACCTTCCTTTTTCGCACTGATTTTTTAACTCTTCTGATCCTTCCACGAAAAGCACAAGTCCCTCTCCGGAGCATTCCTTCGCTTGCTCTGTATGCAGTGGCGGAAGGCATTGCAGTGTTCCATTACCAATTGAGGTAATTCGACAAAACACGTCCCACAAGAGCCGTTTAATCTTCGGATTCGACGCCGAAGCCGAATCCTCCTGGAGAAAAAAGGAAATGGAGGAAAGCAGGACAGCGAGACGTCCCAGCCCGTGCTGTTGCCAATTTCCCGCTCGTCGCCGAGTGCCGCAACGTTATGTTGAGCCTATTAACTCCGCCTCTGGCGCGTGTGTATGTGCTCGACGTGAGGATCGATGCCCAGCTCCAGTTAGCTTCTTTCTATTATTCAACACTTTGCCCCGTGCCAGCGATTTATTTCTATGTATCCCCGCGATGAGCGCCTCAGCCAAGCCAACGAGTATAACTGCAGAGTTGAACATCTCGTAAAACAACTGAAATGACACCAATTGACAGACAACGTCAGGTGCCAGCGCTCGCTAAGCCAATTTAATTTGTCGTGGAGATTTTCCCAATGAAGCGAGGCTAATTGCAGCCGTTCCGCAATTCATTTGAGTGTTCGCGAAAGTACGAAGCCAGAAAGCATAAGCAAGTCGTGTGCATGCATAGGCATGGCCAGTGCACTTTTTCCCTTTCACGACATTAGCTTTTCTCCCCTGCTCTGCTTAATGGGCGGTCGGACCTTGCCTGACTTTGCTAGTTAGTTCCGTTTCTACCTTATAGAAAGGACTTTCACCTGAGAATCTGCGGATTTTCTTCACTCTTCGATGTAATCCTTTGAAGATTGATAGCTGAGAACCTTCCACAACCTTTCTGGAGGTATTCTCTCTTGAAGGGAGCAGTTTCGTGGCCATAAATACAGCGTTATGGGAGCGCTTTGAGACAGTTAAGAAGCTTTTTTCCCTGCAATTTCTCGAGTCGAGAAATTAGTTGCTGCAATTGATCAGAAATTTTATTCGTACCGTAACTGGAAGAACGAAAAAATGGTCACAGTCCTTTACGAGGCAATATCATTGTTCTGTTAGGTTGCATTGGCTGTAATGAAAAGTGGACTGCTTCGTTGAGGACCATACGTACGATAGGGGTGAGACAGGGGTCAAGAAAGTGAAGGTTGTCTGAGTTTAAAAGTGAAGGTTGTTCCGCAACCATAGCTTCGATAGTGCTGAGGCAGGGTTCACCAAAGTGAACGATGACATAAACTGGACAGCGAAAGCTGTTTCAAATATGTATTCAACCGAAACTGTTTTAATATTGCTCAGAAAATGAAGAAAAGATCGTTTGTTCGAAGATGGAACGCCAAAGATGAGAATTGCGCCGGCTTCCTGCTTTCGTGCTGGGACCAGCGCTCAGCCTAACGTAGAAAATGCCCCAGCTCGATTTCTGCTAAATATTTCGGTAGTTTCACAGAACTGTATGTTGCGCAGTTGTCACCGATTTTCCTCACGAAATTCCCTACAAGGTGACACCAAGAGCGACAAATTTCATCAAGAATCCAGGGAGAAATCAATTTTTAAAACCTAGACGGGGGATTTGCGTCCTTTAAAATTTCTCAACAATCTTGAGAAATCGTGAGTTGCGCAGTTGTCTATTGAATTGGCGACATCATTGCGCATGCAAAGCCCATTGAAGCAGGTGCCCTCACCTGAAACTGGCCCAGAAAACGGGTCATGTTTGAAAACGCTTTTTTACTTTATATCTCTTTCAGATCAAAAATTCAGGGGTTGCGCAGTTGTCAGCTGCCGAGCCCGTAAGATTCCGAGTAGAATGGTATATAACACTTGATACTTCCTTTCACGCTGGGCTGAAAAAGCCTGCCTGAGCCAAATGCCCCGTGTAGCTCAGGGGGGTTAGCGAGAGAGCACGCAACATGGGAGGGCGCCAGACGCGAGGGTGAGCCAGACGGGGTATTTGGCTCACCCTGGTTTTTCCGTCGGGAGTGAACGAAAGTATCAGGTATTATATATCATTCTACTCATAATTTCATTCCCAATTCAGCTGACAACTGCGCAACATCCAGTTCCTTCAAATAAGCAAGATATTCCTCTTTTCACGTTTTCATGAATTTCTCAGCCATTTTCAGTTGCACCTTTGTGATCTTACTGTCATCTAGTCCTCAATAACATTGGCAAGAAGTCTGACAACTGCGCAAAGCTTAATTTCCCAAATGAAGAACGATATTGTCGGTAAAACCTTGATTTTGCCGCAAATTCCCACCAATTTCATGGAAACTTTTTCTCCAAAGCAATTAACCGGATATGTTTGAACGTCGGCTTTTCTTAGAGTGTATTGTGTGACGAATTTAAGCCACAACTACGCATTTCATGTAGACCTGCTTTGCCCGAATTACAATGCATAGCTTCACTCCCTTTTTTTTGGTCCGGGACTGGGTTCCGGACCCATCTTATCCTCTTCGCCATAGGTGAAGGTTCCACATCCGGGCACCATCAAAAGTGATGGTGGCCTGAGACACGTCTCAGGCTATCGGACGTATGTTGAGGACTGCACTATGTACATTGGAAAGAAATTTCATTTTAAGTAGTGAAAAAGGGTGTTTTTCGAAGCGAAATGCATATCATAGTAAGGTGAGAGTGCTACCCTGCCCTATGTAATCCCGATAGATTTGAGAGGCACGACAGATGTCATGGTTGGTCCAGTAGAAACTTGGCTTTCACAGATTTTTCTGAACAACTGATGTACCATGAAACTTTTTACTTTTCTTTTTCTTGAATTTTTCCGCCTTTTTGAAGGGCTCAAATTGCTAAGAAGTCGATGTTTAGCGTTGTTCTTGGGTTGTCGATTTCGGACAATTCAATTTTTGAGCTTTTCGAGGCGAGGTACAATCCTTTCAAAAACCGACTCGATTTGACTTGGTCGAGTGAAGAACCTAAAGCTCGCCTAATCCCAGACAAATTCACTTGTGGTACTGCATTTGGACGGCGGATGCGTTTCTGAACTCGTGTTACTCAAGGCGGTCTCAATGTTATTTCCTGCTTGTGAATGTTTTGAGAAACCTCGTAGCGGCTGGGCTTCTTGATATGCCTCGGAATCTCATTTTTCTTCCCTTTGCTTGGACCGTGAGGGGTTCTTTCCCGATGTTTTTCCTTTGTTCAACTTCTTCTTCTAAGCCCTCAGGGCATGTTTTCAAACGAAGGAATTGCTCGCTACCGCACTTGCGCAGCGCTGACTAAAGTCCATGTTATTGTTTTTCGCGTCGCCAGTGCTCTTAGGAAAATCCGTTTCTTCATTCCATCCCTTGTTGCTGCTTTCCCCAGAACATGCTTTGACGGGAACATGTAGCCTCCCGTCAAGGGATCGACATTAATTGGTTTGTTTTTCAACATGGGCTTCGTGTCAATTTTTCGGCAGCAACGAGAAATAGATGAAGGCATAGGGCAAAGTTATGTAAAAGAGCACCGCATCCGTGCAGAATGCTTCTCGATTTTTTTTTATTTTGATCGCATAACTTGTACACACTGATTGTAGTGTCATGTGCTCCAAGTATTTTATCTGCTCGAAGAAATTCGATGAGAAACTGTAGTTTGACTAGAGGAGACTCATGATTATCAATCTGTCTTACGTATGTTTATCAGTACTTTTGTCCGCTTTTTTGCCCTCTTAGCTGGTATATGTAGCCTGCGCAGGGATATACAAACGGTCGATGGGCTATACACCTCCTTGTCGTTCTGCTATATAAATTAGACTTCATTAGTATCAGGTCATCGCGAAAACAATTGCCATTTTGCGGTAAGTAGCGTGCACATATCGGCTTCTCTCCCCTCTCAAAATTAAGCAAATTCGAGCAACTTGTGGCCACTCATGGGAGGGCTTTTCCTCCTTTTTCAATCTCTGCGTGGACATTCCGGGCACTTCCACTTCCTTCCATTGGTTTTTTATGGAGTCGCGAGTATTGATACTTATTCCATACCATCCTGTTCAAAGTTATAGGAGCAAATTCTCGTGTTCTGAGGCTGTCACAGCTAATGACCAGTCACTGATAGGAAGCCATGAATTGCTCAGATTTTTGCCACTGCTTTCTATTGCTGCTTGTTCACACGTTCGGAATCAATTTCGTCTCCTACTTATTGTTGTGATTTCCGCTTCAATGACTTCCACTGCGATTACTCAACTTCTTTCAGAAACGGGAAGAAGTACACATTCTGAGTGTAGTCCTCACCTACTTCCGACTGTTGTAGTGAATAGCGTCACTAAATTGGGAAGGAGCTTCTTCTTCTTATAATTAGAGTTCTCAGAAGCCGTATTATCCGGGGCTTGAGTTCTCTTGAATCTTGACTTTGCCAGCTCGTAAAGTTCACAGGGTTTGACGTTTCACCAAGAATTGATGGAGAGAACTCATGTTTTATTGCTGAATTGGTACATGTACAGCTTCTTTAATATTGTAGTTCATATCTATAAACTTGGAAGGTGATCTCGTATTCTTCTGCTTTGCAACAATTTCCCCTTCGATTACGCAATCGTCACTGCCACTCTCCCACTCTTTTAGCCGTCGAATCTCATCAGTCCGAGTCTGTACGTTTGCTGATCAATTGTTTCGTTACCTTGTTATGAGGAGCATTCATGCACATAGGTATAAATCCACTAGAAATCCTTAACATATTAGTGCTGCCTCTCCCAAGATAAACCGTAAATAAATGCAGGATGCCAACGTCTTTCGGAGGTATTCTGGAAAAAGAGTCGCCACTTTCGCTAAATTGTCACAAGGCATTTTTCATTTTTGTTTGGACAGCTCATAGCATTCTGAAGTACGCACTCCATCTACTCTTTCACATCATACTAACTGTCATATAAACATTTCCACATTGTACTTCATTCCCAATAGGGCTCTCCGGCGTCCAAATGGTCCGGCGCTGCTTCGAAAATTGTTTTATTTTCCTGCACTTGAGAAGAAAGAAGTTGAATTCAAACTGCACTTTTCCGCGTGCTGCATATAAACTGACAATGACGCGTGTTGCAGTGCTGAAAGTTTTTTTGATGACGGAAACTTAATATCAGTTAGGGAGGACATCTGCTCAGATCGTACCCAGGATACCTACATGATGAAGATGCAGCAAAAAGGAAATGCGTGGCGAAGTAAATTGCGTACAAATCTGTTTCTGAGGAAATCGAAGTACAATTTGTGGAGTTAACTTTTGTTATTGTCACTCATTAGTCATGCCCTGTTCAAAAGGGAGTGAAAGCCACTCGAGTGACAGTTACTTCAACTAAAGCTGCCATTTGACAGAGTTTGATTCGCAGGTTACAGGATTATTGTGGTATGGGAGCAGGTACAGATTCAAAAATATGTACAAAGGACTTTGATGTGCACTGGGTGAGGTCGGAGCAGAATTCCCCGGGCTGCCACTACGTTCCTGTGAGCTTATTGCACGGTGCTGAAGTAAAGTTCTACGGATGTTTTATGACCATCTCACCTCTACCTCATAG
Source organism: Ancylostoma ceylanicum (assembly GCA_000688135.1). NCBI lineage: Eukaryota > Metazoa > Nematoda > Chromadorea > Rhabditida > Ancylostomatidae > Ancylostoma > Ancylostoma ceylanicum. Next base: position 372,293 of record JARK01001411.1, read on the forward strand.
AAGAGTAGGCTCATAGCATTCTAACATACTATGCTTGTTTACGTGTAATGGTTCTCTTTCGCCTTTGTTGCCTTTTGAATCTCAAATGCATCTTGGTGGAGCAGACCATGCTCATTCTATTCTGCGAGGTCATGAGAACTTTTCAATTTCAAGGAAGCCGAACAAGCCTTCGAATAAAGTCAAAACAGATTTTCGACCGTATATGACATCATCTTCTCAAAATGTAATCTTAGAGGAATCTAAGGTAAACAATAAATCGGCCTATTTCACCTTTAATGAATTCAGACGAAGTAATGAGGCGAACTAGATTATGACCAGATATTTCAAGCTTTTCCTCTCAGCGCCGCAGCGATTTCACGTGCGCCTTTCTATACCTTCATTCTTTAATTCGACGTCTCCAATGCAGTCCTATTCAGAGGCTTTCGTTATTCGTTACCTAACCCTTTGCCAACTCCCCTGAATTGTCGTGGTTGCATCCCGTAGTACATACATAGATGGTGTTGATGAACTGCGGTTTCCGAAATGAGCAGTTTCTGGAGCTCAGCGACCTTTGTTCCTCTTCCTTCACCGCACATTCACTGGAAGTTCTTACTCAGACAAAATGTCGGAAGGACCGCAACAGAAAGAGATCTCGACCACATGGTTAAGAAGCGAGAGACACAGAGATAAAAAGATTTGGAAGGACCGCAGCAGAATGTTTTCAAAACCCCCGGGAGGGAGGGGGGGGGGGGTTCGATTGTGTCTTCGCTAAAGTAATGTACGCACTCAGACAAATTTTCGGAAAGACCGCAGCAGTTATTCGAAAGGACCGCAGCAGCTATTCGGAAGGACCGCAGCAGCTGATCGGAAGGACCGCAGGTCACCTGTCGGTTCTTCCGGTTTTCTGCTGCGGTCCTTCCGAAATTTTGTCTGAGTATAAGAACGGAGACGTGAAAAACTCAACACGCACACCAGGGACTCTCCAAACCTCCTCACAAGCCATGTACTGTCCTGAAGAAAAAGGACTCGCCTGTTGAACTCCCATCTAAATTTTTGCCAGTAGAAGCAGATTTTTCCTACTTTTGGCTACCTGTGCAGCAACTCGCCGGAGATGGGTACATTGAACTATAATAAATAAAAGTAACATTGCTTTTATTGACTCTTATAAGAAGATTCATTTACTCAATAATGTAAAACAGTGTACATGTGAATGAATTTAATACTTCAGAGTTTAGGGACATACCCCACGACGTGTAACCTTATGTTAGCATCATTGCTCCTATTTTCCCTGTTACTGAGCAATTCTTGGCTATTCCTGGCTGGCAGCGCCCTTAATTGGAGTGTTTTGCAGCTTTTAAACATGCACTTTCTCTGTTGTGTCTCATAAAGACTCTGCGCTCTACGTACCTCGTTTTCATTTCCTAGGAATGTCTGCATTATACTGGTATGGACGGAAGGAAAGCGCATGAAAGAATATTGCTGAATTTTATGAGCTTTTTGGAAATTTTTGTGATTTTTTCACGTTACGTGATGTTCCTGAAAAACTCACAGCAGGACCAGAACAGAGTGGAAATGCATCTAGCCGATGACGTTTCTTGTCTCTTACATTTTTCTGGTCACCATGCGGATACATTTTTCTTTCGCTAGATAGCCACAAGAATTTATATCATGCCGTGTCCTTCCACGAGTTCGTCGAGTCAGTGCTCAGCGCTCCGCCCTTGACTAACTTCCTAGCGACGAAACTGCTCAGAAACTTCCCGAATTCAAGCCCACTCTCATTGAGGCTCGATGTGCTTAGGTGGGTGGGGTTGTAGTGTGATTCGAGCAGCAGTTCGGTTGCTATTCGGTCGTTATTGGATTGCTATTCGGCCCCTATACAAAAATGATTACTAATCCAGTAGCGGCTGAACTGCAACCGAACAGCATTCCGAATGACACCCTGACTCCGCCCATTTTGGCAGTTCGAGCCTTAATGATATGCAGCTTTAATTTGGGGAATGTCTGAATGAAATGGACTTAAGTGATCTGAATGGAGACGACCTCATCTACGCGAAAAAAGACGGCGCATGGAGTGGTGGCATCATCTATGACACTAGAGTTCACCTCTATTTGCCATAAATTGTGCGATTCGTGTTCGAGTATCGGCGTAACGATGTTTGGCAGCTAGCGCTGGTGGGAAACTTCGTTAGGCGAGATGTTGTGGTCTCAGTCGTATTGATTGCACTATTCTGATTGCAAAATTATTCCCAGCGGCAAGTCGAAACCGCCATTGCAAAGCTGTGAGTTTGCTGAAGTGGCTCGCTGATGAGTAGCACGGCGTTCCGGGAAGAATAAACTCAGCGAGTCCGAGGCCATTGCGGAGCGCATTGCAGCTTACATGTATGTCAGAAGCTTCAGTGGACTGGATACCTGGCACTCTGATTGCCCGTGGATCCGCCATTCCATTGTTATCACCGCTTCCATTTCCAAGCCATCCAGTGATCTGATGCGTAAGACTGGACCATTGAAGTCTCCGAAGCGTTTGGCGCTCTCTCAAAATAATGAAATTCACCTATTGGTTGATCAGTGAGCTTGTATGAACAACTGTACATGATTATTTGCATGAAAAACACTACTTTTTTTGAGTATATTCCATGTTCACAAAGAAAACACTAAACTTGTCCGTTTCATGGGGAACCACAGTCCGCTTAGTTTGGCTCAATTGTTTACCCCAATGCTAGAGGTAAACAATTGAAATAAACCTGTCTGAAGTTTTTGAATATCTTATTTATAATCATGCGCAATCTGTAGAAAGATTTTGATCCCGCAGAGCCTGTGGCGCGTGCGCAGCGCGTCTGGCTTGTAACAGCGGTCTGGCATCCTCGCTCAGCTGTGTGAGGACGCCGTTCGCTGAAATACCACTTTTTCTTATACAGATAATTTTCAAGAGTTTTATAGATTATACAGGCTTAATTCTACTGAAATTACTGGTGAGCTGAATCGCTGGGCCACAAGATGCCTCCAAAATACTCACGCTAGATCCATAAGCCCCACGCCTGGTACAGTGATGAATTTCTTGAATTTCTTGAATATCTCGAGTTCGTTTCACCGTCTACAAAAGTTGCAGAAGAGCTTCATCTTTTAGCTAGCATAGGAACATCTTAATATTGTTTCTCTTTTTTTTTTCTGAACTGTTCCTGTTTTATACTGTTCGCTTTGTTCAAGATTTAGCATTACTATCCAGATCGCACTTTGTAATTTCTAATTCGTTTTGGCGCACCCTGACTGCTACAAATAAATAAATAGATAGATAAATAAAATAAGCTCAGACTTATCCATTAAACTTATCCGTTCCACGCGTACTCAGTTTGGCTCAAACGAGTGCTGGAACCCTTGAATTCTTCATTTAGTGCGGTCACTGTCCTTTCGGTGAAGCGCGGCTACTCTTGCGAGTTTTTGTCTACATGTAGTGAATACGTCTGTAGACTGTCAAAGGCTCACTTCTTCTGCTCACCTCTTGAAGATTATCCGCCTTCTTAGTACTGTTACTTGTTGTACTTTTCTACTTGCGTGCGCGTAGCACATTCTCCGGCAAACTTCCAATAAACTCATCTGTCTTGTGCACTATGCCCTCCCTTCCATAATACATGCTACAGATACGCTATTCCGAGAATAATACGGAGATTGGCTGAGGTGACCGCTTTGAAAGTGCTACAGCCTCTATACATGACAAACCCACTGCACTGGAGAAAGCTTAGGCCAGACGTTTCTCGCAATACTACTGCGGTTGTGGCTGTGAGGCAAAAATAACCTCGTCCTTTAAGAAAAACAACCGGAACAACCGGATACTCTTCGCAGACTTATCTATCCATTCCTCTTGAGGTGTTTGCTATTGTAGAGCACAGCGTAGCAGCCCAATTTAAGCAATACCGCTACGGTTTATACCCAGTTTTTTGAAATAAATTTTGATGTAAGAAGTGACTTTTCCAAAGTGAGCGTCAGCATCATTTTCTGCACTGGTTGTTTTGCATCCAAGCAACTCGCCGTAGATATCCCGCTTTCCTTCGCAATTCCCATCGTCGTAGTGGGAAATGATGAGGAGACCTGGCAACTGCCGGAAACCTCAAGCATTGCGCAGAGAGCCATTTCACTGTAATTATGTCGCTGCTGAGGCGCATTCCAAGCCATAAACATTAGAAATGCCATGCTGTTGAACCTGCCTCATTTTTCTTTCTTTTTCTTCCTGCTCAAACATCCTTATTTATGAGTCTTTCCTATTTCGACATGTACGACAGGCATAATAGGCATGTCAATATTTTAAGATTTTTTCATTTTTTTTTTTCATCGCGTCTTAGCTGCAAAATGCGAGCACAGTGCTCAGACGTTTTTTTTTGCCTCTTGAAACACAACGCCTGCGAGTAACTGGTCAGACATTCGCACCTTAGGAGCGATCGCCATCGAGCGATTATCTCAGACTACAACTGGATGAATGAGTGAATGAATGAATGAATGAATGAATGAATGCATGAATGAATGAATGAGTCAATGAATGAACCACAGGACGAATAGATAAATGAATAAATATGTAAGCCACAGTGACGGACGCAGAAAGAGGCGAGGTGGG
>JARK01001411.1:385904-401845 GCA_000688135.1 Ancylostoma ceylanicum
CCCCCCTCCCCTCCACTAAGGATCCTCCTCACCTATCTCTGCTCTCCAAGTGATGGGAAAACGATGGCTAACGCTTAATGAGCGGTGCACGCTGCAGCTTTAAATTGTGCCCTTTCAGTATTGGCTGGCTGCACCGTCTGCAAAGGAATTGAAGTCGCTAGCAAAACCTTTTTGGCTCATTTTCCTCCTTCTTTCTATGCTGAACCCAGGTAAAAACAATGGCAATCTGCTGCAGCTTGCTAGGAGTCCTGAGAATTAATTGATAGCGCCACTCTGCTCCATGTGTTTGAACCTTCTTTTCCAAAGTAAGATAAGCAATTAAGACTGAATTTTCCACTGTAAAAAACAGCTTACGATCTAACTTTTCCACGCAATAAGCTGGCTCGATTTTTCTAAGATTCTCCAAGAAATTCGCTTTGCCATATTTACTAGGACAATACATGAGACAGGTAGACAAATATCTGAGCGATTCTTCTTATTGATTTACTACATACATACATATTTATTGTCAACATAACTGAGTCACTCCTGCCTTCCAGGCAGTTACTGATTGTATTCAAATTTTATGCATTGTATTCGTAGTCTCAATATTGTAACTGTGAATCAGCGTTATATAGCCATGTACAAATAAATAAAATAAAGTAACTGGGATCTCGCGTTCTCGTCTACAATAGTCTAATGCTTCTGAGAACTTATGGATGAAAAGCAGTGACGTTAAAAAACACTTCTAGCTGAGATTAGCTTTTCAAGACGTGACCCACCTAACTCATAACATTCTCTACCGTTCCTTCACTTTATTTGCTATTGGTTTCTGTGCATTTTGAGTTTCTAGGCCAGAATCCATGCACTGGATGTCTCTGTTTTTTTATGCACTGCATTGTGCCCTGTACCATGAAAAGCTGGGGCACCGGTCTACCGAATCAGCATTTCATCCTCCTACACCTATCAGTTCCCCGAGCGCTTAGCGATGGAAAGTTAGGGCCCCGAGCGTGATCGAACGATTCACCGCAAGTGCCACAGTCCTCCCCTTGCCCGCTGATTAGTTGCAACCGAAAATTTAGGTGACAAACACTTATAGCAGTTTCGCCTTGTGAAAGATCTCTAGGTTAAATGGATATTTTCCATCTTTCGAAGGAGCAGTGGCCCAGGTAATATGATATCCACTCCATAAAGGTCATTTATTCTAAATACTCAGGTGGAAGGTTCGTCGTCTGTGCGACTGATTATGAATTGTTATCAGGGGGCTTTACGCAGGTAAATCGCACTAGTCTGCAGCGGCGTGGTTGTTCGACCATGCGCGACCAGGATTCATGGAAAAATCTAGGCATATGAATGTGCGACTGAAACCCGCTTTAGTATGAATTGTCTCACAGATCTTCGGGATTCTTATTTTCACAGAGATATTTTGTTCTGGATATTGCCTTAGTTTTATTCTGAACAGTTGCCTTACTACGTCATATGGAAGTAAATTAACAGGTGCAGGTATTTTGGCGCAGAAAGTAGTAGTAAAGAGTGATTTTCGCGGGTGAGTGACATAGCCTCCTTTCTCCATTTCAAAATTGAAAGCCCCCCCCCCTCTTCATTTGAGGAGGAAACCACTCCAACCCCTCTCCCAGCGAGCCACCAGCAGGTGAGAAAAACCGGCGGCTCAGCAGACACCTCTCGTCGTCTCCATTTCCGAAAACGATAGGTATGCAAATGCGCTAGTGTTTAGTATGTGGAGTCGAATTCCTGGATAGCTCTGGCGTATCGATCCGTCATGGGGGCTGCTCTCCGAAGAGGGTGGCGACTAATCCCGTCAGACACTGGGATCCAGATAATGAATCTTACGAGCTGGTCCCATTTCTCGGCTAAATCTTGCCTCATCCTGGGAACAACGATTAGCCGCTCTCTTTCTCATGGTTTTTATTAACTCCCGTCCATCTCCGTTGTCTCATATAGCCCAGATGTCGAACAATGTGTGGCACCTCCAAGCTTTATTTCTGCCATTGCACGATTAATTGAATAAGCAGAAAGAAGGCTGGGTTTCACTAAAGCAGTCCCCTCTTTCTTCCAGTTTCACATAATTCAGCCCTTGTTTTTGGCCTAAATTCTGTCTCGTGGGTTGCTATACTGGGCATTTCATCAAAGGAGTTGTCCGGCCAATATCCTTCAGAGCTGCTGTTCTTTCACCTTCTGTTCTGAGAGCATAGGAAGCGGTAAATCGTGGTAATGGGGTGTTATTTGCTCTCATCATCATTTAAAAACAGACAGTAGGGTTTTATCCATCACTGCAGACCCGTTGTTGAATTTCTGGAGCCGTTCCTTAGTTTTCAAGACGCATTTCTGGGTTTGCTTTAGAGCCTTGAATGTTCCTTTGGCTGGATTTTTCCTGAATGAGTTTTTCGCTCGTGTCTAGCATTAAAATAGAGAAATCCAATGTGTATTGCTAAGTTCAAACGTAATTCCAAAATGAAAGTTCAATTAAAATGCACCTGTTCTTGCTGAAATTCTCCTTTTTTCTTCTTTAAATTTTAGTTAGTTGTTTCTATTGAAGAACTTCTAAAACTGTGAAACTCTGAAAAAACTCTGAAAGTCTCTGATTCTCACCGTACATATTTATCCGCTAGGGTCCACTCGTACAGTCCTTCCGAAAAAGATAGACGAATTGCGCGACTGCACCATCGTAGTTGGACCTGAACGAGAAATGCGGAGAGAGCATGCTGCAAGTGAGAGGGCCGAGTAGGTCCCGCCGCGATTCTGCATCCGCGACGCTAAGAAGCCGCACCCGCAATCCGTCTATCTTTTCGACAATGACTGTACACTCTGCTGCAATGATATGAAGAAGGAGAGTAATGACTGTTTAGTATATTCGCACAGGTATCTTCGCGACTGATTTACAGTTTTGAGCGTTCGGTGGCAAACTCTATGCTCACAAATGGAAATCTGAATAATTTAGTCAATATAAATTATGAATTGGGAACCAATTTGAACACGTGACCGTTCGACGCATCCTTAACCATCCAATCAAATTCGAACATTTCCTATTTTTTGTCTGACCCTTAGTGTAAAAGATTCTCCGGAGAAAGCTGTCTCTTTCTTATTCTTGACTTTTCCCTGGTATCGCAACTAGTTACCTTGGAAACCCCATGTTTTCCGAACTAGAAGAAGCGCTGGAGCACTCAAGTATGAGGGAGCATTATAAGCATATGTAAGAGAAAGCATTATGTTCCGGATGCACTAAGTAAAACACTCGTCCCTCGCCGTTCCGTAGCTTTTAGCTGACTTGCTCACTGAAGAGTGAGCTGTGTTTCCCTGAAGCGGATTTCCTCGCTAGGAACGAAACGGGTGTGAATTCTACCAGTGAGGGTACCTCTGCATTTTTTAAAGTTTCCATGCATATTTCTATCTACCCATACGAGAACAGGTGGCATATTCCGTCAGTTATGTCAAAATTTTGTTCTAGTTACCCGGACGATCACCGATACTTTTCTTTACTCTGGGCGGGGCTATTCCTGGCCCGTGTATTCAGTAGTATTCCGGGAATGATGGCGCACTTTCCTGCTTTAATACATCACTGAGCTCGCTTTCCGAATACCCACACAACATTAGTACCCGCACTATTGATCTCTCCACATCTCAAAGCATGCATCCTCGCCCATTTCGCCATTTAGAGGTCTCATTTGGCGAAAGGGATGTGGTCCGGTTCAAATGTCTTCACGGTGGTAGTGCTGGGTTAATATCCGGATTTTCATCGTAGAGTATGGTGGTTGTGTGTCCACTAAGACCATTTCCTTTATTTGCTAACCTTCTCAACTTTTTCCTAGCGGAATCTAGCGGTACTTGTTCGTATTTAATCACCACAGGAAATAAAAAGAAGGCTATTCACGCCATTGAACCTTTTCATTCTGTTATTATATCCTGTACCAACAATTATTACAAACATTTTGTGCCACTTTGAACACTTCTAGACTTCCGACTATGTACATCCCTACACTACGTGCCTCTGTAAAGATTTTTCTACCAAAACTGAGAAGTATATTTATCGCTTCCTTTGCTGGGTGGTTTTCAGAAAGGGGGCATAAGGAAGAACACTACTGTTTTCTTCGTTTACACCTGGCAACATCCCTGGATTCAACTACGTCCAGCTGCGAGCGCATGATTCCGGAGATCGCTTTCAACAGGAAAAAACCCCAATATTAATCTAGTGTGATCCAGTTTAAAGCTGAACCGTCACCCAGAAAATCCGGATTTGGCTATTTTGGTCTGGATATCTGTTGATGTAGCCTTGCGATGACGTCAGCCAAATCCGTGTATCTCGTCACATCAACGGCGTCACTGCCAGTTCGTTGTAGCTCAGTCTGAAGACGTGGCGGATAAGCAGCTACATTTCGGCGAGATTTGGCCCGGCACCTGGTTGCTCTGGGTTCATGTTTGGCCTTTTGAGCTATGCGTAGAAGATGTTCTCATGTTTCAGGAGCGGCACGATCAATTCCATTGCAAAACAAATTGCAGGGCCAAGCTTGGCTCACTACTTTTGACTGAGCAGTGCGATGAGATCTTGTGCGCCCGGATGCATCATTGAGATTGGCTAGGGTAGACTCGTTGACGCTTGTGCCAACAATGGGCCAATTTGTATGATGTTGAAACTTTTACCTTGGGTTATCTCAATGATGCATACGACCGTTGATTGTTCACTAAATGCCTAAGGCATGTGATGGTGACTATGGCTGGGCAATGATTAGAACTGCATCAGAGTCTGGATGTATCATTGAGATTACCCAGAGTGAAAGTGTTGACGCTCGTGTTGTGAATGGGTAAATTTGTGGGTAACCTCAATCACGCATGCGGCACAAAGGAACCTTCCACAATCTTTTCTCACCTGCTGAGGGCTCGCTGCGAGAGGGGTTGGAGTGGTCTCTTCCATTAAGAAGACTTCGTGTTTGGGCATTCGAAAACCCATTGAGGGCAGGACTTCCAATTTTGAAATAATGAAAGAAGGCTGGTCTACCTAGTCGCGAAAACCTTTACAACTAGGGTTTGTGCCTGAATACGTTCCCCTACTTATTTGTTTTTGTTTGCTGTTATAAGGTTCGAAATAAAACTAGGGTAATATCCAGAACAAACGACGAAATTGCGAAGGTTTTCCTCCGCTGATGCTGTTAACTGCTTCGTGGGGGATTCAAGGACTATTTCAACTGTGGTAATTCTAAGGTTGTCTTTTTCAACATGAAATGCTGGTATTCTCGTTGTTAATGACAACGATGCAGGAAAAAAGATGAAAGAGATCAGTCACATGATCCATTGCTATCCTACAAATACTATCTCTTCCTTGTTGAATAAAGAGCAAATTTTCGTATTAGATTGCAAAATTGAGTGATATAGCCCATTTTGGAGACAATGGCTGTTGGGTACATATTCGTGCCAGTTTCTACCTTTCTATTCTTTCGCCTGTCTCTCCGAATAGTGCACATATCCACACGTTCTTTCTAACAAATATATGTATGTCTGTGAAAGTCTTGGTTGATTGCTGAAGCTACTTCAACATACATAGTCATTTGTCTGTCTAACTATATTTTTGTAAGATGGATTGACAATAAAACCTGAATCTCACCTCACCGCTTCTCTAGGAATGAACAAACAGGCATAACTCCATTATCCGAATGACAGGAATTTCACTACCTGTTTTTTACTATCTGTTTTTGTACTACATACGTACCTCTACAAATGAGGATTGAATGCCTGCCGTTCTGCTAAAATTGAGGACTGTAGGTTCGAATGTATAATGCAACTGAAGATGAATAATTGCGCTTATTTCTACAGCACTCTCCTCCCCCTTCCAGATCTTTTTTCTCTTCGAGTTGTAAATCATTTTAACGCGATTGCTTCGTCGATTTCTTTCCACAAAAAAAACAAGGGATGCCCCGCATGTGCTTTGCACTTTTGCGGCAGTTCTTCTGCTGGCTTAACGGCTTCCTCCAGGACCCATCCTAACCATCTATTGCTTGTGTTTTCCGTAATCCGTGAGAGGTCTTAGCGTTGTGAAAAAGAAATTACCAGAGTGTCAAAACTACGTATATGGAACAAAATCAGAAATTGCTTTTTTTTCTTCGTGCCATCGTTTTGATATCCTTATTTCCTTGTTGAGCGTTAAGTGTGTATCCGCCCTTCTCGTTACGTAGAACATTGTTAGAGTTATTTTCTCAGAAGTTCATCCAATAAGAAGTTTGAACAAAGATGCTTGGTTTTTTTGTTCAGTGGTATTTATAGGATAACAGCGGATAATTTGACTGATCTCATACATGCTTTTTTGCTGGATAGCCGTCATCTACCACGAAAATATATAGGTTGTAGGGAAAGTTCTCGCGGTTTTCGAAACATCATATTTTATTGACTTTTCAAAAAAAGGAAAACACATTGAAGTGATTAAATAACCATTATGTACTATCAATCATTGCCTATTTTTGATAAGCGTTTCTACGCCCTCGGCTTAGAACTAAACTAGCATTGGCTCGACAAAGTTGCTCAACCAGCGATCCAAGTCATCTTCATCATCGCACGTTTTCCCTTGCAAGGCGTTAGAGAGAGTTAAGTGAAGCCGGTAATCTCTTGGCACAAGATCAGGCCTGTAGCCAGCACTTCCCATTCAAAGTCGAGTAGCTTTTGGCGGGCCACTCTTATAAAGAGTGGACGGGCAGGGTCGTGCAGGAATTGGATCATGCCGTAATTTGGACCCGTTTCTTCGATTTTTGCGGCCATTCTATGCAGCCGCTAACAGTACAGGTCTACCGTGAGCACCATTTAGCGTGGCAGCACCTAGCAGTGTATGATGCCCTTACAATCACACTAGGTACTGATCATAACCTCCAGAGGGTGAAGACTAGCCTTTGGCTGTGCCTCGAGCTGCTCAACCTTGTCAACCCAAGGTGGACTGCGCATGATGTTGACGTACAGACACCACTTCTCATCTACTGTGAGTGCGGGCTTCATCCAATTTTTTATGCGTCTGTACGAGAGCAATCCAGTAGCTACCTCGGCACGTCGCGTAAGATCGCTTTCTGTCAAATCATCATCACACACTGTAATAACTTTTATATCTTTCCTAACTGACGCAGGTGATCGACAATGGTGATAAAGTGAACATCTAAGGCTTGCGTACTTCCAAATTAACAACAGGTCATGCCACTGTTGGCGACTTGGAAACAGCACCAGGTCCTTGTTTTTTTTTTCGATAACTAGCCGCGGTCTTGTTCTCTTTGGTTTGGACTCACTCCTATTGAAATGCGTATTATTCTGTTATTCCATGGCCGCTCGTTTTCTCCATGTCGCATTCGTGGAAAAGTTTCCAGCTTCGTTCATATAAGATGCCAATTCTAACCACTTTTGTTGTAGTTTCACAGAAAGCTTAACTGGATTCAAAAGCAATTAAAGCGGCGATTTCCACCCTTGAAAAAAAGGAAGATAACTGAAAACTCATTCAAAACTCAGTGGGTTATCTGTCTCCAGAGGAATCGCTCTTTGATCTCAGGGCGAGATTAAAACAACAATACGTCCTCAGGAATGTTAGGCGACATATACGGGCTAGTTGAGCTTCAAGTTAACATATTAAATATTATTGTATTTTAAACAATCTGAATATCCCGGCCTTCACTTTGCTTTGTTTCTCTACCGCTACTCTTAAGTCTGCTCTTTCGCCTCCTTGTTCCTTGACCGGGGGAAACTCATACAGCTTGGAATTTTTAATATCACATGAAAAAAAAAACGATCCACGCGATTGCAAGTATCCCACAAAGTAATCTTTTGTGGTGGTTGATTTGGTTGATTTGTTATAGATTCTCTGAACATGTTTTAAAGGTAAATCTGGCTTCATCAGGCACTATAAATGCAGTATACAGGGGAACCATAAGTTCTTGCACAATGCTTGCTGAAGTATTTCTCCGTCACAAACCCAAGCTTTCTATTGCTTTTTCTCTGCCGAATATGTGGAAATATTTTTAAGTACTTCCGAGCCGAGACCGTGTTGTGCAGGAGGTTTTAGTTTGCAGCTATTGTTTGCGACGGAATTTTCTCGGCATCTCACAATTTTCCGAGGTTCATTTGCGACCATAGATGAGATCAAGCAATTTTGAATAAGATCGTGCACAGCGGAAAATATTCCAGCACTGCAGAGGAATAAACCACGGTGCACAGAAACTTATGACCCCATTTGTGTGCAATACACACAATTCGTCGTTGTCCATCTTCCCGCGTTAATTTTGCCATCCAGCAATAACTGCACGATTTTCAGCATGTCGCTCTCAAAGAAAAAAGAGGAGGAGAAGGAGAAGAAGTTCCTCGGTCGGCTTTCCTACAAGTTAGACTACGATTTTGACAAAAATGCGGTGAGTGTTTTTTTGTCTTCCTTGCTTTGATTTAAAGGCAGCACCCGCGGAAATCCTTGCGTTGGAGATTTCCCCGAATTTTGGGCTGTTTCGGGAAGGTGAACTCATAGGCAGGGATGAAACTGCGTGAAAGAAGCGGGAAATGCAAGAAATGAAGGCGCTCTTTACCATGTGTCGAAGGTGCGGACAAGTGCTCCTCCGTGGGGTGTGCGTGTGTCCCGCCACGAAACCCTGTGAATGGTACAAATTGTATGCATCCACTGCACCAGACCACCCACGGCGATAGCGTTAACTGGCGCGTCGAGCCGTTGAAAACCCGCCGTAGCCGCGACACCGATTCTTGTTTTTCTGCAGGTAGGTCATCACTCCTTGTGTTCTTCTCACATTTGTGATGTGCTCACTCTCTATTTTATCACTCACACCTCAGCTCCGAGTCGAGGATTTCGGCTGGTGCTGCCTTTAGGAAGTGCATTCTTTATACTCTTCTCTTTTGCACTCTTTGTCATGAAGGTACAAAGGAACCATTTTTCTCATGTATCCACACCACTACTTCTCGAGAGACTTCGAGTTATTTTTTTCAATTTCAACCGTGTACGTTTCCTATATGATTTTACTTGCATTACTCAAACTATAAATGTTTATGCTTCCGATATGCTTCCCGTAAAGTATACCCCTTGCATCGATTTCGATGTGACTTGATCATCTGCTGATCGCCTCCCCATGCATTCTATAAAATTAAAGTCCTCCATTCGATCATGCTGTCAGTTTCAACAAAATTGCGTCTTGGAAGCTCTCCAAGTTCTATGTCGGAAGGGCTTGGCGTCTCCAGGATGCTATAGGTTGGCTCCCATCCAGTGTAATAGGTATAATAGATTGGGCAGAATGCAGGTTTTGCAGGATTGGCGTACGTTACAGTTACTGCGTGGTTTTAGGAAACTGAACAGAAGACCAACTTGTTTATGTGATTCCTCGCGTTTAAGATCCTCAGTCGTGATTCTTTCGACATATACATGTACTTTTGAAATGTTAGATCTCATTGTTCTCAACAGTACAGAAGACCTTACGACGCACTCCCCATTCCCTCCAATCCGTCTGAGAAAATATCCCCTCCTTTCCGAAGATTATTATTGTATTTAAGAAAAGACTGGTGCGATTTATTCATCGCATCAGTTCATTTTTTACTGACTGTTTTTGCAGCAGTTCATTATGTCTACTCATGGAGCAGGCGGAGCTGTCAAACCCCTTTATCTTGTTCTGGTCTGTTCCTCGACCTAATCACAGGGGATTATGGTTTTAAGAATTGGTCATACATACACGGCCGCATTTTCCTTACTTGTGGCATTGAAGCGGGATCAGTGCCATTATATGGCTAGGTTTTTTGTTTCATAAATTTGGTCTGAATTTCCTCGCGGATACCATGAAAGAAGACGAAGACGAACGCCTACTCGTCACCCATATGTTCCGCAAAGGATTTTTTACTACGATGCCACGGGTATTGTGTTGCACAATCCATTCAATGTGCCCGCTTTGTTTGCAGGGGATAGCTACAAAAAGCCTCTGTTTTTCCTCCGAATTGGAAATGCACCGAAGCCATTAGTTCCTAGTGTGAATTGTATATAGGGTTCCTGGAAAACACTCAGTAAGGGGGAAAGCAATTGGCTGGACAACGCTCCGTTTGTAGATGACCACTCAGTTGATTTGGACAACGAGAATGAGAGGATTATCCGTACGCGGTCATCTGTTTAGCCAGTACACATAGGTTTTGGCTTATCCGGGCCTTTAGCACAGGATGGCGGTCCATGTAAGGCAGAAAATGGCTGCTTTCACTTTGTACTTCTCCTGCGAAAGGCAGTCCCCATTCACAGGAGACCATTTGAGCCACGTATCCAGCGCCTAATCCGTTAGGTTTCATCACTGGTTTAGATGCTTGGATAAAAGTATGAGATGGTGGTACAGACCTTGAACCTTTTGTTCTTTGTCACAAAGAGGAAATTCCTGTTATATTCTTCTGGGTTGTCTGTGGGTGGTGCTTGGTATGGCTATCCGGTTTCCGTTATCCGGGCATTTTTGGCCTATTCTTTATCCGCACCCTCATCTGAACTTGGGAAAATCACGTATTTTCTCATCCCTGACGTACGAGCTTGTGTGTTCACCTGTAAAACGAAAACATTTACGACTGCGTTTTCGAATGATGACCTGATTCGTGAAAAAAAATGGGAAGTCTACACACCATTGCAAACATTTCGGGATTGGAACAGGATACTGCGACTGGAATGACCTAATTAGCTTCAATATTGCTCGAGTCATTCTTTGGCATGGATGTATGCACATTCCAAGAAGAGCCTATTTATGTAGTAGGACTTGAGCGGCCTTACACTGCCATGGAGTTACCGTGGGTGTGGAGCGTCATACCTGAAGAAGGCGGCGTGACCGAGCTCTGCGATTGGCCGATTGCATGAGTTGACCAAATCGCAAAGCTTCTCACGCCGCCCTCGCCAGGTGTAACGCTCCACGCCCGTTACCGTTGACAAGAGCTGGTTTCTTAACGTTAGAAGAATTCTCTTCCACATCGTAATCTCAAGACGATAAGTATGTAGAAGCGCTAGGATCATGGCGCTTACTTACTCCTCCGCAAGAGCCATAGCATTTCAGGCCGCATCAGGATTTTACTTCAGTCGTCCAAAAGCAAATCATATGCAGGACTACCCCCATGTGTACACGACATTCTTCTCATAACAACAACAACACCCATCGAGTTGTTTTGCGTTGCTCTGCGGGCTCAGCGAACTCGCGGAGCGTCTGTGCTCCGCTCTGGCACGCTCTTTCGTCTGGGGTTCGCCGGACGGGGGCGAAAAACTTGAAACGGCAGCTGATTGCGGTCTAGTTCAAGCACAATCGCCTGATTAGCGGGCAGTTGTGGGGGACGCCTCATATGTCCGGGTAAGCCTTTGAAAGGCAGTGAGTTCTAAAGGCAATGTCGTGAGTCATTCGTGACTCGGGTATAGCTCTAGTTTTACTTTGAGAGACCAGTAGACAAATGAAGAACAGGTGGTATAAAAGAGGAAGAAGAAATTCTAATAAAGTTTCACTTTGCTTACTACGTTAAGATAGAAACGTGCCGTTACGTGCTGCTAACACACATACGCATACAGTTCAAATGTAAAGAGCAGATGTAAACTTGTACCTTGTCGTTTAGTTTGTTAGCCGTCTCAGTCAAGCTTCTGGCTACGATGCGCTCTAACGACTGGAAAAGTTTGAAGTGGATACGCACGTGCATCAGACGCACGCATCAGTCCGTCGTGGACTTTTTACAAAGGTCTACCAAAGTAGCAAATAATCCACAAATGAAAATCGAGCATCACCACTGCAAATTGACCTGGCGTGTAAAACGCTGCACCTCAGTGGCCTCTGGACTTCGCCAGAAGTGCATTTGGACCTACCCATCATTATACAGCCGTACGTCCAATGCACACACGCAATGGGTATGAATTTCACCTGAAGGGACCTACTTATCTACAATCGCACCTCCTATCTTCATTAACATAGAACATGGGACTCTAACTATACCTGCGTGTGTGGCAATAGGCTGGTCACAACCGTAAATGAGCACCCTGGACAGCTAGCACTGAAACGTTGGGCATTTTTCACAAATGCGAAAGAAGAGTAATCCTTTTGGTCGAAAGAGGCGAGATTATAAATGAAATTGTGAATAAAACAAGCTTAGAAACTGATTAATTTCTTTGGTTGATCACGTGAAGACTCTTCAGGTTTTTTATTCGTGTTAGCTTTCGCCGATGACACCGTCATCAGACCTTAATATTTACAATCATATGCCACCTCATGACAATCATACAAACATTCACAACAAAACACTAACAATACCAATGGCCGGGCAGCAATTTCGTCTTGAGACTTCGAGCCGAACGGTATCCGTTTACCTACACAAAACTAATTTATTCATTTAGACCACTTTTCCGGGGAAGAGTGGTGCGTCAAAAAAACCATTCCGAAAGTCCAAAAGTTGAAAAATTTGAATTCATCGGGTTCACGTGCCGCTCAGGAATTTCTCACTATGACCACGGACTGCCGTTGCTCATATAAAATTCGACCCCGCTGCGTTCATTTCGTATGCGCGAAAACATGGCGCGCACTAGGTAACATTTCCAGTTTTTGCATAGTAACTAAAAGGCCACGAGGGGTTTCGTGGCAGCTGATGCCAGCATCCACAATACACGCTGTGGGCTGGGATTCACGGAGCGTTAACCATGCAAACCTATGATGGTTAGCGTGACTGGCTACTCTATATGCAGACTACATATGTGATGTTAGGAGAGGCAGGACACAAAGTTGGTTTGCTAGCCTGGTTTCTCCGGGTTATGCGTTCATGAATCCCAGCTTTGATGGTTATCCGGTAGCGTCTTCCAGATAAACTCCAGGTAATTCTACGCCTGTATGAATCATGTGTTTCAGAATAATTCTGGTGTTCCCGAAGAATTTTCTCTTCGTTTTTGTTTTTTAACCAAAGGATTACGAATTTCTCGGATTCATAACTGAGAGAATACCGCATCAAGAATTTGCTATGTTTGACTGTTTCTGCAGACTGGATTACGTGTCACCATGTAGTGACGCCACGTTCTATGTGTACGTGGATGAGCTAATCCGACGCTCCAGTTTACCTAGATACTCTCGGTCGTACATAATTAGCCAAGAAAAGCTACCAAGATAGAAGGCGAGCTAATGTCAACGTTCCTCAAAAATCAGCTCTGCACATATTGAAAACCGCATTATGTGCGCCATTACAAAAAAAGTACAATTAGTTTTCCCTTCTGGAAAAAGCAATGTATGGTTAAAAAATTATCAACTCCCTTTCAGCTCACTGTCGTCATCGTACAAGCCGAAGAACTGCCTGCAATGGATCTCGGCGGTACCTCAGATCCCTATGTGAAGCTGTTCCTTCTTCCGGACAAAAAGAAGAAGTTCCAGACAAAAGTTCAACGAAAATCACTTAATCCCGTATTCAATGAAAGTTTCACATTCAAGGTAAGCCAAATTATAATAGTTTGTTCTACTGGCGGCGTCTGCTCGAGTCGATTTTAAATTCTCTTTCAGATACCGTATAATGAGATAGGAGGTCAGACTTTGGTTCTAAATGTTTTTGACTTTGACCGATTTGGAAAGCATGACCAGGTTAGTTTACGTATATTGGCATTCACTTCATTTCATAGAGCTGTACCATAATTGTATAACTTTTGCTTAACTTTTTTCCACCGAATGCTTATTTCCTCCACGATTCGCCTATTTTTCGAGCGTGAGTTGCGCAAACTTTAGCAGAAATCGCTAATTTCCGAAAGTTATACATGTGTTTTTCGCACGAATTCGGAAAGTATTTTGGAGAAAACAGCGTGGAGCCTGCTCGAAAGCGCGCTAAATTTGCTCGATTTTTTTCATATGAGTAGCAGATACTATAACTTATTAAAAAGGAAATTATTAAAACAGCTAAATATCCAACCAGCAATTCATTGTGCATGTGTGGAATGCGAACAGTGAGTTGTTTTTCAAAAGCTGCCTGAATAGTTGATGCAGAGGTTCTGAGTACAGTTCTTGATTATTTTTCTGAAGCTGAATTTCATTCGCACCTTTTCGGCAAGACAAAGAATTATCTAGTTTGCGAAGCGACATACAGTGAACTCCGAACGATCGTAGGCAAGGGGTGGGACAGCGGCGCGGACACTCTGGTTGTCTGCTGTACCTTCCGAGGCAGCACGAAATCACGGCGTATTGGTTTTCCTACGTGTCTCTGCCCAGCAGGCCCACTGCCTCGGTGCAGCAGACAACGAAAGTGCCCGCGCCGCGGTCCCGCCCCTTGTCTACGACCATTTTGAGTTCAATGTATGTATGCACATATGTGCAGCGTGGGCCAAAAATACGGTAACAGCGCTCATTTTTCCCCCAGTGCCCTATCCTGACGTTAAACCTAGTTGGTATGTCTTTCCGCAATACTTCACCGCAGTAGCGTTTTGGCCCACACATAGATTCCTTTTCTGGGTTCACTTTTCCTTGTTACCATATATTTGGCCCACCTTGTACATACATTGCACTTGCATGCACATACTGGATTGAAGTATTTCCTTCAGAAAGCATGTTCATCTGGCATTCATATTGCTAACCTTTTTGGATGTCCCTCAGAGTGATGTTAGGGCTAGCGTTAACAAAAACGTGCACTCTAACTGATCACATTAAGAACAGCAGTTTTCCTGTCTCAGAGCATATCATCATCTGCGAGCAGACTTGCTTTTTTTACGTATAAGGACGCTTTTTGCTCGGAGATCTCATGAATGAGAACAGACAAAGAGGAAATCAGAGCACCACAGAGCAATAAAAAACCGCGAATCATCCTTTTTGATGCGATATTATGGTGAGGCGGAAATAGAGTGTGGATTTCTTACTAGTCAGGGAGTCTATGTAGTCGCTTGCATGGCTAGGAATAGGCTACATCTTAGACAACTTAACCCACCATAGGTCTTTGTCAGGGTTGAGAAAAAAGGAAAAACAATAGTAGGGAGGAAAAAGAAGAGTAACAAAGGTAAACGGCATAAAATGAATGGAATAATGGAAAAAGTGGAATTTTTCTAAAACTTCGAGCCTAAAAGGCGCTCCTCGACTAAATCTGCTCCAATGTCTCAAAAGAATACCGTCTAGGGACACTTACCACCCGCGTGCGTAGCGGCAAGTCATTTTGCCCTCTTAAACTCAGGAAAAAAGAGCTCAAAAGGTGCCCTACCTCATCCGAGCACCTTATTGATCGTCATAGAACAAAAGCTTGGAAAAAGTCTGGGAATAGCGGTTTTCTATGCAGTGCCTTACCAGGGCCTGACGCACGCGGATGGAAAGTGTCCGATAATCAATACAATTCACAATCTGATGATTACCGTACACCCGTTGTACAAAGTTTCACAGGATTGGTTGTACACCTGCCCACAGTATACCTAGCAGTTCAACGAAAATACCGCTTTGCTCGCAAAATCAGAGTAAATTTTCTGGAACCACTGCATAAAATGATCTTACTGGTCAGAAACACGCATCAAATGCAGTATCTGCTTGTCCATTTCATTTCAGATTGGCCAAGTTTCCATTCCCCTGGGCAAAATTGACTTAGCTGCTACAATCGAGAAAACAGTGCCCATAGAGAGCCCACCGGTACGCATTTCTTATCCTCATTTTTTTTTCGAACAGTGTTGAGATAGTTTCGCTTTAGGAAAACAGGTTGGGCGAGGTTTGCTTGGCGCTGCGCTACGTTCCGAACAAGAACAAACTATCCGTTGTCGTTATGGAGTGCAAAAATTTAAAGAAGATGGACGTTTTAGGTTTATCAGGTGAGTGATGCATGATAAATTAGTAGCGATGAAGAGGTGGCTCATTTTTTCACAGAGGTAACATCGAACCCTTCTTCAGATCCCTACGTGAAAATCTACTTGATGCTACAAAACAAGCGTCTCGAAAAGAAGAAGACGACTATCAAAATGAAGACATTGAATCCTTACTACAATGAATCGTTTAGTTTTGACGTCACACCTGAGAAAA
>JARK01001411.1:402517-415018 GCA_000688135.1 Ancylostoma ceylanicum
GGGGGCGTGGGAAAAAAATTGGGGTCTCCGCCGTTTTGGAGACCCAGACGGAAAATAAAATTATTAAAAATATTAAATATAATAATAAATACATAATAAAAATTATTTAAAAAATAATAATAAAAATAAACAAATTAAAATAAACTAATACAAGATTTTTATTTGTATTGTAAAGTAATTTCAAAAATTTGGCGACCCATTCTCGGAGGGGGGGGGGGGCGCCCCCCCCCTGCGTCCGCCACTGCGCCTCTTGCCATTTGTATCAGGCGAGTCAGGCCGGAAGACCACTCCTCACATGATGTGATCAATGATTTCAAGTACTGCGCATTTTTCAGAGGGTTCACCTCCACGTCACAGTATCTGACTACGATCGTGTCGGTTCAAACGAAAGGATAGGGCAGGTTTGTTTTTCTACCATTGTTAACGTTAACTAGTTAAGGAACCGTTTGAGTAGTGGCGGCTATTTCGGAAACTTCGTTTTTTTTTCCAAAATGGCAAATTCAATTAAAAATTGCGCAGTAGAAGATAACATCATGCTTCGGAAGCAGTTATGTGCAAGCAACTATCCATTCCTGAATGCCTAACCAATCGCTAGGCCGACTTTCGGATATTAGGTCGGAAGTGCTCCGGTGGTGACCTGCCGATGATCAACCCGCGCGCCCATGAATCGCGGGTAACATCGCGGCAGCCTCTAAACAGCACGTAGCCACAGGTTACGCGTTAATGGATCGCAACTCCAATATTTATCGTCAAGCGTGATTGCTGCCACGCTATACTACAATACCCGGTGCTTGATTATCAGAAGAAGACAGACATGCTTATGTTTTTTGTCTCAATGTAGAATATCAACTTTCTGAATCACAATCGGGGGTGTGCGGAAGTAAAATTTCAAATCCCGTAAAACGGAAAACGGAAAATTTTGCGCAACACTAGTTCTCTGCCAAAAATCTCCAGCTGCAAATTTTGGGAATTTTTCTTGAGTTGACGTGATCGCCTAGTTCTCCCTGATTGTATATTTGAGCATAAGAAATGGAAAGCGGAGGTATCAGGAGTGACCAGTACTCCTCATCACTTGCCCATCAAAAAAGCAGCATTGAGAACGCTTCTCCATTTATTTTCGATGCAAAAACAAAACTGGTAAAAGCAAATTCTGTTGAGCAAACTGCCAAACCTCTCACGGACCCCATCCCAAGGAACGAGTTCGAAAGCCGTTTCATGACAGTTTATGTACATCGCTAGAATCAGCATGTCGAGGAGATTCACAGTCTTCTAGTAGCTCAAACAGAAAAAGAAGGTGACACACGACCTTTAAGAATGTTCATCTTTCTGCAATGTTCATGTGCAAACCACAGAATTTGAGAGGAGATTCAGGAGCTTGATTGGGGTGTGCCTCTGTGCCAACAAGCACACTACATGTATTATATTCAAGCCTAACCTAGCTCTGACGACTACTTTCCTTCCCCATGGCCTTGAAGGATCACCTGAGAAAACAAATTATTATAAAATTCGATTAGCAACGTCAAGTCGAAAGAGCGACGTACAACATCCTCGTATCTCCTGAAAATCCAGTAAAGATTCAGAAAAGGGTCGCACTGGTGACTAACATTTCATATGCAGCTATTAATTGAAATTGGAATTCAGTGAGGATTTCTGATCTGACAATGAGAACATTATGTTGCATGCGTCGTAGAACTTTCCAAACAAGCCAACAAGCCAGTTTTTTCATTGTACGAAAACAACCTTTGACAGTCAGAAGATGGAGATGGAGCGGAATAATATTCACAGCCATGGCTGCCTTGTTTTAGCAGCCTTTTCAGAGGTTAGCCGGGTCATCTCTCTTCTTTTAATTTTCCGCAACTTCTTCCGTTTTTGGGCATAAATACGGAAAACGTAAAACGGAAGGTCATAAAAGACCGTGAAACGGAAAGCGTAAAACGGAAAACGGAAGTCCCGCACACCTCTGATCACAATTAATGTGCATTTCATGGTTTGTCGCCTTGACAGCATTATTGCTTCAAACGCGACGAGATTCTGTTAGGGTAGAGGTCTCTGCTGTCCTAATTGGGTTCCTGTCTTTTTTGAGCTCGAAAGATTAACGTTTCCACCAAGACAAGTCATCCCAAATCGAAAATTCTGGATAGTCTTCACCATGAAAACGTAGTTAAAGGGATAAAATGGTCGGCGTTGATCAATCCCGTCACGAGGGATGCGCCACGCATTCGACTTCATCTGGAATCGTAGAGGAGTTGAATGCGTGAATGCGTATGTGCCCTATACAGTGATTCGCGGGGGACATCCGATGAACCAAGTCTGTGCTTCATCCTCCAGACTCTTCTGGTACCAATTTACCGACCCCGGAGGGATGGACGGCTTAGTTGGCCGCGGGCGCGGGATCGAACCATCGACCGTGTGCGTGCGCAGCGAGCTTCTTACCACTGCGCCACACGCGCCCGAAAACGTATTTACGTGTATGTAAATACTTGTTTGTTCCAATGCACATTCGAATAAGCTGCATTTGGGTCAAGCAGAATACGTCATGATATCGTTGGTAAGCTTTGTTGGAAAGGACACCGCGATAACATAAACAAAAAAAACGACCTCGATTCTCAAACCTTTTTTCAAAGCCCGCCTCATTTTCATGACAGTTCATTAGAATTGGCACGAGAAGAGGATTACAATCACACTCAATTGTCCCCAGAAATGGCGAAGTGCCACTTTCTGTGCCTTTTATCTTGCTCATTTGATTTTTCCTCGGAGTGCCATCCATAGGACTGTGGGACAACCTGCCTATCCCAGTCTGTTGTGAAAACGTTGTTGTTTGGTGCTTTCTAAATTGTAGTGCACAGACGAGCCACATGCGGTTCAAATTTAGGATTGCATGGCTTTCTAGTTTATTAGGATTTTAGATGCAATCCCGAAATGATGTGGACGTACGTGGAACGCATGTTTTCTTCTGTTCTAACGGGGCGGTGGCCACTGGTTATCATTAATTAAGGGTTTACTGCGCCGCTCTGCTGGCTACAACTTATCCAAGCTCACCTTGAGGTTCTTACGACATATTCTGTGAGTCCCTAGAAATCAGTTGTGGTGATATGCACGGTTGACATCCTTTGCCTTCTTGCCTTCTTCCCTCGACAATTTCAAGCCTGCTTAACCGCCTCATAAAACACAACAGAGACCGCAATGAACATTATTACCAAAGAATTGGATGCACGGCCTCATCATCATTCATGTTCATTGCTCCATCTGCTGCGAAATGTGTAAAGAAGAATGCTGGGGAACAATAGTGGCAAGCGCTCGGAGAGGTAGGAGGAGGAGCTGGGGGAAGGGGCCCCAGCCTAATAACTTGTAGCCAATTTTTTTTTTGTCCAAAAACGCTTTACGAAATCGCTTGGAAGAATTCCATCGACTCATTTTCAGTACCTTGCTATCTCCACTATTTCTCTAGTTTTAATTGTTTAATTCTAATGTTGAAATTCTCAGTGATTTTATACAGTTTTTATCTACCACTTCCCACGATCCAGGGGACAGGTATGGCGATCTGTGGCGAGATTCATGAAGACTCTAAGCTTCATGTTTACCTAGAGTGGACGAGTTCCCCGAGCATGAAACGGTATACCTGGTCATTTTCGTCATTACATGCTATCATTGATTGAGACAGAACGCTTGGATGAAGTATACTCATTTTTGTCAAGACAACTCGTCCAATTTAGAAGATCGGGTGGGTAACAAACTAGTCTTAACGTTCACGAAGACAGGCACTGAACTTTCCGACTCTAGATTCGAAATTCCTAGTAGGGTGCTATCCTAGGATATACTGTGGGCGTCAATGACGGTGACCCATCCACGCCCTCGAAAAGAATTCGCGATGGAATTGTCGCTGCAGTGGCGAATCTGGGTTTTCTCGGTACTTGTTCATCACATTTGATGCAACCTGATAAAAAAAACTAGCTAACTATCAAGAACACCCCATAGTTTGTTGTCCTGGAGGGGATTCTTGCTCGAGCGACGCGGTCGTGCCGCGTGCTTTTCGAGGCCGCAGAGGGGTCACCGTCTATGCCCACTCTTCCATCGGCTTGTTACTGTTAGTGAAATGGATGATCGAGAAAGAGGAGAATTGCTTCGCATCGTTCTGCGTATTACTGATTTGTGCGCATTTGAAAGAGTTGTTCATATGAGTAGGTCAAGCTCCCATCATCAATTGTTTATTGTTTATTTATTCTCGCACTTGGCGTACGTTACTAACAGACAGACAATGCAAATAACATATAACAGTTATGAAGCCACAGGTACACTATAGCTCTAAGAAGCAGAGTGAGAGATTCATAACTATAAAATAAAGCTCTAAAAAAACCCTTATAATTGGGAGAACGGGAGGTTTTTCTGACATTACTTACCGAAAATATCATTCTTAAGCACTCTGTTCTGTCTTTCCATTTTTGGAGCGATTTTCAAGCTATTCCCTCAGCTCATCACCATGTAATCGCAAATGTTTCAGGTAATCATCGGAGCGAACGCTTCCGGGGTGGCGCTGAAGCAGTGGACGGACATGCTGGCGACTCCGAGGAGGTCAGTGGCGCAATGGCACACGCTGATGCCGTTCAACGACGACTGAGCCGGACGGCGGCCGGGCAGCGCAGCGCTTCTGCTCCTTGCCAAGCAACCTCTTCTTCTGCCACATTCACTCTGTTGTCCTTGCCTACGATGCATTCCTTGTGCCAGGCATGTGTGTGTACTTCCCGACTT
Organism: Ancylostoma ceylanicum; assembly: GCA_000688135.1. Taxonomy (NCBI): domain Eukaryota; kingdom Metazoa; phylum Nematoda; class Chromadorea; order Rhabditida; family Ancylostomatidae; genus Ancylostoma; species Ancylostoma ceylanicum. The sequence continues at coordinate 407,264 of JARK01001411.1, forward strand.
CCACTATCTCACACGACGAGCTCTATCCGTAGGCATAATCACTGAACATGACATACATATATTGATGATTCTCTGGGTCGATCTCCGTGGGTGTGTCCCTCGGCACATTGACGAGGCTCACGGAGAAATATCTGTGCTCCGTTGTGATCAACTTGTAATTATTCCGAACATCGGCTACTGTATGTTCTTTTCGCTGCGTTCCATTTGTCCGTACATATGACATTCCACTGCATTTGTGATTATTCTTTTCGCTGGGAAGAGATGATCAAAAGTTTGTCCTATCAGTTGTGTGGCTTTCTGAACCATTCTTTAACCACAGATTTTTAATGAAAAAAGATATGAAGAGAAGGAGTCTACCTGTCTGAATGAGGGATTTTAAGCCTGGATGCGCGCTCACGACGGCTGGACGTGCATCCAGTATTGTGATTCCGGGTCGGATAAACGCGCTCCAGCGGAAATACTAAAGTGTTTTAGGAAATATGTTATCCAATACAAACTTATCCGCGGATACGCGGATGCACTCGTTCCACAGTTTTTCTTTACCCGGTCGATTTCCGCTTCGTAACGGTTCATGATCTACTCCATCTCCACGTAGCGTTATCGCTCGTCAGGACACCGCACTTGCGGTAACAAAACACGTGGAAGGATGGATTACATTGGATAGCAGAGTGGATGAAAATTAGCAGGGACGGATATATACCCGTTGTGTTTTATCTCCCATAGTCAAATATACATATTGTATTCGGGCCCTCACTGTTTGTGAATGCTTACCATGTATGTAGGTGGGAATGGATGATACACCAATGCTATGTGTTCGGCGATGCGACAAGCGTTAGAACGGCAGCTAAATCTTACTCTGGAAGTGAGAACAATCAACAGATCGGCTGCGACTCTCGACGGCTCAGTCACCAGCGTACGATGGTGTCCTCAAAAGTCTAATTTTGCAGAGGTGTAAAACTACGAAATTATTCGTATTACTTCAGAAGCCCTCTTCATTCAAAACGGATGAAAGTTTTCTTGTTCTGTAAAATTGCAGGTATTTGCTCCCGAAAGATAATCAAAGTTTGTCCACTCACAGACCTATTTACCCGCGCCTTTGAAATTCATACTGGAAATCTCAATCAAAATTTCTGGTGTCGGGACCTTTTTTGACAATTTTTGGCAACACCGCTTTTTTCGGTATAACAAACAAGGATGTGTTCAGCCAAACGGCCATGAGAAATTCTATGGAATTGTACTTGGCCGGAATCATCTTTCAATAAACATTCGAAAACAAATGCCCGATTCACTACTTGAACCCACTTCAAACAAAGTGGTAATGCTGTGCTTTCTCAGCAATTATATAATGTAACCGTTTACTGTTGTCAAAAAAGGACACACTCAATGATGTCGGGATATGCATACATTCACTTGCACAGTGATCAGCATCTGAAACTTCCCGTGGCTCTAGTGCACATACTGTTTATTGACTGCGAACTGAGTCACTGGTATTGAGTTACAGTATAGTAGAAAGCACCGCCTACATTGGGTCATACGTGACGATCATCCAATAGAGTTTCCTGACAAATTTCTATAATATTTCTCTTATAATTGAGGATGTCAATCGAATCCATTCCTTTTGTTTCAAACGGTTCGTGCCTTACCTTTACATTACCTGCTTGTTTCTACTTACATTCATATATCTCTGATTTGGATCCGAGCTTTTCCTCACTAACTTTGCAAGCACCAAGCTGCAGCCCGCAAATTTCGTTAACGATGAATATTTGGTGCTTGATGAGTGCGCAGTGCATCCCTCGGTGTGGAGGGAATGATTTGACCCCAATAAATGCTGTTAAAAACAAGAAGAGTTCAGGGCCCGTATCCAATATACTTTATCCGATCGGATAAACACGCTCAAGCGGATATGTTACAGTGGAATCTGCCATGCAATAAAAACATATCCATGGATATGAAGATCCACTCGTTTCACTGACGGTTGTCTTCATCCGGTCGATTTCCGCTTGATAACGGTTCGTGATCTTCTCCATCTCCATTTCGCGTTGTTTCTCATCAAGACACCGCATTTGCGTCAAGAAATGAACACATGGATGGATAAGTTATATTGGATAGCAAAGTGGATAAAAACCAGTGGGAACGGATATGTACCCGCTGTGTTTTTACGGTCAAATATATTGGATACGGCTCTAGAAGTTTTGGTTTTTCATCCATAAGTTCTGTCAGAGCGCAAACTTGTAAGCGAGTTGTAGCTCATCAAGCCCGGAGCCGAGCATAAGCTAAATCGTGTGCACAATTCACGCGATTTCGTTGGCCAATACTTTCCGAAAAACATTGTTCGCTACGATCGAAGTCATCAAATGGGTATCCCCTCACATATCGGCCTCTATAAGGAGAATCTCAACATCGCTTCAGAACCTCAGTAGACTCGACTCACCAGGGAAGGATACTAGGGGGGCCCAGCGATTCGTAACGAGACTGGTTGGCATCAAGCGGGCTTCTTTGAGATCAGTTTAGAAGCGAAATTTGGCCATTCTAGCCAACTCTTTCGTTTTGGTTCCAAACGCAAGTCTTCTACACTATGTACGAGTTTCTCTTGAGTCTGGATCCTAATTTATTTTCTGGTGCAAGTTTTGAGAGAACGAGCAAAATTATAATAGGTATTTTGTTGTGCGCTATTGTACGTCTTCCTTTTTTCGTGATCTTTTCGTTCCACTGGTATAGTACGAGTATAGCAGGTGATGAGGATGGATAAACTGTCCTACTGGACATCGTTAGGGCTTTACCTATGGTCTCACTCCATTTCGATTCTGATAGTTAACATGCTCTGGACCAGCTCTCTTATGAAATGACGAATTTTCCTCCGTAAACAGAACAAATGTAGTGTATTTTTTCGTGATTTTTTTAGAAACATGAGTCGTAACGCTCATGTGGATTCGCTGAAGATGCCACTATTGATGATATTCGCCGTCTTTCTACGAGGAAATGAAGCCAGGACCTTCGTTTTCGCTGGGAGCACGAGAATCAGCCACTTGACAAATTGGCTCAATAAGGACTACCCTTGTCAAGGTTAGGTCCGCCAACGAATTCCCAGCTCTGCTCTTAACACATTCGCGACAATGTGCTCAACCGGTTGAGCACGCATGGTGCGACGCGTGGGACTGCGTGCTCAACCGGGTGAGCACGCCCTTTTCACAGTTATATTTTTGTGAAGCAATCTTAATGAGCAAACTCCTATACAGTGGTATACTAACAAATGTTCAAGCGATCTATACACGCGATGGGCAGAGCAGACATCCTCTCGTACTTCTTCAATGCGTGGTTGAAAGTCACAAGTAAAAGAACAATTTATATGAAGATTTACTCACTTACTTATTACCTCTTATACAGGTGAACTTCTTGAATTGGCTTCAAGCTCGTGCATATTTGCGTTTTGGTTTGTCTCAAATTCGCGCATTTTTGAAGTATAATGCAGCAGAGGAAAAATTCCTACCACATGGGACCACGTGCTCAAGCGGTTGAGCACGGGTCCTCCTTGTACAAAAGCGCGTCTGTCCCATGTGACACACCATTCTAAAAGCGTAAGGTCGCGAATGTGTTAATATGCAGCTTATAAATTTTTCGAGGGAAAATTCCCCATGTGAAGTAGCCTGAGATAGGTGTACATACGTACGTATTACAGGAGACAGGATAATATTCGAAGAAAATAAGATGACAGTCACATTCGTCGATGAAAGCATCCAGGTGAGCGTACGGAACCGCTTCCATCACTACTTTACTTCTCTTTCCTAGTACTATGAAACGCGAACTATTTAGGTGACGTCGATGGTCCTCCCCCAAGTTGGCGCAATCATCTTCTCCGACGATTCAGTGCTTGGCGAGAAGAGTCGCTGGCAGTGCACTCATAGAAAAAGTCCTGAAAGTACGTGATCTTTAAGAAAGCGAAGCAAGTGGGGTCTGGTAAATCGAGAACCACGCCATCTTCCTCGAAATTCTCTTCATTAATCAGATTATCCATGATATTTACGAGCGCGTGTGGCGCAGTGGTAAGAGGCTCGCTATGCGCGCACACGGTCGATGGTTTGATCGCACCCATGGCAAACCAAGTCATCCATCCCTCCGAGGTCGGCAACCTGGTACTAGAGGAGTTTGAGAGGATTCAGCCTCGGTGCATCGGATGACCTCGTACATCGGATGTCCCCGCAATTCACTGTATATGTAGGGCACATATGCAGTGACTTGCGGGGACATCCGATGTCTACCGATTCTCAGATGAATTCGAATGCGTGATGCCATCTCACAAATGAAATTGATTAACGCTGACCACTTTCTCCTTTTTCCTTTATTAACGGTAACCGACATTTTTCAGATGTGTTCTTCCAATCCGAGTCCGAATTCGCTGGCTTCAGGTAAAGTGCTACATTTTACGGTATAATATGTACATAGGTTGAGTCCAAAGTTCTCGGACAAATCGATAATATTTTTGTTCATTTCACACTTTTCGAACGATACCTGCAAATATGTACATGAATGTGCATTTGGACCGACTCGTCGAGCGTTCTCGACTGGTCCCGGTGCCATGGGCGAAACTACATAGTCGAAGGGGGCGTGGCCTAAGTACAGATCTGAAAAAAGCCTAAAAACCGTAAAATTGGGTAAGCTAGTCGTTGCGGAGGTGGTGTGACGACTGCTCGAAATTGTGGGGCATGGTGGCAGGAAAGGAACTATATCGGTTTATTTTTGAAGAGCTTTTTATACTCTATAGCTTGCGTGTCTACTTTCGTTAGCTCTTTGCTGAGTTATGGTCTCTAGAATTCGTCACTACCACACTATCCGCGAACTTCCAACTCAATCTAGTATCTATATTCACAGGACCTCCATCAGACCAAATATCATAAAAGCACTTTCAGTGACCCATCAAGCTGGCTTCTGGACGAAAAACCTCTACTGCACATGAATATGGTGCCGGGAGCTCTAGTGAGTATACAACAGCTCATGTTTATAACTGGTTTTTTTTTCTGGACTTTTATTTGGGTTCAACTTCTTTTATCATCTGGTCACTTGTTACTACATAGTTTATTACTCAAACCAGTCTGGCCGTCCGGCTGACGCCGGACTTCCAGACTTCTACTAATGCTCGCTTCGCTCGCATACTTCACATTGAATACAAAGAAAATCCTGAAAACCTTTCGCCGCATACCTATATCCCCCTCAAATAGTTTCAATGCTCTCCTGAAATTCCCTCAAATCCGCCAGGCCTTCTCTCATCTCCACAAAGTGACGCTCTTTGGTAGGCACTGGGGGCTGTAAGCATTTGAATGTAACCGATTCAATGTAAATGATCACTTGGAATGATCTATGTTTAGCTGGCTGTTGTGGTAGCTAAGTGATAAGAGTCTACTTCTGCATGTAAACAAAATGAAGGGGTGGCTCATTCAGAAACGAATGGAAGGGACAGAGAATGATGAGCAAGTAGTGCAGAGGAGGAAGAAAAGCATTTAGGAGAAAAAGCCGCGATGGATATTCGCGTAGGATTGGACCCGTATGAGTGCATCCCTTCATTTTTTTCAAGCGATTCTACACCTCGCACACCCTTTCACACCGTGAAATCCACTTCAAAACGTCTCCCCACTNATGAGCAAGCAGTGCAGAGGAGGAAGGAAAGCATGTAGGAGAGAAAGCCAGGATGGATATTCGCGTAGGATTGGACCCGTATGAGTGTATCCCTTCATTTTTCCAAGCGATTCTACACCTCGCACACTGTGGACCCGTCTCCCCCCACTTTGAGCGCCGGCGTACCCTTATCACAGCGGTGGACCCGTCTCCCCCCACTTTGAGCGCCGGCGTACCCTTATCACAGCGGTGGACCCGTCTCCCCCCACTTTGGGCGCCGGCGTACCCTTATCACAACGATGGACCCATCTCCCACCACTTTGAGCGCCGGCGTACCCTTATCACAACGGTGGACCCGTTTCCCCCCACTTTGAGCGCCGGCGCACCCTTATCACAGCGGCGGACCCGTCTCCCCCCACTTTGGGCGCCGGCGTACCCTTATCACAACGATGGACCCATCTCCCACCACTTTGAGCGCCGGCGTACCCTTATCACAACGGTGGACCCGTTTCCCCCCACTTTGAGCGCCGGCGCACCCTTATCACAGCGGCGGACCCGTCTCCCCCCACTTTGGGCGCCGGCGTACCCTTATCACAACGATGGACCCATCTCCCACCACTTTGAGCGCCGGCGTACCCTTATCACAACGGTGGACCCGTTTCCCCCCACTTTGAGCGCCGGCGCACCCTTATCACAGCGGCGGACCCGTCTCCCCCCACTTTGGGCGCCGGCGTACCCTTATCACAACGATGGACCCATCTCCCACCACTTTGAGCGCCGGCGTACCCTTATCACAACGGTGGACCCGTTTCCCCCCACTTTGAGCGCCGGCGCACCCTTATCACAGCGGCGGACCCGTCTCCCCCCACTTTGGGCGCCGGCGTACCCTTATCACAACGATGGACCCATCTCCCACCACTTTGAGCGCCGGCGTACCCTTATCACAACGGTGGACCCGTTTCCCCCCACTTTGAGCGCCGGCGCACCCTTATCACAACGGTGGACCCGCCGAGGAACGGTAAACCACTTGGGGATATGATTGGTGTACGACAGCCGTCCTACTGATCCTTCAATCTAGGATGAATGAATTTCGTGACACACAGACACGCACACACACACTTGNTTATCACAACGGTGGACCCGTTTCCCCCCACTTTGAGCGCCGGCGCACCCTTATCACAACGGTGGACCCGCCGAGGAACGGTAAACCACTTGGGGATATGATTGGTGTACGACAGCCGTCCTACTGATCCTTCAATCTAGGATGAATGAATTTCGTGACACACAGACACGCACACGCACACACACACACACTTACACACTTACACACAGAATAAGCCCGTTATTATAAGTCATGATTATGGTTTCGCTCCATCGTGAGTCACGGTTTAGTATTTAATGTTTTTTCTTGACAGCAAACACTAAATCGTGATTCATAATTTATTCATTAACTACTCAAGGCTCATCCAAAACATCCTTGATCTTGTAAAAGAGCGCTATTGACGGATGCAGAAGAAGATTTTACCCCTCTTCTCTCGGGAGTGTGCAAATATGTGATTTCATTTTTAGCGTATTAATGAATTAATCACTTATATTCTAGGTTTCATGCACTATCCCAAAATAGATTGCATGATTGCTTATGACCAGAATATACAAGTCCATTTCTTTGAACTCTTTTCTCCTTCTAGTGAATTATTCCTATTTTCTTTGCCATGTCTATTTTTTGTGAATGTGACGTCCTTGAAATTCTCCAGATATGTAACTTATGTAACTTGCACTTCATGGCTTCTACCAAGATATGCGTCGTGAATCAAAGAGGAACACAAAATTCACAGCAGCGTGCGGTTTCTCCGTGCAAAAAATGCACTTTTGACTGTCGAAAAACACAAAGTTGATTTGTGTGTTTCGATTTCCCACTGGCTTTGTACTCTAGATTTATTTCTCAAAAACCATATAAGCTATACGTAAACTACGTACTTCGAAACATTATGCACTTCCGATCGTATTATTTTAAATTTCAGTACAATCGCGTGATTCGCTATAATCCTGTTCTGCAGATCTTTACTTGGAATAAAGGGAGTATTACCCCCTGTGATCATCCGTCAGCAAAAACTGTTCCTCAAACCTTTCTTTTCCTGTGCCGTAATT